>CM075853.1:2446109-2481109 GCA_037975125.1 Latrodectus hesperus
TCTGAATGTTGAGTTGTTTGACTCCTGCTTGTAATAATTTTGAAATTATTATTATTATATGAGTGGCAACATTAATATTACTGTGAATGAGTGGCAACAGTCATAGTTAAAATTCAAAATTATTACAAGTTGTCAAATTCTGAATGTTGAGTTGTTTGACTCCTGCTTGTAATAATTTTGAAATTACTAATATTTAAGTGGCAACACTGATATTACTTCTGAGTGGCAACAGTAATAGCTGAAACTTAAAATAGGTAAATTTCATATGAATTACAAGTTGGGTTGTTTGACTCCTACTTGTATTAAATTAAAAAAAAAAACTAAAATTATTTGAATGTCAGAATTAATTGTTAAAATATGAAATAATCACAAGTGGAGCTGTTCACATCCTAATGCATAAACTTTAGCAAAATTTATATTATTAACAACAGTTTAATTTTTAAAATTAAGTCAGCTGCGATGGCAACGTTTATTTTATTTCAGCAGGTGGCCACAGTTAAAATTTTGGTGTTGAATATTTTACGATCAAGATGTACCTTGCAGAATCAAATTTTATGTTCGGCCACTCCTTTCCCTTAATGCGTGGGAATTTCATTTTTATGTCCATAGTTGCCCATGGGCTTTGGGGTAAAATTCCCCCAAATGCATATAACCACTCCTTTCCCTTATTGCGTGGGAATTTCATTTTTATGTCCATAGTTGCCCATGGGCTTTGGGGTAAAATTCTCCCAAATGCATATAACCACTCCTTTCCCTGATTGCTTGGGAATTTCATTTTTATGTCCATAGTTGCCTATGGGCTTTGGGGTAAATTTCCCCCAATACCTATAGGCAGCCCTTTCACTCCTTAATCCTTCCGCATGTAGAGTGTTACGCTATTTTGTTACAGCCTATGGAATGACCCAAAGAAAGTGATGTCATAACTCTTAACCAATAGCGAATGGATTAAAAAAAATAGTTCTTAAGCATGTTTTAGTTTTTATTTCGCATTTATCATTTCGCTTTTGGATATACCATTTACCATTTCGTTCTGCTAAGAAAGAAAGTTTTCTTTTATTAAATTTATCTCCAGTTTAAATTTGTGTATTTTGATTCTTCATCAGCTTCTGTTGACTTATGGTATGTGACATTTTATTTGATATTGCATGACAGCATTTCAATTATTTGATTGAATCAGAGAAAGTAACTGTAAGAAACTCTCATTATTTTGTGAAGTGTGTAACTCGTTGTCAAAAATCAAGTGTTATAGGATTTATTTAAAAAAATCTTTTTCATAATGAACAGTGAATTAGTAACAACCAAACTGATTTAATGAGTCCTTTTAATTAGCCGAAAATTAGTCGCATTGTGATATTTAATTTTAAATTCTTTATAAAATTACATTTTACTTTCTTGTAAAAATTGAACCCAATTTCCAAGGCAAATATATATTTTAATTAAAAAGAAGATCGTTGAATTTTTATTTCAATAATGGATTCCGATGAAGAATTCTTAAATAATACTGAATTTCCTCTGAACACCCAAATTAAAACTTTGATGGATTTCGCAGATATAAATCTTGATTCGACATTTCGAGAAGATGAAGGGAAGTTTAAATGCTCAGTATGTCCAGCCGAATTTACATGTTTTAAAAATTTAAAACGACATAAGCAATCTACGCATGAAAGTAATAATAATAATATTTGCGATAACTGTGGAAAACGTTTTTCACGATCTGATGCTCTTAAACGCCATCAGAAGGGTCTTATATGTACCAATTTAAAGAGAAAAATTAATTCTGGTGAAGGCCAAGTACCGAAAATTCAACGCACCTCAGTTTCAGCAAATAATTCTGTTTCAATTACATCAGTACCATCAACCTCCGCGCAATCCTCTAAAGTAAAATATGGAAAGAGAATTTTAAATACATTTCAAGAGCATATCATTTATCCTACTCTTGCAAATGAGAAAGACCTCAAAGTTTTTTTACTAAATGCAGAAGTAGAAACTGAGAGTGTTATTAAAAACGAAGCTCGTTCTCATCATGGTATTAAATGGTATACGAATGTGAAAATTAAATTTATAAGGAGCAAAATTGGGGAAGAAGATGAAACATGTACATCTTACTTTCGTTCTAAATGCGTAAAAACTTTAGAAAGTGATGAAGTGACCTCCTTTATCAATGAGGCATTTTCAAAAATTTATTCCTCTTTTGAAGAATTTATGGAACGTGGCAGTGGTTGGGAAATTGATAAAATTCAATTTCTTGAGTTGAGGACATGTATATATGAACCACTTGCAGGAAATTCTTATTTGCCATTACCATCCTCCATTGCTAAAAAAAATGCTGTAATTAACATAAAAAATTATGATCAAAAGTGTTTTCTATGGAGTATTTTAGCTTCTCTTCACCCCGCAGAAGATCATGCTGAGCGCATTACGCATTATAAACAATATGAAGGAGAATTGAATGTTGAGGGTATTACGTTTCCTGTTGCCGTAAATAAAATCGCTCAATTTGAAAAAAATAATAAAATTTCGGTAAATGTTTTTGGTTGGGAAAAAGAAATTTTTCCCCTTCGAATAACTACAGCAAAATATGCTAGACATGTCAATCTTATGTTGATTTCAAATAATGAGCAAAAACATTATTGCCTGATTAAAAATATGAGTCGCTTGCTTGGAGATTTATCAAATCATCAGCATGAATCATTTTACTGTAATTATTGCTTGCATCGTTTCGCCAAGAAAGAGACTCTTGATGCTCATATTCAAATATGTGAACCAAACGGTCCACAAAAAATAAAAATGCCAACAGAGGAAAATAAAATTTTGCAATTTCAGAATTTTCATCATCAGCTTACTGTCCCTTATACAATATATGCAGACTTTGAATGCATTCTCCCTGAAGTTCATACCTGCATGCCAGAGGAGAAGAAATCTTACACAATATCAATATCTTCTCATGTACCATGTGGATATGCATACGTCGTAGTGGACTCAAAAGGGAAATTATTTCAGCCTCCAAAAATTTATCGGGGTGAAAAAGCTGTCGAATTATTTTTAACTGATGTATTTCAGCTTGAGGAAACGTTAATGAAATTAATTACAAAAAACACTCCAATTATTATGTCTGAACAAGATGAGAATAATTTCGCGAAAGCTGAAATATGTCACATATGTGAGAAAGTTCTTAAAAATGATAAGGTCCGTGATCATGATCATTTGACTGGTGAATACAGGGGTGCAGCACACAATCAATGTAACTTAAAGTTTAAAACTGAGAAATTTATCCCAATAATATTTCACAATCTTCGAGGTTATGATAGTCATTTAATAATGAAGTCTGTTGGTAAATTTAAAGATAAATCTATTAAATGTATCCCGACCAATTCTGAAAAATATATATCCTTTTCAATAAATAATCTCAGATTTTTAGATTCCCTACAATTTTTAAATGCTTCTCTGGAAAAACTTGCTGAAGCTTTACCCAAAACAAACTTCTCTCTGTCTACTTCATATTTCGGTGACAATGCTGAACTTTTACTAAAAAAAGGCTGTTACCCTTATGAATATTTTAATTCTTTTGAGAAATTTGAAGAAACAGCCCTACCTCCAAAAAAATATTTTTACAATAGTTTAAGTGAAGAAGATTTAACAGAAGAAGAGTATGAAGGAGTGAAAAAAGTATGGGAAACATTTAATTTAAAAACCCTAGGTGACTATCATAACCTCTATATCTTAAGTGATGTTCTCCTATTAGCTGATATATTTCAAAATTTCAGAAATGTATGTCAAAATTTTTATAACTTAGACCCTTGCCATTCATTTACCGCTCCAGGGTTAGCATGGCAAGCATGTCTTAAAATGACTGGTGTAAAATTAGAGCTTTTAACAGATCCAGACATGCATCTATTTATTGAGAAAGGGATCAGAGGTGGTACTGCAATGATCAGCCATCGATATAGTAAGGCTAATAATCCTTTCCTTGATTCGAATGATTACGACCCAGAGAAACCAAATAAATATATTCTTTATTTGGATGCCAACAATCTATATGGTTGGGCGATGTCGCAACATTTACCAACGGGAAATTTTGAATGGATTGAACCTTCTAATATTGACTTTCTGAGCATATCTGATGAATCAGATATTGGTTATATATTAGAAGTGGATATGGAGTATCCTTGTGAACTACACGATCTCCATAACTGCTATCCCTTGGCACCCGAGAAAATGGATATGCGTAAAATCGTAACATCGAACTATTCCCAAAACCTTGCTGAATTATTCAACATGAAAACCCCTAAAGTGGAAAAATTAGTTCCAAATTTAATGGATAAGAAAAATTATGTTGTTCATTATCGCAACTTAAAACTTTATGTTTCCCTTGGATTGAAAGTAGTTAAAATTCATCGAGTTTTAAAATTCAACCAAAGTCCATGGATAAAAAAATATATTGATTTTAACACTGAACAAAGAAAAAATGCAAAGAGTAATTTTGAAAAAGATCTTTTTAAATTGTTGAATAATTCCGTATTCGGTAAAACTATGGAAAATTTGAGAAACCGAACAAAAATTGAATTAGTACAAACAGAAAAAAAAGCAAAAAAGTTAGTAGCTTCTCCATCATTTCATGCTTTTAAGTGCTTTGAAAATGACTTGGTGGCAATAGAGAGGAAAATAACTTCACTTTTGTTGAATAGACCGATATATATCGGTTTTAGTATTTTAGATATTTCAAAAACATTAATGTTTGATTTCCATTACAATTTTATAAAAGTCAAATATGGCAATAAGGCTCTGTTGCTTTTTACGGACACAGATTCCTTATGTTATGAGATAGAAACAGGAAATATATATGATGATCTGAAGAATAACATTCATATATTCGATACTTCAGATTATCCCAAAGACCATTATTTACACAGCAACATAAATAAAAAAGTGCTAGGCAAGATGAAAGATGAGATGAATGGGGAATTAATTACAGAATTTGTTGGCTTAAAAGCAAAAATGTATTCTCTAAAGACCAAGACAAATGAGAAAAGAACTGCTAAAGGTGTACCAAAATGTATCCTTAAAAAGAAACTAAAACAAGAAAATTATAAGAGATGTTTATTCTTGAAGCATAGAGATCATGCTGTCTTCAAGCGAATTGAATCCAAATCTCACAATATCCAAACTGTGCAAGGTAACAAAATTTCTCTGTGTCCTTATGATGATAAAAGATTCATTCTTGATGATGGAATAACAACTTTGGCACACGGCCATTGTGATATTAATAATGAAGAAAAATTAAAGCAGAGGAAAATAATGATGAACTTAGTTATTTAAATTAAAAATTTTTAAAAAATAAAAATAAACACAGAGGATTATGGCTCTTGGCGAACCTCTATAAAAAAAACGCATCGTGATTCCTACCCCTTGGGTGATGTGGAAACGGAATCATTAAAAGCTTAATGAATCTAAAAATCTCATCATTCGACATGGAGTATCCATATCTGAAACACCCTTTCTCCTTATTAATCTGTGGCCCATCAAATAGTGGGAAAACTCATTTCGTTAAGCGAATTTTAAGTTCTGATATTATTAAACCTAAGCCATCGAAAACTATCTGGTGTTATGGTGTATACCAAAAAATTTTCAATGAAATGACAGGTGTAGAATTTGTTGAAGGATTACCCTCCAATATTCATGATCTAACCGATTCTTTAATAGTTATTGATGACTTAATGTCGGAATTAGGCAATGATATAACCCTATCTAATATATTTACGAGGGGAAGTCACCATAGAAATCTATCTATCATTTTTATTGTTCAAAATATGTTTCATAAAGGAAAAGAAATGCGAAACATTTCTTTAAACTCTTCGTACATGTGCTGTTTTAAAAATATTCGGGATAAAATGCAAATTGCATGTCTTGCTAAGCAAATGTATCCATCCAAATCAAAATTTTTCATTAAAAGTTTTGAAGATGCTACATCTCCAGCCTATGGGTATTTATTCATTGATTTAAAACCTGACACAGATGAGAGACTGCGCTTGCGCAGTGGTATTTTTCCAGGGGATAAACAAGTTGTCTACTTACCACGATAGACACACTCTTTTCTGATTTCGTTGAATACACATGGCTCTTGTTATTGATTTTGAGGGGTTTGTAATGAAACCTAATTTTTTTATCATAAAAGAATTAGCTTTTTGTACGGTAGAAAATAGAAATACTGGTCACTATATTTTCCTACCCGCCAAGAAATATTTCCCAAAAAAATATATTCCTGTTTTTTCATGGGTGGAGCGCAATTTGCATCACATACCATGGAAGTATGGGGAAGTTCAATATGAAAAACTTAAACATATACTACATTCTTTGATGGAAAACCATACTGAAATTTATGTAAAGGGATTGGAAAAAAAATTTTTTTGGAAAAGATTTTAGATTGTAAAATTTATAATTTGGAAGATTTCGGCTGTCCAAAAGTTGAGCAACTACCCAAACATTTTGAAAAGTGTCATTTTCATCCTTTGCATTTCAAGCACTGTGCTTTATTGAAGGTTATTACATTTAGGAATTATATTAAAGAGCTAAAATCTCAAAATAAATTTCATTTTAGTTAAATATGTCTGCGAAGAAACATGCTGAATTTCTGAAGCTCTTAACTAAAAGCAATGAAAAACAAAACCTTTTAAAAAAGTGTTCCAATTCAGAAATTAAATCTGTTTGTGAATGCATAGTTAATGTTTTGAAGGGGAATGTAAGACTGCCTAAAAATAAAAAAAGTAAACTTATTCCTTTTAAAAAAGTTATTCGTCAGCTCGGTGGGAAATCCATTCCCCTTTACAAAAAAAGAAGAATACTACTCCAAAAGGGAGAAGGTTTTTTAAGTTTTCTTTTACCATCTGCAGTAACAGCTCTATCATATATATTCAATGGAACACATTAAAAAATTTGTCCTTGTACCAGAAGATAGATTTCAAAACTTCTCTCAATCAAAGTTATCAGAATTAGATAAGAAAATGAATGATGTCTTAAAGAGAAAGAATTTGAACGATTCCGAAAAAGCAACCTTATATCTACAGATATTACAAAAGTATGTCAACTTTATTTTTCCAAAAAATTCTGAAAATAATCATGGAAATTATGATTTAGAAAACTCTATCCAGAAGCCAGTTATTGATTCACCATCACCAAACAGTGATTACGCAGAGGAAATACCCAATACAGAAGAATTGAAAAGTGATATGTTGGACATTAATTCTGAGAAGAACAATGTGAAAAAAGAAAATGAAGAACGATTGAGTATGGAAGATTCTATAACTTCTGATTCAAAGGCATATAAATTGGACTTTATCGAAAAAGAAATTTTAGATGCTGCTCCACCGAACCATAAAGCTATTGCGAAAGTTATAATTGACTTTTTTAAACATAACCAAAATAGCATTTTCTGGTCATCTAAAAAGGAGATTGTAATCAGTGGAGAAATCATACCAAATACAAATATTGTTGACCTTATCATTCATTTGATTAGACATAGGAAAGTGAAACCTGTAGGATTTCAAATGTTTTACGATGCATTGATAAGAAACAATTTCCCCATGTCGAATGTGAAGAACAAATTTTTGAAAAAACATATAATGTATGCCAAGCCAATGTCTTGGATAAGTTTGTAATATCTTTTGAAGAAATAATAAAAATAAATTTTGGGAAAAAAAGGCTTGTTACATTTTAAATATTTCTTTACATTATAATAATAATAATTTTTGAAGTCATAAAAATCATTCATTTTAGTTAACAGATAAATGGTTCTCTGCAAAATCTTTTTTATTTTTTAATGTAAATGTAATTAAAAATTTCCAAGAAAAGACACATATGTAAAAAAATTAATTTTTTATTTCAACTTCTGAAAATCATATTTACACCATACCTTTTTTTAAAATAGCTATACATTCGAAAATCATTTTTCTTAGTTTTACACATTTGTTGTAACAAATATCTCAGAGTAAGCCCCTGACTTCGTTTTATAATGAAAAACATACAATACTGTCCACACACATTTGAAGTAATACTTTGAAGAGCGCATTCATTCCATTCCACTGTCTGAAATTGTTTAGCAAAATTTGATATATATGGTTCATAAGAATAAGGTGAAAGTCCAAAAGAATCAAAAAATTCCAATTTTCGCTTATTTTGTATAAACATAGCTAGCCAATGAGAACCTTCCTTATCATGAGTATCAGTATTAACAACTAAAGCCATGTTGTCCTTTACTGATGGAAGTTGATCTGCCGCAAACACTCCAGAGAAATAACGTGATGTATAAATATCTCCGATTAAAATCTGTTGAATTTGCGATGCATACATTAGTTACCAAAGTCGAATAATATATTTCTAGATTTATTAATTTCAATCAATGATTCAAATTCTGCAAAAACTATGAAAGAGATGGTCTGTTTTAATGGTTTTGCAAACTTGGCCTCTATCCTTAAATTGCTATGACGAATTAGATTTAAATGTTCTCCTTCGCAAAGATCAGGAGATAAGTCAAATAAAAATAGTGCATACCCTTTTGCAAAATCATCTCTTGAAATAAATAAGCCACCTTTGTTTAAAAATAAGTTTTGATATGCTCTTATGTATCCTTCATTTTCGAAATCCAATTCTAAGGGCTGATGAGGGACTGGTTGACCATCTATGTACACTCCCAGGAAATTCATAAAGTAGTGTTTGAAGTCAAAGGGAGTTTTCGTATAGTCTCCATTAAATGCATCGTTATCAACACAAGCTAATACCAACCTTTTAGGCATTTGTCCAGTGAAAACATTATCTTGGACGAAAGAATAACTAGATTTTGGTACAGAAAAAACTTTGCAAATAACTCTGTTAATGGGATATTTCGCAGTGGATTTTTCTAAAGCTTTCCCATGAGCAAGTATTATAGCGGGATTAACACGTACTTTCCTTATAAACAATGATATATGATCAAATACAACTTTATAATCACCAATACCCATTAAACAGAATTCAGGTTTACTTCTGATTAGTTTCACTTTTAAATCTACTAAATTGAGTAAGAGTCTGTCTTGATTAAATAAATCAACGTGAAGTCTCCCAACCATATCAACTGTTGTACTTTTTTTAAATAATGCAACTCTTTTAATGAATCCTTCGTTACTTTCAGACGCTTTTTCATCATCATGTATATTCAATCTACCTGCTGTATCTTTATAGTAAATCTCTGATGAGAGGTTAGAAGTTTTACTATCATAACCATAGTTCAATAAAGTTTCTATCATTGCTCTATAAGCATACGTGTTATTACTTGAAGAAATTATTCTTTCATTTAAGCTGACATCCACTTGAGAAAAGAGAGACTGTAAAAATAGATTTACCGGTCCTACTTTATCACTATCAGATAAGGAATTGCCGTCCTTTTTAATAATCTTTGCTTTCACATATATTTGAGTCTGGGACAAATCCAGATAGTCTTCCCCATTTCCAGATATAACAAATTCAATTGGTCCACTGTCGGAAATATTTGCAATTGGGTGGAATTGAACCCAATGTCCTTTTTCAATAACAGTTTGAGTTGGTGGGAGAGAAAATAAATTTAATTCTGATTTTGTACATTCTGGTGAATTCTTAAGAAGAAAAGTCATTTTTAAGGATCAAATATATCGCGTCCTTTCGCTCTCTTAGTCTTCAAGGAAGTGTTACGAGTTTGAATTTTACGTTTTCTTTTATAGCTTTTTCCATGACCTAGCATATCATTGGCTTTACGAATTGCTTTCTTTGCTAGATTTTTACCAGCTACTTTAGTTCTTAATTCAGTAGACTTTTGAAAATCTTGACCTTCAATTATATCATTCGCTATTTGAGCACCAGTTCTCAACACTTCTCTTCCAACCACTTTTGCTCCACGAGACAAAAATGGTAATGCTGAGCGGAATAAATTTTTAAACCAGCCTCCAATTCCATAACCTTTTTGTAATGATTGCCCTCTATAGTAGGGAAACCCATTTCCTGTTTGATTGGAATAATAATCTTCGAATTGTTTCACACAACACTCATATGGGACATACATCTTCTTCAAAATGCAACAACTAAATGAGAAAATCTTCTGCGATGTATTATATTTTAAACTATTTGCTTCATTCGAAAATGTATTATGACTATAACTCTTCCTCTTTCAAATGGTACTAACTCACCATTATGGAGCCTTAAACTAATTTCAATTGTCTGAAAATTTTGACGAATAATTGGAATATAGTGTGGGCGAGTAAAATGAGCATTTATAATTTCACCATCTTTTCCTTCTACTTTCACTATTTTCAGTAGTGGAGCAAGAATATCCCCAACAATTTGAGGTTCCACTAAATCGCTGTATAAATAAAAAACTGGAAATGAAGCAGTAGGATCCGCGATATATGGACTTTCATTGACTCCATTGTATTCACCTGCATCAAATCCAAGTAGCGGAGCAATTCCTTCATGAAGTACAATCTTTACTTTATCCAAAGTTTTAATTTTAACTCTTTTAGTGACATTATTATAGGATAATTCCAGTTTATTTTTATGCGATGGTATGTGCATTGCTTTAATAATATCGGGAACATGTTCATAACAACCTGGAGGTATTCTGCGACCAACTAATTTACCATCACCTAAATCAAAGCCAAATAAATTGTTATCATTTCGTATGTTATACCAAGTATGAGGATATATTAGATCAACTAGTCCAATTTCCCACTCCCCGTTTAGAGTTATTGGAGAGGGGAGTTGCGTAGTGAAGTGAGAGATTTTATTTTCTGGAAAAAGTTCATAGAACTGTCACTAACCAGTGTCACGTAAAAAGACATCCTCTAGACTGAAAAACATATAATGGTTAACATCTTTTTATATTATTTGTACATCATGTACCCAAGTATTGAATTTTTCAGGATAACCTTGGAACTTGACATAATATTCCTTTCTTCCATGTTTCATCCTGGTTTTTAAAACTTTCTCTACTGCATAATAGCCCGAATCAGATATTCTCTGGAGTTCATGTTCGTAAAACGTACCTTTGATAACTTCTCCTAATAAATCTTTCAATTTATACACGATAGGACTTCTGTTGATAATTTCATATATGGTAAATATTTCTGTGGTCCAGTTTTGCTCATAGCCTTTTTCAAAAAGTAGTTTTTCTCTGCTGATTCTTACTTTATCTCCAATCTTCAGCTTCGGTTTATTATTTACAGCTCTTTCTTTTCCGTACAAAACTTTCCAGATTTCTTTTTCATTTTCTTTCGTAACAGACGCAGGTGTTGCCTGAATACTACGATGCCATGTGTGATTGTAACTGCTCACTAAGTCATTGATTACATCAATATAGCACTTGGTATTATATTCTGCAAAGTACTTCCACATTTTTGTTTTTAATGTTCTATTAAAACGTTCGATAACAGAAGCTTTAGTGTTATTATTCGTGGTAAAAAAGCCAATTTTCATTTTTTTAAGATACCTCTGAATTAATTTATTTGTAAATTCTTTCCCAGCATCTGTTTGAATCTTGTAAGGAATTCTTTCTGAAAATATTTTTTAAAAGCTAACAATATGGATTCAGCTTTTTTATCTTTTAAGGCAATCACCCATGCATATTTTGAAAAGATATCGATACAAGTCAATAAGTATTTGTAATTATTATTATACCCTGATAAGGATTGCATGTCAACTAAATCTGCTTGGAATTGTTTATTCATACCACTTACTAAAACTCTATTTCTAATGAATGATTTCCTTACAGGTTTGTGCAATGTATATGAAGATTTATTTTCTAAAAAATCTTTGATTTTACGCTTAGAATATTTCTTATTAGTAGCACGATAAAGACTATCAATACCACCTAAGCTTCCTGGGTGTTTCGGGGTTTTATAAGCTTATTCAATTTCCATAATAATATAAATCTTAAAAGAAAAAAGGAAGTATATTTCACATTCACAGCAAGATGACTAACTGATAGAAATATACTATTTACTAATATATATATATAGCAATTTTATAACAGAAATTATTTATCAAATTACTTAAAAAAGAACTAAAAGTTTATAAAATTCATTATATATATCTATATAATCTTAATATATTAAGAATTCTGTTGTTACATGTAAAATAATTTGAGACATACATATTAAAATAAAAATAATTTATTATTAACATATGTGTACAGAAGTAGGATCAGATGCTATGTATAAATCCTTTGCATTTTTTAACAACATGATCATATCAAGCTTCAACAAAAAATGTTTGGTTATATAGTTTACAAAATTTGCATTTTGGTTTACATAGTCAAGTGCTAGTTTTTCAAAGTCAATAGAAAACAATGCTAGTTGTTCATATTGAATAAGTCTATCATTATAATTCATAGTCAAACACTCATGACCAAGTTGATTTTCATAACTTACTAAACAACCGTAACAGGTAAATACATTTTTCATTTGTTCAGCAAAATGATTTTGAAGCAGTTCAGTTAATGATGTTGTGAGCGTCAACTCCACATCAGATTGTAGAATATTTGTTGGTGACACAAGAGCTGAAGGAGACACCGGAGCTTGGTTTTTTACTCCTTTCAAAATTGAATAACGTAGCAGGCGGTTGAGAAGAAGAGTTGTGACACATGTCGATACATCATTACGTATCTTTTTTAAATTTTCCCATTCATTTTCAGTCAGAAGACAAATATCTGGTAAGAAACATCGGGAAAAGTCTTTCTTCAAAAAATACCGTTGCAAAGATACGTTGAAAGAATTTTCAGAAGTAGTCACTGGTGCGACCAAAATACTGTCTCGTATTAACACAGGACTAGATGTTGATGTAAAGTCACATAAAAGAATATTCATTTCTTTAGTGAGGTATTCCCATGCACATGGTGAAAGAGTTAATCCCATTCTAGTTGGCTGAAGATATCCGGATTCATGACGTATATACTTTCTTAGATGGATGCGAACTTGGTTAGCAAAGTAAGAAACAAAGACGAAATTTTCACCTCCCAAGTGAAAATAATTGGGTGGAAATTTAGGCGTAAATTCATTTTCATGAACTTTCACTTCGTCATCAAAACGAAGCTTTTTAACACAGGATGATTTATCAAAATTAGACACTCTTTTCAATGACATATTTGACTGAAAATTTAATGCAAACTAAAAAACAGATTTCTTTCTTAACGAAAAAATAAGGAAAGTAGGTAGGAATCCAATAGAGAAATGGCAAGTATAAAAGTTTTCCTCATCTGAATTAAAGAACTAGATTTTATTTACCAACTTGTCATTGGTTAAGCGATATGACATCTGTTTCTTCTTCCCATGTCATTGGTTAAAACATAATAATGTAACTCTCCGCCAGCGGAAGGAAAAAGAAGTAAAATGGTTACTAACCATGGAGTCAGGTTTGACAAGATAATCAAGATCGTGCAAGAAATATCATGTTCATACAAGGTTAAACATGTATTTGAGCAGTTGCCACTAACTAAAATGAAATAAACGTTGCCATCGCAGCTAACTTAATTTTAAAAATTAAACTGTTGTTAATAATATAAATTTTGCTAAAGTTTATGCATTAGGATGTGAACAGCTCCACTTGTGATTATTTCATATTTTAACAATTAATTCTGACATTCAAATAATTTTAGTTTTTTTTTTTAAATTTAATACAAGTAGGAGTCAAACAACCCAACTTGTAATTCATATGAAATTTACCTATTTTAAGTTTCAGCTATTACTGTTGCCACTCAGAAGTATAATCAGTGTTGCCACTTAAATATTAGTAATTTCAAAATTATTACAAGCAGGAGTCAAACAACTCAACATTCAGAATTTGACAACTTGTAATAATTTTGAATTTTAACTATGACTGTTGCCACTCATTCACAGTAATATTAATGTTGCCACTCATATAATAATAATAATTTCAAAATTATTACAAGCAGGAGTCAAACAACTCAACATTCAGAAGTAGACAACTTAACTCGATTTCATTCCCCCTTTTCACCCCCTCTCAATCACTCCTTTCCTCCCTTCCCCTTGCTCCACCACCCCTCCTCCCTTCACCTTGCTCCACCACTCCCCTCCTCCCTACCCCCTTGCTCCACGCTCCACCTGTCCTGGAATCGGCATTTTTATACTACTCTTGCCCATATTTAGCATGAAATCAACTTATCTATCATCTTCATATTCCTTGTAAGACGCACTTTTGGAAGCTCAATGGCCAAGATATTAAAACTTTTTGAATCTGTCTAATTATTAATGTAATGAATTTAAGTCAATCTTACATTTTTTGTGAATTATTAATCATTTAAACGTGTCAGACATTTCGTAACTCCATGTTAATATCATGAAAATAAACATGGATATAATATTAATTGAAATTAAAGATTTTTTTATCTTTTCATGGAAGAGATCGAGAGGATGTACTGTATTTGTTCAACGACTTGTGGGATTCGGGCAGAGTGGTCGAGATGCCGACAGTCAAGCAACCCTTCGTCAAATTACAGACCCGCTTAAGCATTGCAAGGAGGTAAATCGTTGATGGTATTTGGCTGCAAATAATGCGCTTTTGAATATTTCATTCAGAGTCTAAATTACAAAATCTTGCTTAGTCAATTGTTTATTGACTCCAAGTGATTAAGTTCGAATATGGCAAACTCTCCATGTATCCAAACTCTATCGTGTATCCAAATTGTCAAAAAAGCGCTGTGCTGTTTGGTGTTGTCTTCATTACTGCATAGATTATTTTCGGATAACATGCATTAAATTCTCTGGCTAAACAGAATCTGTTATTGACTCCAGTTATATAGCTAATTGGAAGGTTATTTTTAGCTTTTCCTAAATGTCATGTGGCGAAGGAATTTTCTGGATTAATATTATGCCATGTCACTGAATCAAATTCATTTTACATAGGCTTGAGAAACATTATGGATTATCTTCAGCGAATCTTGTGGCTAGACACATGAATCCTATCAAATCTATCTGCAATAAAGATCAATTCGTTAACAAATTTCACACCCCCAACTATTAGCCAGTAATAAGCAACTTATTATATCGGGAGAATTCGGACAAATTCGTGAGCCACACTTTGCTTGGCAGAGGGAAGTCTTATACGGCTTAAGAGATATTCCATGATTTTCGATATTTTATTTTAGTGAAATGAGAAATAATTTGCTAATATATAACAATAAATGTGAGTGTTGTTTTAAATGAAAATAAACATAGATTTAATATTAATTGAAAATAAAGATTTATATGATTAATTTAAGCAGTTATCATATAGAAGCTTAGTAAAACATAGGCATATTTAGTATGTGAATTTAAGTAAATCGCACTCGAGTAAGGATTTTTCATTAATTTATCCACTGATTTTGGAATGTTTTTAATCACAATGTTAGGATGCCTTTAACTTTTTTATATGGACGTTTTTTATTTTTCCTGGAGTTTATTTTCAACATTTGGATACATAAAGTAGCTTAATACAAGAAAGTCAGTTTTTTAATTCTAGAAAGAAAATGGCTGAAAGAAAAACCGGAAACCAGATTTGGATGAAGTAAGAAAATGATCTGAGTGAAAGGATGGGGGGGGGGTCTAGAGATCGAGCGGGGGAGTAAGGGATAACATTTTCCTGTGCTAGAGAAGAAGTTACGCGATGAAAATATAAAATCAGAATTTTATTCACAAAATTTGATATTGTTAACATTTTTGGGACAATTTTCCTTCGGGGGTTTTTGAACTCAGAAGAAAGAAGTTTAAATTAATAAAACGAAACAACACAGGATTTACCACATTAAATATTTCAATTAAAGACGATGCATGTACTCAACGACCAACTCGAACTTGGCTGTTCGTCGTGATTCAGAATCCAGTTGAATGAGTGCTCGATTGCAAAAAGTGACAGCAGAGCAAGAAATTAAATTAATGCCATTAAACAATTATATAATTCTATATCTGATTATAGCACCGATACAAAACTTTCCTTAAATTAGATATCATTTAGCAAATTAGATTAGTATAAGTTAAAAATAACATTAATCTTTTATATCTATCATTTCATACAGTTGGTTTCTGATAAAATTTATATTCTTATGTATGCTGAAATTCATCCCTTTCTCATAACTTGATCTTAGTCCGAAAATTCTAACGGAAGAAAAACTTTCCTGGATTTGATATTCTGATTTTTTAAAAAGTTTTTTGAAAGGAATTGCTTTTTAGTTTTCCTCGATTCTTTTTTGCAATTCACATGTTTTTATCCCACTGCTGAGTGTTAACAGCTCCATTCTTTTAAAAGCTGTCGGATGATGCGTCCATTGGATGATCCAGAAATAAAATCACTAAAAGATATCTGAATCAGAAATTCCATCCATTATGTCCTCTTGATTGATGTGTCACGAGGAGTCTAGTTATTTCTGCATCCGCATCCACGGCAGCACATTTCTCAGGACAAGTGGGTTTGAACTTGATCCTATCTTAGCCATCAAGGGCACAAAGCGGCAGACTCACCCACAAAGGAAAAATTAGCATTGCATTACCTGCTTACATACCCAATTGTGTGCGATTTAAATGCATCAGGAGAATTAGGATTCTTAAAGCACTTTATTACATTTTCACAATCACTGTTGCTTACTTAACTAACTAAAAATTTTGCTTAATAGAAAACATCAAAATAAATGTTCCAATAATTAGTTAATATTGTTTATACTTGAGATCCATTTATGAACGAAAGAAATCAATAATGAATTGATGAAATTTTGATTCGGAAAAATGTTGCCCAACAAAAAAAGAAATCTATGGTATAAAATATTTAAAGTCAAGTTTGAGATTCAAACAAGTTAATACAAAATATTGCAGTAAGAAAAAAAAAATTTTGACTTTTGCAGGCGTTTCATATTTTCGCAACAAAATAAAGCTTTCTCTTTTCATTAAAACTGATAAGCAACTTAATTTATTAGTATCCAATCGAAGTGACGGAGCCATAAATAGAGGGGGAAGGAAAGTTCTTTTCTCTTCAGTGATTCAAAAATGATAACAAAGATGGGCAGGAATCCATATAAAAAATAAAACAAACTATTCTTACTTTCGAATTCCTTTCGCTTTGCCGTTTTTCTTGACGTTCCCTCCCCCCCCCCCCCAATGAAACGTAAAGAGAAAAAAGAAATAAAAGGAAGATTCAAGGCTTCGGCAGCTGTGTCCCCCCGTAAATCAAGCGCGTTACTGTCAATAAGGCAGATGAGCGAGTGACCGTCGGCGAGGAATTCCCCATTCTCGGCGCGCTCATCAGATATTGGTGACTTATTAAACATCTCTCCCTCGGAGAGGGGGAATGATTTAGATCGAGCCGATAACGGAGCAATCATAAATACGGAGGTAGATTAATTGGACGAATGTCGCTCGTATTTCCGTCCACTTGCTGTCGAATTCGCAATAAATTCATTTCCCTTACAGTCTGGTTATTATCTGGCGGTTTTTATACTGATGCAGTCGCCCATTGTCTATTCCGGCCGCATCTTTTATGGTTATGTGCGCGCCCCTCGATGGGGCTGCTTTTGCAGTAGCCTCTTCCAAAATATAGATATATAAGAAGGGAGGGGGGAGACGGCTTAAAATTATGATTTCCAGAGACATGATGGGATGATAAAGTAAAATACTTTTAGAGATAAATTCCAATGGAATAATTAAATTAATTTCGTATAGGAGCTTTTTTTTTTCTTTTTTACCTCCATAAGTTTTTTTATGTGCGGAAATTTGACATGTTCGTTAAATGCTTTAATTTTTTAAGATGTTTGTTTGCATTTCAGATACCAAAAAATATTCAAACTTTTTCAGTAAAACATATCAATTAATAATTTGAAATTTAAATTTTGTATTTTGAATTAAACATATTTAATTATACAGTCGATCATAATAATTATAAAATGCATGAAAAAAGATTTTCTCATAAAAGTTTAAAATATTCAAATTATAAGCACCTCATGTATTTCTTTTAATTTTAAATCAGAAAAATCTTATGTTCATTTTATTTTTAAATCCTCTGGATCGTAGGAATTGCTTTTGTTGGAATGACGCTTAACCCACGTCACGATATCGATGAAGCTTGAATGACTTGTTCATTAAATTTGCGTTATTAATTTAAATATTACTTAACATCGTTTGACACACGAGTCAAACTTTTCTGTCTTCCTGTAAAATATCTTTAAAAAATATTTAGCAAAGTTATCTGGTCCGTTTTCCGTCTTAATAATCCATGTTGATGTAAGTACACAGAAAATTAAAAATATTTCATAAAAAATATCTTTTGGTAATGATGAATGCAGTCCATTATGATAAAAGTTCCAACTTACAAATACTCCTAAAAAGCGGTATTATGTATTTGACAAAAATTTTGTGAAAAATAAACCGAAAATAAGTTTATAAAAACATTTAAAGGAGAAAATTATAAAGAAACTCTTTTTGCTGACGTCACCACAGAAGACCCACGCGACGATGAATTGCTTTGTAGGAAGCATCAGGAGGGACAAAAATTCTTGAGGTGATGACGCTGTCCTCGGAATGAGGCGTTCAAGAGGATGATCTCCACCAGACGCTCTGTCGATAATAATCTTGCTTCACACCCCGCTTATAAAAGAATCGATCATTGTTCTTCAGACATACCAGATTTTCTGTAAGTCATAGGATTTCATGTTCCATGGATTCAATTTTCTTAACAATAGCGCTCAGCAGTATTAAAAGTACTTATAGTTCAATTACAAGCTATAGCAACCCCACATACTTTGATTTGAACTAAAATATAATTGTCTTCACTGATTTCGATCGATTCATCAGATATTCGCTAGTGACTGTTCACTCGCCTCGATCGCAAAAATTATAGCTTCAGAAAAAATGATCCCATAATAAATCCAGAAAAAAAAGGCCAGATCAGAAAATTATTTGTGCTCACTTAATAAGATTGCTAGCTGAATCTAATTTTTCATACTACACAATATTAAAAATTTAAAACCTTTTAATATTTCATCACTTTAAGATATTTAATTGTTTCGTATATGCATTCCATTTATTTGATGAGAAATATTCATAGCTTAACAGATCGATGGATGATTCTATTCTTAAAAGATGAAGGGTTTCTATCTTCACTGAAATTCAGGAACTTTTCCCCCAGTAAAGTATATTATTTGTAATCATATATAGAGTTCTAAATTTGTAGGTTTCTCTATGCCGTTATAATTTTTTTTATCTAAGACCCTCAATGGCACAACTAAACTTTTATTTTCAAATAATCAAAGAAATAAAACATTCAATTAAAATATTTGATAATAAAAACAGGATAGAACGTAAATGCGATAAATTTTAAAAATATTAAAGCATTTCAAACGAAACACCAGATTTATATGCAATATATTTTGTAACATAGAATGAAAATAATCTTATCAGCATCACTACATTAAAAAAGACATAACTAAGTGCATTATAGGAGGAGAAATTCCATTGGTTTCAAATCTTCCAAAGTTAGAATTCTTCCACAAATTTTATTCCTTTTTCAGATGTAAAGGCTTGGAATTCAATATAAATTCTTATCTTTATTAGATTCTCTGAGACACCAATTCGTGTCTTTTTTGGAATTCTTGCAATAACCAGAATGGAGTTAAATACTTCAACATTTAAATCATCGTGCCAAAAATAAAGTAAATTTCACATCATCTCATTTTGCCAGCAATGTCAACAATTCACAAGAACGTGGGAAGACTCGAACTAATGACATGCGAGTGTCGTTGCCAAAAATAGAAAACGAAAATCCATTCGGTAAAATTGACCCACAACAATGGAATAAGTTTCCTATGTAGAGAATCATTTTGCATGTCTTTGCAGGTGGGGCAAGAATATATATATATATATATTTATGTATACATATATATATATATATATATATATATATATATATATATATATATATATATATATATATATATATATATATATATATATATATATATATGTGTGTGTGTGTATGTATGTATGTATGTATGGATGGATGGATGAGCACCTCAAGTTCTTACTTATTCAAACCTTTTCCGAACTCTCTGCCGAAAATCACTTCTTGAAGTGACATCAAACGACAGCTACAATACTGATTTATGTAAAGTACCATCAAAAAGTTTCTTCAATATTTAAACGCACGCGTCTTGTTAGGTACTTCTCTGAATGGAGGATCCATCTTACCTGGAATTTGCTATGTATTATTGTAATGGTATTAACTAACCGATTCATATTATTTTTTGCTTGATTGATTTTCCTTCAAAATTAGAACGACATATCAATAAATATAGAAAGCACAACAATTTATGTGTACAAGTTTAGCTGATATGAATTACAAGGTCATTTTTCATATTAAACTTTCTTACGTTATTCTAATACAGAATTTTAAGAATTATTTGAGCGTTCTAATTATATCATAACTTATTATAAATCTATTAGCTGAATTGCTAGTTTAAATAAGCAAATTCTCTGAGTAAAGTATGCAAAAGTTAGAAAAAAAATTACTGTTTTTAAAAAACTAAAATGATATGCGATTTATAACAAGAAACAAAGTAGCCTGAACAGAAATTAACTGAAAGTTGTGGTGTTTAGAAATTATCATAGGCATCGAATCAACCAACAGGATGGATGTACCCGCTTAGTATCCAATAGCATTCCTCTTCGCTATCATCCGGGCTCCCTTCTACAAGTTCGCCCCCACTTCCCTTCCAGAAACGCTACAAGGGACCATACACCCCTAAAAGGTAATAGAGCATTATTATTCTTCAAAAAGCAATCCTCACTTTGCTCTTGTAATTGCGACCTTGAGGAGGACAGAGGAGAACTACTGTCTTCTGAAAGGATTCCAAGTGTGCTTTTGAAACCCGCTGATCAAATTAATTGGTTTAAAATTGAATTGCTTATTGCTAAATTTAATTGTCACGATATAAATTTTGCCAATATTTTGCGCTATAATTTTGCAACAAGGTATCCTGACTCTTCGCACTGTTATAATGCCTCAATTTTTGTAAAGTTAAGAACTTCCAGTAAATCATAAAGACACGAAGATCTCAGTGTCCAACAACAGAATGCCACTAAAAGAATGGAAGCTGTTTCCTTCGTATGCATCAGTTTACATACATAAAATATTTTGGTGTAAAATAAACGCTTTCATACCAAATTCATAAAAACAAGATGACGACATTACCAACTATATTCCAGTATTACATATTTAGTCATGAGAGCGTTTAATTTGCATACTACAGTTTCATTCGGCATACTTCAATATATATATACATATGCTATTTTTGGACTTTTTATTAAAGTGAAAGAACATAATAATTTTATATACACTGATATTTATGATAAAACAAATTAGTTTAACTTTAAAATAAATAAAAAATTTTTCAAATTCTAACGTTTCCATTTTTTAATCAATTAAATATGATATATGTAATAATTTTTAAATAATATTACAAAACAAATTAAACGATTAAAAAACGTTTTTACTTGACTAAATAATAATATTTCAATAAATTTCATTAAATACTATATGGCTAGTAAAGCATTACTTATAAGAGTAAGACGTTGTTACAAACTGCAGAAGCGCCTTGAAGTCTGACAAGAAGCTTGAAATGCCAATAGTGTTTACATTTATTTTCTGTATTCTGCATTTAGATACTTTCACTTCGAAACGAAGAAGGCGACGACGAGGCGATTATTTATGCGTTTTCTCTGCATACAGTAGACGTTTTGAGAGCCACAAAAATTGAATGCATCAATCGAACTGTTTTTTTTTTTACCACACATTTATACTCAAGTGGCAATTCTAATTTCTTTCTCTTTTCATTTCAGTATGCAAAAGATTAGTACTAACTCATCAACTGCGTGCCTTTCACAAGATGGATCGTAACTCATGTTTAATTGCGATTTTTCTCTACAAAGTAGACAATTTCGTCCGTGAAGGTCTCATGATGTCAAATGCCAATATCAAATTTTGCATAATTTGGAATTAAAAAATAAAAAGTTTAAAATTTTTTAAAATAAAAAATATTATATTATTTTAGCAGCACTTGACATTTTCATAATGTATGTGTGTGTGTGTGTGGGATTGAAAGCGCCACCAGAGGGCCATTCACATCGAGTAGGAACATGCAGAAGAGGAAGAGAAAACGACGACGAGGGCCGAGCAGAAGCGAAGTAAAGACGTTATAAACAGATAATCAACTTTGAATTATTCACTACAATGGTGTTAGATTATTATTTGGTATTCATATGTAAATAGCTTTTTCTTATTTTGTTCAAAACCATGATTAAATCATTTAAACATAATGTGTGTTTTGTTAATTCCTGATAATGAAGCCAGTGTGAATCCCCACACACACACACACACATATATATATATGTATATATATATACATATATATATATATACATATATATATATATATGTATATATATATATATATATATATATATAATATATATATATATATATATATATATATATATATATATATATATATATATATATATATATATATATATATATATATATATATATATATATATATATATATATATATATATATATATATATATATATATATATATATATATATATATATATATATATATGTATGTATATATATATATGTATTTTAATCTTATTTTATATTTTGGTCTTGTGTGTGTATACATTTTGCTGTCTTACTTATGATTCGGTATAGTGTTGGTTGGGGTTTAATAGATAAGTTAAGATTTTAGTCCTCGGTCATTGCAGGAAAGCCATATTTTGTACCAATTGAGTTAATATTCCTTGATGAAGTTGGCTATATTGGTATTTTATTCTAATTTTCATTTCGTTCGTATATTAAATTGTATCAGTATTAGATGTTTTTTTGAATGCAAAAAAAAATCGATTATGTATGTTACATATGAATATGTTTATATATATATTATATATGCATGGACAATAGTTTAAAGCTTTCATTGCTTGGTTTGTAATCAGAAATAAAATCCATATATTCTGAAACAAAAAGCAACTGTTTTAAATTTTTATGATTTGAAGCATTTCCACAGTTTGTTTCAGGGCGGTGCTTTGCAGCATGTCCATAACCAGAGCGTCGTTTTTGATGTACGTGAAAGAAAAGGTTAATACGCACAACGGATGGTGGCCGAGTTTTTTCGTCGAAGAATGCAAAAAATTCGAAAGGAGGAGAAGTTAACTTTGCTCTCTAAGGATGAGAGAGAGTTGATTTTGTACAGAATCATACACTTGTTTAATTCGTTTAAGAAAAAACGAGACATCATGATCACTTTATCAAAATTTAATAATTACACAGGTTGGTATCAAGTTTTGATTCATAATATGTATTAAATTTATTATTTGGTAAATAGAAATGAAATAAAATTTTAATTAAAAAATATATAATTAAATTAGTGTATATAAAATGTTTAAAGCTGTATAATATATATATATATATATATATATATATATATATATATATATATATATATATATATATATATATATATATATATATATATATATATATATATATATATATATATATATATATATATATATATATATTAAATTTAGATATTTACCATGTTTTTAGTCAAGAGATTTATTGAAATTTTCTCATTTATAAATGTCCGGTACTTATGTACTAAACTATTGTTTGTAAAAATGCATCAGATTTTAGATCTCTTTTTTCAAAATATAAAAGAAGAATGAAGAACTTAAGTTCATTAAACAAATGGATAAAATCTATTTTTAATTCCTATGGTGCTCAGTCACAACGTTTAATATTATATATTTCTTCGCAAAAACGGTTAAAGGGATGATACAATTATTCTTATAGTAATTAAATTTGAGACTATTTTATAAATAATGCAGCTTTGTGTGAAACTTATTTCAAAAAGGATGAGAAATACTTTCATTACCTTTGGCCTTATATCTGCAATCCGAGGTGAGATTTATATACAAAAACACAACACAAGAAATTATCTAACTATCTGGTTTAATGCGCTTCTAATTCCATCTACAGAGACTTCTCCTCACATGTTATACAGAGTGACATATGCCGAAATATATCATTCTTCAAACATTTTCTATGACAATAGTAGTTTTCAAGCCCAAGAAACTCAAAGAATTTTTGCAAAGTAACCAAAATAACCACTTCTGCAGGTTAAAATAGGATAATTATATTTTTCCATTTAAGACTTTCTTTCCTAAAGTTAGTCCTCTAGATTTAGGCATAGTTGAAATAAAGTTCTATCGCAATACACACAACTTTTAATGCTTAATCTTTCACTTAGAAGATGTGTAATATATATAAAACAGCTTAGATTTAATATAATAGTATTGGGTTGTTTTTAGTATTGGTGTTTGGTTATAATAGTATTGGTTAAAATAATAGTATTCGGTTGCAAAGTATATTTCTTTTAAGTAAAACAGTATTATTCATGTGTGTTATTAACCAACTATTATTTAAAATACTGATGCAAACTTTAAAATTTTACCATTAAAAAAGTTTTGATCAAGCCAGTTTGTAGGATAGAAAAAATTCTAAATAGATAAATCTTTTTCTACGCAATATAAATTCAAATATTATCTTCCATTACAAAATCTTTTATCAAAATAGGTCACCAATAGAAGCCTGGAAATCCTGATATACAAATTTTCACTTTGTTAATGACCCCGCTAGCGAAGAAACGTCAAATATCTCAGCTCACTTTAGTCTTATGGGATGCATTTCTTAAAAAACAGAACAGAAAAAATAAGTAATGAACGTCGAAATTTATGTCAATCAGATAAACTTTCGATGTCTTCGAAAACGTGGTTCGTTTCTTATTTCAGGGGGGGAAAGCAAGAGCTTTTGCGGAAGCAAAATATCAGACAATTCTCTTCTTTCCTCCAGCCGATTTTGTTCTTTTTTTATTCCGTTCTTTTAATATATTTTAGAGGCGATCATTTAAATGCTGAGGAGAGTTCGCGGGGTTAAGCCAATCCAATGACTATCGGTCACATGACAGAATAAATAAATAAATACCAGTTAAAGAATAAAACCCGAATGTTCTTTGTGGGAAACACGTGACGTATCGCTTAATGTTAAATTATTTTCATGCCAATTGGCGGCATTGAATTTTAAGTTATGCCTCGGAAAGTAATGCGGCGGACGTGTCCAGGCTGTTATATGGCTTCGAAAAGCACACGTTTTAGAGCTATTGGCGTCCACTCCGAACCTATTATTGCCCTTTTAAATAACTTGTTTTGTCAAATAGTTTTTAAAAGCTGCCAGTACATCATTTATGGCATATATTATTGGAAATTAAGAAATTGGTGATGTTTGCAACTTAGTTTCAAAACTCTATAAAATACGGAAGAAAAAATTACTTCAATCATTAAATTTCTTAACAGCTAACAGAAATATAAGAGGTTTATCGATATCTATAAATGTGTACTGAAATTTTGTAAAGTTTTTCTCTTTTTTTGAGTATTTAATTTATCATAACTTTTATTTAATCACACATTTTATGAACAGCAAAATGTATGGCTCATTAAAAGACATCTTATAAATAAGTTCCGAAATGTAGAATATTGCATGAAGTCGTGAATAAATATGTTTTCTTTACTGACAGTACGAGATTGATTTCAAATGCAGATATTCTCAAAATACGCATGAGAATGACTGTGCTACTCTCTTGGAGGTTTAAAAAATATACTTTGTTCTAAAGTTTCTATTTTTCTAATGAAACTTCGATGTGCTTTTCTAAATTCTGGAATATGTTAAACTTAAATATTATTTATCTTTTAATGAAAAATGTAATTTAATCGTTAAATATGTGATAAAACCTAAGAAATTTGTTTGTCTTAATATACACAATTGTTATAGTTGGATACACCTTACTATTTTCAATTATTAAATTCGAAGAAAAATATTTTTCTAATATTTATTTACAGTAGAAGAAAGGAATTTCATAACTAAATGTTTTCATGTGTGACACATAATCTTATCCTTGAAACATTCGAAATAAAGCAAAGGAAATATTGTTTTTTAAGTTTGGAATGCTCGAATAATTTCGAGATTAATTCAAAAGTCTATGGAAAAAATATTCACTAATGACAACAGGTTTTTTAGATAATAACTATGGATGTTTTTTGAATAACAGTCATTTTAACGATTGTGGTTGCCTACAATGAAGTCAGAATGACGTTCGAAATTTTGATCTTAATGACTTTAAGAATACTGAGATGAATGCAGTGGTTGTGGGCGTTATTTACGACAGAACTGTAGAAGTGAGAAATAGCCACGTGACTGAATTCCTAAATTCATGGAAAGATTCTCTCGCTGGTCTTCACGCAGAAGCGCGTCTCTCGGCAACTCTTCCAAGAAATTAATATTCGCAGGAACCAATTGAATTGAAAAAAACCAAATTGTGATGGATGACCAGCGGAGGCTCTTTCCAGCTCTGATCTCAACCCTCAATTTACACTTTATCGACCCAGAAAGATTGGACTGGAGGAAGGGAGGGGATATTTATGTATATGTTAAGGGCAATGTAAATAATTGGGCATTGTTTATAATGCCCGGGCAAAAGGATATGACAAAATGATAAATTATGTTGCAAATATTACATTGCCCGGTCATTATGTATAATGCTAAAAGTCAAGTGGGCAATTTAAAAATCATTTTTATTCATATTTCTTATAAAAAATAACAAATTTTTACATACCTGAATGACAAAGTAACAAAAAAAAATAGCAAATTAAATTTCACATGCTGACAAACAAATCGGTGGCGATGAAATAAGTACAAACAAAACTTAAGTCCAAATAAAAATAATGTATTCGATATCTACGTACTTACAAATTTATATTTACACAAAATGTCAATATTGTTACAAATTTATAAATAATGATTATATTTATCTTAAAATACCTCAGACAGATCGGAAATTCTCACATTTTGGGCAAAAAGAATTGTGGTATTTAGATGTGTTGTAGTTTAAAAGCGGATTTTCTAATGATTTGGCGACGGTTGGCGAGATTCTTGGCGACTTGGCAAGAAATCGATATTTCTGGAAACATCCATCACCTAAGTTCTAGGACCAATATTTTTCGAGATAGCCTAGAAGCTTCCAGAACCTAGGCGAAACTGATAGATTTCTCCGCCAAGTCAGGTATAAAATACCGCAGCCCGACATGGAAGAGTTTAGTTTTTATGAAGACTGTCAGTGAGTGAAGATCGATTAGTTGTGACTGCTAGTTGTTCTCTGTCTGAGATATTTGAGACCTGTGATTAGAAGCTGTTTCTTAATATATCTGACGAATTGTAGCTGTATAATTGTGATTGTTACAGCGGGAATTTCGTTTATCTAGTGAAGTTTTAACGAATAAAAGTCTTGAGTTCATTAAGTGGTTGCTTTATTCAACTCTCAATCGACAAGAACCCGTGGAGCTCTGTACAATATGTAGCAATACATAGAGGGTCTCTTTATTAGAGCAGCTTCCACTTTGGTGACATTTCAAGTTACATAGCTTTTTTCTTTACAACACTTGTTTACAGCTTGTACGGATTTATAGCCACATCGACTATAGCCGTGGCCCCCTGTCTTGGATGACAATCTGGCACATTCTCTTAGTGAAATCTCTTTCTGTGGAATATCTTCGCCATATATAATCTTCTCATTACATATTGTAAATTGGTTCCTGGCATAAAGTTCATTTATAATTCCGTGTTTCATGCCTAATTTATACAGATTAGCATCTGTTATTTCAAGAACAAATGCCAAAATATTTGCTACCTCTTTATCAGATAATGCGACCTCTGTCGACATCTGGGACTCGAACTCTAACTGTGTCACCTTTTTTAGCATCAGGGTATTTTGAGTTAGAAGTTTGAACCATTTTTTTCAGCTTGTTTTTTTAGATTACTTGCTGAAATCTGCCTAATTTTTAATATGTCGGCTTTCCTTTTTTCACATAGGGTTCTTCCGGGGAATCTTCATGCCCGAAAGATTCTTGAAATTCTTTATTATGTAAATCAGGGCTTGGTTTAGCTAGCAAAGTTGAAGTTTGAACATAACTATCAAGAGAAAGTAGTTCCGCCTCATCATGTTGACTTGGACCTGGTAGCTCCGCTAACACATGTGACTCAGGTTTATTTTGCAGTGGACCTTCTTCTACAGACTGTAAATTGTTCTGATATTTTACTAGATCTTCTAAGTCCTCTTCACAATTTATATTATGCAGAACGTTTGTGGGTAAAAAACTTTTTAGACCAACTTTTAACTTTGTCCCAAACATGGCCTCATACGGAGTAAAGTTAATGCCACTATGATAAGCTTTGTTCTTCATTAGCTGTACAAAACGTAAGCCTTCTGACCATTTCCTGGTGCTATTGTCTTCTAACCACGAACAAAGCATATTTTCCACGTCCTGATTCGCACGTTCTACGGAACCCTGACTTTGAGAGTGTCTGGGCTTCCCATGCACCATCTTCAACTCCGGCCACATGCTACATAGTTCGCTAATAGTACTGTTAGCAAATTCTCTCCCGTTATCACTTTGCAAAATACTGGGCGCAGCAAAAATTGAAAAAATATCCGAAAGCACATAAGCTACTTCTTTTGCTTTTAAGAGGTCGAAGTTGAATAAATTTAGTAAGATGATCTTGGTATACTAGTATGAATTTATATTCATCATCAGCTTGTGACTGCATGTCAATTAAATCGACTCGACATCTTGAATTCATATTTTTACTTAGTTTCGGTTTAACAACTAAACCTTTTTTTGGCACACTGTGTTTTTTTTTCGCAGGTCATACATAAATTTAAATAGGTAACAATCATTTTCCTTGTAATGTTTTTATACTTTGAATTTAGCTCTTTTTCCATACGGTTTCGACTACATTGCCTAATTTTTTATATGTGCATCATGTAAGAATTGAAATATCTCTTCCCGATGTACGTAAAATCTTATCGGCTCTTTACCTTCCTCTACAGGAACTATCAACTTTTCTTTCTCTTCAATAGTCATTACGTCAAACCTACGTAAACGCTGATAATCCTCGGGTTTTTTATTTACCACTTTGCTTCTAGATGTCTTAACCTTTTCTATTAACTCCAAGAATTGTGGCTTTGTGAGAATTTGTATATTCTGAGCTTTTGATGAACATAATTCATCCAGACGTTCATTAAAACGATGCTTCATGTCACTGACATCAGTTACTAACCTTTCCTGCATTTTATTTTATAGAAAAATCACCTACCTAAATAAACAGAACCCAAAGTCAATTTAAGACATACATCAATAAGCATTTGTCGCACATAAGCTGAATAACATCCAAAGACAACCGGAAAACGTAAATAACGCGACGCAAGCCACAGGTACCGACGCAGGCGACTGAAAATGAACGCTCATTGGCCAGCCAGAATCACACCACACGCAAGCGGCTCACCATATTACTTCAGAATATTGTGAATACAATTTATGAATGCTTCTTTATATTATTCCTACCCTGAGACCCTAAAACACAGTTTCAGTGAATTCCTAAGACCTTCCTTATAGATTTAGCAACCCCGTAGCATTCCTTCTATAAGCCCTCGCCATCAAGGAGCCCACACACATGTCTGTTAACCACGGTAAGGTTCACACCTATGTTACAGATGGACAATTCAACTTTAAATAAATGCTATTTGGAATGTATCTGTGTCCTGCTTATCTCTCTGCTGCAGACTGCTTCTAAGTTATGAATTATTATACTCAAAAATACATAATGACCGGGCAATGTAATATTTGCAACATAATTTATCATTTCATATCCTTTTGGGCACTTTTTAAATTGCCTGGGCATTATAAACAATGCCCAATTATTTACATTGCCCCGTAACACACACACACACACACACACACACACACACACACACACACACACATATATATATATATATATATATATATATATATATACTTTATTTAATTTGTTATTCTAATTATTTAATATTTTTTAATTGATTAATAATTCTTTCCAATATATTTTCTAATTGAATGATTTTCCTAATCCCACAGCAACAATAAGATATAACTCCCTTACTTAATCAATAGATGTTTATAAAGAAAGCTAATTAACATGTGTATAAAATCAATTACAAGTTGAAATCTTTTATAAAGTATCTTATGTAAAATAGAATTCTAAACTTAATTCCTCATAATAATTAAATTTTATTTTAATGTTTAATTCCCAAGAGCTTTAGTCTAAGCTCATAGCATTTTATTCATTAAGGATTTATTTTATGTGTCTCGAAGCACTTTATCTATCTTGAACCCCGGTGAGGCGTGTTGAGTTCTCGTTTTAACTCTACGCTTTCACACATAACTATTAATTTTAATTTCATTTACATTTTATTTCTTCATTCAAGTTTTCTCCTTTCTAATGAATATGAATGCTGTTTTCTTATATTTCTGGCTTCCGATTCTCACGACTGGATGATAAAATAAGAATATAAATAAATTAATATTTCCTCTCTTTGATTCTCCTTTGAGTGTTTACCATTTTCTTTAGCGAATTTAATTTTTTATCTGGAAATATTTTGCCTTTTGTGATTTTATACTTTTACAGTGTTTTTCATGGAAGATTTTAAAATTTCTGTGTCATTTGTGATTAAAATTTAGTAAATTTCAAATAATTTTTAAAAATTGTATCTTTTTATTATAAATTTAGTACCTTAAATAGAACAAATTTTAATTTAAATTTCGTTTTACTAAATTTTATTGTATACTATTCATTATGTTTTGTTAGTTATAATTTAATCCTAATATTTAATGTTATAAAAATTAGTTTTTAATTTTATACGAGAAATCTTTCGGAAAGAAAATTGCAATACATTTCGTTAAATTGGACATTTGAACACATTTAGGCACAATATTTCTTCGAAAAAATCCCTCTTGATTGTTCACTTTTCAGTATACCATTCTAAAAGTATTCGGAAAAATTCATGGAACAGTCAAATCCTGCTCACAGAGAGAAGTCCCAAAAAATTATACAAAAATTTTTGATTAAGGGTATCTTTGAATTTTATTAAAATTTAAGTCTGAGAATGTCAAGTATAAGAAATTCACACACAGTTTGAGAATGAACGTGATTGTATACACTGCAAGAGAAGTACAAATGGAACTGTATGTGTGGTGTGCTAGTTTTAATTTCAAGTAAAGTAAAAATTTAATAAGCAATGAACTTTAACAATCGAAATTATTTAAAAATGAAAAATAAAAAGTATTCGGAATAAAAAAATTAAATCAAAATAAAAGAATATATATATATATATATATATATATATATATATATATATATATATATATATATATATATATATATATATATATATATATATATATATATATATATATATATATATATATATATTTGGTGATGTCCTCGAACAATCTGAAAGAGCAGAGATGCAAGAAAGTGAATCTGTGAAAATAACATATTTTTTGGTTCAGTGCAAATTTTAGAGACTGCAATAAGCAGTGCCATAGCCTCTGCCGAGAAGATGGAGTTTATGAAACTAATTTTCTCTGTTATTGATAAACTAGTTGTAAAGTTGATTATTACAATGCTCACATTTGATCCCTGCTTGGAAGCATCTGTAAAAATCAGCGCATCTGTCTGCCATGATGACTCACAAACCAGGTGAAATAGCTTACAAATTATATCTTTTGGCAATGATTTAGTCTGAAAAGGGAGACAAGAGGAACAAATGGAGATTTTTTTTGACATTTCTTGCCAGTCTGTTGGGACTTTTAATATGTACGAGGTATTCATTCCTTGTTGGTTGAGTCACAATTTGGCTTTAATGGCCAGAGGATGATTACGATTAATACAATTGTAAGTTAGCTTTTCCCAAGCTGAAGCACAGGGGGATAATGATGACTTGCTTAAATTCCGAATGTAAAAGCTTAAGGAGAGCATTTCATGTCTAAAGTGAAGAGAAGTTTCTCCTGCTTCTTGTAGAACTATCGGTATGGGGGTCCACTTAGGAAGACCTGTGGCAATTCTTAGGGCAGTTTGATATACAGTTTCAATGATTTTGCGGTCTGTTGTGCATGCTGAACTAAATATATGACAGCCATAATACAGACTGGAGACAGTACAGGATTTCACGATATGAAGAAGATGAGCAGTACGAGCACCCCATCTATTACCTACGATACCTTTTAAAGCATTCAACTTTTTTGATATAGCTTTTCTCTTTTCCTGAAAATGATGACGGAAAGATAAATTGTGTGAAAAATGTAATCCCAAAATTCGAATATTTTTACTCTAGGAAATAGGATGATTGTTGATGAACAAGTTGAAATTAGGTTGTTGTCGTTTTGAAGAAAAGTTAATCATAGAACATTTTTGTGGGTCTATCGATAACATCCATTCTTGACACCAATTTTGTAATATTCCAAGTGCAGATGTTAGTTTCTGCTAAAGTTTTTCCAAGTCAACAGATGCATATAGTAATAATATATCATCAGCGTACATGAAGCATTTGATGTCAGGGGAAAGGATAACGTAGAGGTCTGCCATAAACACTGAGAACAGGAAACTTGATAACACGCTCCCCTGTGGAACTTCCTCTATATGAGGTGGCTGATGAAGATAGCTCATTTCTCCACTTTACTAGAAAATAGCGAGTTACAATGAACTGTTGAATCCACAAAGCAGCATTTCCTTTGATGTTTGCTTGAAGTAATTTATAAACTAGGCCGTCTGGCCAAACTGAATCATAGGCCTGGAAAATATCCACTGCAACCGAAACAATAAATTTTCTAGAGGATCTGGCAGAAATTATGTGATGATGAATGATGGATAAAATACTGTCACAACCTCGATGTGGCAGAAATCTGTGGTGATTGGGATGAAAGAAAGATATGGTTAATATATGGTCAATAAATCTCTTCAAAATCATTCTTTATATTTATTTACACATGACACTAAGCAGAGATATAGGACGGTACGATGCCACAAGATTGGGCATATTTCCCGATTTTAAAATTGGAATAACCATGGAGGATTTTCATATTTCTGGTACAATACCTGTAAGCCATGATTTATTCATCAGCGAGAGGAGACAGTCTAGCCTAGGCTGTTTGTACTTTACATTTTTTTGTCGCATGTGTAAATTTAAATCAAATTCCACATTGACGAACTTTATCCACAAAAATCTTTACGTTTACGATAGATGAAAATACTTTAATTTGAGACGGGATTTTATGTCCGTAGACTCTTACCAAGATAGCTTCTAGAAGATCTGAAGATCCCTTTTTATTGAAACGTCGTATTTGAGAGTCAATAAGGCTGTTATTTTCAATTTCTAATGCTAGATTTTCTAGACTTTCATCCACTGGTATGAACGGGATAGTAAATTTTGTAGTGTATTGTTCAATTAGTATTTGAGGAGTCACAGGGACATTTAATACTGTTTCGATTTTACAAATTTTTGTTGCAGTTTTATAATCATTTGTAGTGATAATTAGTTTCCCGTTTCTGGTATATCTGACTTCTTCAAACCCATTCTTGTTGGAAACAGCGTTTAATAGTTAAGATTTTAACTATGAAGACCTCTTAGGAACAGAAGCATATCCTGCTGTGGGACTCAAAAACACTGTGAAATGTGAAATTCCAGCTTCTGAAGCTAATTGTATAGCTAAAGGTGCATTATCATCATAGTCTAATATAGAGTTCGATGCATGTTTTGGTATGGGATATTCACATTCATTATTTGGTATATCGTCTCGTAAGTCTGTCATTTTGAATGCAACATCTTGTACGTACTTGAGGAAATAAACTAATAGAACTACTTGAGCTTGAAACTAATAAATTAATATTATTGGAATTCCCGAATTCAACTTAAATGAAAATAAATTCCATTTCAACAAACATCGTAAGTTTTCAAACCATGCATTCCTGCTTTTATGTGCTGTAAAATTCAAATTTTGAAAGTAGCTCGCTGTGCTTAATGATTTCGAATCCTATAATGCGAATTATTAATCTTTTATAAGAAAATGGTTAAGAAAAATTTTTAAAAAAATTCTCAGATTAATGTATCTAAGTAATTCGCAGCAGTAATTTAATGTTTCTAAGTAAACCGAAAAAAAATGGCTCTTTAGTTTGAATGATAATGCAGGAAGCATATATAAAAAGAATGAAACTTATTTTAAAATTGAAAATTGTGCGTGAAACATTTCTACTCTTGTAAGAGAAATGATTATTCTTGTAAGAGATTATGACGGATTTATAATTTTGCACAGTAGCATAATCAATCAGCACACATTGATTTTTCTCTCCCAAAGAGTCATGAGTTAACAACATTTTTTTTCATTTCAACTGCCTTTGCTCTGTCTCGATGCACGTGCTGCTTCAATCAGGATTCCTCGGGGTTGTTGATTAATCCGTCTACGTGCATTTCCGAAACCGCTTGACATGGGTCATTCATCACCAGAGACCCGCTGAAAGCACCCCGTTGTCCGGCACAACCAAGTCAGCCGGATGTCCGTGTTGAAAGTGCGAGCAACAGAAGACAAACCGCGCGTACTGAAATATTCAGGATTGGGAAGAATATGAAAGCACCCTCATTTATCTGCGGGAGGACGATAATCCCCTCCGAATCCGGGAACATTCATCACCGACCCCTTTTCCTCCAGGAGCACGCTGCCGAACACTTTCGGTTTTACACCTCAGGATTTGGTGCTCATGGACCGCAAGGGAAATCTGAGTGTGGACCCAGTGTGGGGAGGGGTTATTTCATTTGGCGAGACATCGCCTGGTAATAGACTCGAGAAATTCCTATTAAATGCTCCCCTGATGACTGTGTTCGCAGGTCATAAAAAGTTTCGCCTACCTTAAATTTCTTGCCTTTAATTTCTACCATAAATTATACACAATCAACAATAGTGAGATTCAGGGTATTGAACTTTACAGTCCT
>CM075853.1:2486109-2978609 GCA_037975125.1 Latrodectus hesperus
ATATTTATGGTTATTCAAAAATATTAGATCACGTTTTATAAAAAAAAAGAGAAAATCGAATTTAAGAAATCTATCCGATGTAAGCTTTTCACGATGTTTGCGAAATTGAAAACACAGTTTTGAGAGGAGTGTTGGCGGTTTCAAATATCAAATTTAGTGAAATCCAGTTTCGGCAACCCTGAGAAAGCGAGGGAAGAGTTCATTTCGTATGCTAATGAAGTTGTGCAGCCCAGAGCAGAAGACAACAGATGAAAAGTGTCACTCTAGATTGGGATTAATAGTCGACACCGATCGCTTGGTACGTCAAAATGTGTTGCCCACCCCCAACGTGGATTTAAGCAAATCATTTCAAATCAGAAAAGAGGGGGGAGGAAACTTGCGCCAAATTCTTATGGGGTGGGGAGAAAAAATCCAATTCTACCTTCAGTGCACGTGAAACGCGAATGAAAATAAATGTCGCATCGTGACAGCTGCTATTGCTCCTGCGTATTTTATCTGTCAAATGAGGGCAAAAGATATCTTAGTCCGAATACTAAAAATAAAGCGGTCGTAACAACGGTTACAGTTATCGAGTGAAGAGGTTGAATGGGTGCGAGTGACTACAGGATTAATATTTCCCGAGCTAGAAATATATGCGCAAGTAATAAATAAGTAAACATTTGTTTGATTTCAATGTTTCTATTATTTGAAACATTGAAAAATCAAGTTAAAGTCCACCTATTTAATATGTAACATAGTTGTATTTTTTTCTACGCTTGTTCTCCAATTCTCGCGAAAAAGATTAAGAACAACAAATGTAATATATTTTGAATCTTCTAAAACAAACTCCTTCCATAAAAAATTATTTAATTTTTACTGATATAAAGGTGAAGAAATACAATTTTTAAATGTTTTGGTATAGTATGAGTTTCTTTCTGAGTGTTGATTCACAAAGAAAAGCATGGTTCATATTAATATACTCCTGAGAATCATCTTAAAAAAGAATTCTAAATAGCTTTAAATAACTTAAAACGATAGCCTTAATGTAAATACAAATCCAGATCACAGATATTTATTGTATTGGCTGCTTGCGATTAATCTTAGTAGACTTTTTAATTTAAAAGATAGACAGTCTACACACTAAATAAAAAATAATTTAATTCTTCAGTTTTTTAATTGAAGTGCGTTAAAACAACTCATGTATGCAAAAAGTAAATAAATAAATAATTTTAAATCAAACATGACTCAAATTTTAATTACATTTTAGAAGAACAACTTGAGCTAATAAATTTATAATTAAACTAAAGATAAAATATAGTTTGGTGATTTGAGCATGATAAACTGAAAAATAGGAAAAAAACTACTTGAAATAAAATGAATTTATAATGAAACCAGGCATTTGTCATATAAGCATGGTAAAGTGATTATTTATAAATATTTTGTTTGCTATATTTAAGGAGAAAAATTTATTTGATTTCACCTTCAATTTTTTACACATGGTATTTTATTACCATTTATGTTTAAAGTATCTTTATTAAAACATAGAAATCAGAAGGAAATGTGATACTGTCTTTAAATATTTTATACAAATAATTGAGGAAATTGATAAATTATTTATAAATTTTCTCATTTTTAAAAATTTATAAACTCTATTAATTATAATTATACTCTTAAACTGAACTACAGATGTTTAATATTTACAGCTTGTGATTTATTTTATAAGATAAATCAGAAGCTAAACATATTTAGAATATTTAATTTAAAAAATAGAAAATGTACACACACTAAATAACAAAATTTTTTGATTCTGCAATTTTTTTAATTGAAATTTATATTACATCTGAATATTATTAATGCAATTCATGTGTACAAAAAACTTTCAAACAATTTTTAATTTGAATTGAAACATTTTTTTTAATTTTGCCTTCAGAAAAAAACAGCTTGAGATATTAATTTATAATTAAACCATGATAAAGTGTCAAAAACAATTTATTTAATAAAATTAATTTTACCATGCCATTTTATTCCCATGTGTATGTTTATCTTTATTAAAACATAGAAATCAAAAGAAAATGTGATAATTACAATCCACATTCTTTGGTACTTTCGTATTATCTCGTAGACCATATTTGCGAAAAATTAAATTTTGTTAAAGATGCAATTTAGCACCATATAAAATACAAATAAAATTTTTACCTATCTGTATTTTATATGGTGCTGAGATATAAGTAAACTATGCTGCTTTTCCTTCCTAATTCGAAAAATAAATATTAAAATTTACAAAATAAATATTAAAATAATACATAAATACCCATTCTTTTTTTTTTTTTATCTTAATCGCTTTTCGCACGCACAAAAGAAATTATAAGAATGTAAATAAGCAAATCGAAGGCCATAGAGTTGCTAAAAAAAGTCTGAAGAATATTCACATATTATATCGCCAAATTATTGCTAATACTTTCTTTAAGTGCGCATGCGTTAGAACTCGACTAACTGAGCCGACGTTCAGGGCTCTATCTTGAGTCCGAATCAGGGACCTCGGAATTCAGAAGCAGGGATCACTTATTACTTGACCCTCAGGTGTATCATTTCACTGAAAGGGCTTATTTAACTTTATTAACACGTAATTATACATACATACAGTAAAAAACAAATAAAATAAAAATATTAACACGACTTATTTAACGACTTCTGTTGTTGTTGTTGCTTATCCTCCATGTCTGACGGAGTCAGACTAGATCCACGAGTTCGTTGACTGTAAGGAAGTCGAAGACTAAAAGAGGATTGCTAAAGAGACCCTCCCTAGAGAGACCCATGCAATCCAAAAGATGCTCAGGAGAAGCCTGATGATTTTGGCACTTGGTGCAGGTGACGAAAGTTTTCCTGTCCTCGTTGAAAGTGAGGCACTTAATATGACCGCTAGCAAGTCTTGAGAGAACAGTCCGGGTACGTCTGTCACACGGGAGGTCAAGGGACCAACCCGGTTTTGATCCCTTGTACCAATGATGGGTGGGGGGTGTTTTCCACTCCTCGGAGATTTTTGATTATTCCCGGGAGTATAACTCCAGAAAAGTAAGTGTGGAAGAGGGAGTATTTGAAATCCTGCAACCCTCCTTAGCAAGATTATCGGCCATTTCATTCCCGTGGAGATTCACATGTGAAGGTATCCATTGCAAGTGAACATCATGATTAAGTGAAATGAGTTTTAATTTAAGCAGGATAGAGTTGCTGATCTTGTCGCCTACAAGAAGCCAATTACTAAGATGGTGGAGAGAACTACGGCTGTCAGACAAGATCCATAGGTCACCATAATCCTCTTCAGAAAGAATAGCTTCTAGTCCCAGGTCTATCGCAATCAATTCACTTCTGAAGACAGAGCAGTGATTGGGATTACGATGAGTAAGAGTCGAATTTGGTGTGAGGGGTTTCAATATATATGCCACTACCTGCTAGAATATCAATTTTACTACCGTCAGTGAAGATTTTGATGGCATTGTTAGGAATGTGGCTTAGGTTTTCCAAGGTCAGTTGTCTAAGATGTTCTGGGATGTAGTCTTTCTTATTAACATGAGTACTTAAGTTAAAGTGAAAGTAAACTCTGGGGAGTCTTTCTGCAGGATTAACGACTTCTAGTCACCTTAAGTGAACACGAAGGATCTTCGCCTGAGTTAGGATTCGAACTCACTACCTTCTGGCAATAATAAAAAGCCCAAACCCACACTCTTAAAAAAATCGAGTGGTTTTCCACCACTCGATGAGCGACGGATATTTTGTACTCCATAAAGATACAAAATGAATCCTTTTCTACTTAATTGGGTAGAGAAGTTCTCTTTCAAACACTCCATCCTCGATTCAAAGCAATTTTCACTCTTTTTTGACGTGTTTATGGCACAAAGCAAATGTGATGTGCTCTGATTGGCTTAAATCATCACGTGGCTCTATGCTTTCGGTTTAGTTTCGCTAAAAATAGAGGAATTTAGGATTTCATTTTGTAAAGGCGCGCGATCTATTTGAATTAAAATATATGTATAATTGGACAAGAAGGAGCGCAGAAACATTACGGTAAGTCTTTATTTCTTATAATTAATTGAATGACTAAATCAAATTCCATATTTGTGATTTTTCACCGTGATATAAACTTTCCTATTCTAAAGTGTGAAAGAATGAATTCTATTGAATTTATATTCATGTAATATTTATAATATTTGAAATTTCTGCTTAATTGATAATGTTTAATAATATAAAAATGTGTTTGGAAATTTTATTTTTTATTTCAAATAATATTTTCTGCCAAAATTTAATTTATTATTAATGAATAGCAAATTATAATGAAAGCATATTTAAATTCTTTTAATTTCAAAACTGTGCGTGAATATGACTATTCATTTTCTCGTTGATTTAAATATCCAATGTATATTATAAAAACATTATTTATATAGTTTATTCTACTTCCTAATTGAAAGTGCGATTAATATCAAATACAACATTTTACCAATGCATAAGAATAAATTTTTTCATAAATATAATTCGAAGCTTTTTAATTTAAATGTTAATACAATATAAAGCAAATATTAATCTACAGAATATTACTTGACAGTATGTATTTTATTTATTAAAATTTCAATAACAATTTTTGATTTGATTGTTACAATGTAAAAGCAATCGTAGATAAAATGAAAACAAAATTTTATCTGTATCAAAATCTACTATTAACTTGTAAAATATTTTAGAATTTGGAACTAAAAATTTTGTCGATGGAAATGTAATTTATATTCGTATTTTATGGTTGTCATTGTCATCAGTGAAGAAAAAAATAAAATACAAAATTCGCAAAAGTAATTCTGAAACATGTTATTTTGAAGATGATGAAATGCAATGTAAGGAAGAAAGGGCTGATCTGGTATATTCTGTATAATGTGTAGTCAAAATAAGTTTTATGAAGACTGAGAAAATGTTAACTATTGTTATTACTACAAGTATTAATTTCATTTTGCTTGTAAAATGTATTTAAAAGTTTGAAATAATATTCTATGTTTAATGTAAGAATGTGGCAACTTAATTAAATGACATGAAAATTCCAATCAATATTTTCAGTTGAAATCTCTTATTAAAGTTTTTGGTTCTTAAAGTTGGTTTTAAAATAATGAAAGGTAATTATTATTATTCATTAAATTAATATTACTAGCTTAAGAAATTTTAATAATGTTTTTAAATCTATTTTGAAATAAAGTTTTGTTTGTTTGTTTTTACAGCTAAAACCAAATTTTAATTATCTTTATAATAAATTTATAATTCATTTAAAATTTTCTGTATTTTTAATTTGAATTTAATTGTTTAAAAAATAAATATCCAGTATTTATAATTCACTTGCCCACAGTTAGTTTTTACATGTAGATATTTTTGAGTAAACATCTATGTATATATGTGTGTATTTTTCCTTTCAGATAAAATGATTACTATTTGAAATGCTTTATGAAATTCATCGAGAAAAAATATTTGAACTTATGAAGAAAATGTTTAAAACAAAATAATATTTTGTGATGAAAAATAGATCATCTATTGTTCTATTCTATAACAGAATTTATGTCTTTAAGTATCCAAAAGAGGCTGCTTTCAATGAAACATTGGTAGTATTAAACCTGTAATTTTTTGCAAATTAAAGGATGAATTTTAAAATATTCATGAAAATACTAAACTTTTATATCAACATTATTTTCTAACAATGCCACAATGATTTAAGCACACCAAAATTTACCATTCCTCACATAATTTGTATATCTGCATTTTTAATGGTAGAACATGAAACATGCTGTTCAGGCATTTCCAAGTTTTTTATTGCATGTGAATAAGATATTTTAAATTATTTTAATGCCAAAAACATTTAGTTAAAATTTTTCAAAGAAAAAAGTTTTTTTATATAAAAATGGAAGAAAAATCTCATTGTTATTTTTATATTTGTTTAATGATTGCATGATCCAAAAGAAAGTAATTAAAATCTATATTTAACAAAATATTCAGTATTGCTTATGTCTTTTATTATATTGTAGTTTTCTATCTTGTATTTTTAAAAATCATTTTACTTGCAATGTATTTGAATATTAGTATATGTGATACAAAAACATAGTTTAAAAAAATTGTTTAGTAATTTGTAAAGAAAAAAATTATTCATTTAGTTTCAACTGTTTTTCAGTTACAGTTGATTGATTCAAAAATGCTTTAACATTAGAAATAAATGTAAGTATGCATGTATATATTTTTTATTTAATGTTTAACAATCCATTTTGTAAATTATTATAGGGGCTATATCTATTTCATAACAAAGAAAAAATCCAAAATTATTTTGTATTTGTTTCATTGTATATCAATAATTTATCATTTTTGCCACATTCTTATAAAAAATTTCTAAAACTACAGAGGTTATTAACACATTTTTAGAATGATTTCAATTAAGAATTTTAAAAAAGTAAATGTTTAGAAATAAAAATTTTTGGCAACAGCTTATTATTTGAAATGAGAAATATCGTCTGCTACTTTTAAATTTATTCTTCTTTAAAAATGTTACAGGTAAACAAGCTGTAGATTGAGGGATATGTTTGTGCGCTTTCTGAAGACAAATATTCTTATTCCAGGCTTCACAAAAACGTTGTGAAATGCATGGTATTAAAATTTCTAAGTGCAAAATAAGCAACATTATTAATCGGACAAGTAAAAACCGTCAATCATTATTTCTACATGGAAAGAAGACTCCAAACGAATATCCGAAAAAAGTACGTACTGTTTCAAATGTTCCTAAAATGAAATCGCTGGTAACAGGAGAAAGTCCATCAACACAGAAATCAATTGCAAAGTCTTTAGATACATCTGTATCAACAATAAATAAAATAATAAATCCAGATTTACAACTTAAAAAATCTAAAAAACATAATGTTCACCAGCTTTTGTCGAGACATATGGCTCAACGCAAAACATTTCGTAGAATCCTGTATGAAAACCATTTAGCAGGAGATAAATGGAAATATATTGTGACCCTTGATGAAGCATGGGTTTACCTAAATGACTGCAACAAAAAAAGGTTTATTTACTATAGGAAACGAGGAGAAAAAAATGTACAAAACTGGTTCCGTCAATGTAAAGAAAGTTTCAGTAAATGGTTTATGATATAGTCGCAGGTTTCTCCTACAATGGGAAATTAAAAATAAAAAGAGTAGAAAAAAAATTTTAAAATCAACTCGTCATACTATCAGGAGAAGGTTTTACATCCAATATTTACAGAAGAAATTCCAGTTCTTTATCCCAAAGACTTTCAAAGAGTGAAACATCAACAAGACAAAGCTACAAGTCATATTTCGAAAACTACCACTGCATTCCTTGGAAAAGTGAAGACTAATACAGGTATTGCATATATACCTTTTCAAAATATTCCTGTGAAGTCCCCTGACGTTTCACCTATGGACTATTGTGCCTTTGGTCTATTAAAAAGAGCTCTTTCTAAACGCAAACCCACCACATGGATGGACTCTGGAAAGTAGTGGAAGAGGAATGGAAAGCAATACCCCTGGAAATTTTACGAAAAGCTCTTACATCATGGAAATCACGAGGCAGACTTATATTCCAGAAATAAAGCTATCAGATCTAACTTTTAAAAAAATAGTCTTTACATTTTAAGCATTAATGAAACGGCTCCAAAATCGTTCTAAAAATGTGTTAATACCCTTTGTACTAGATAATCATTAATTTTCTAATTTAAGTTACTACGTTTTAATTAATTAATTATAATTTCGAAAATATCTGATTTCTTGCAGCTTCATTTTTGTAATAAACAAGGCTTTACCTTGTTTGAAGTATTATTCTTATGAAAATTTTTGGTATCAAAGTTTATATAGACACTATAATGAGAATACAAATATTATAATTTTTTTATTTTTAAATTAGGTGAAGAGACCTGTAGAAGAACAACGCTCAAAAGTAGTCAACTACTCTTGCTTTACTGTGGTCAAATGCAAGACCTGAATATGAAATCTTTTTATGTGTGGATAGTGGATTTATTGATGTCGGACATGCAAGATTAAAAAGCGTTCAATATTTTATATAAATGTCATCATGTGTTTAATGTTAAGTACGATGTGAAACTTACTGTCATTTTATGCTCTCATGGACTATATGATTTAAAAATTAAAAAATGGTTCAGTTGGCACTTTAATTTAAACTACACATTCTTACTGTAATCGATCAAGATTTAAATTTTGCAAAATACAAGCATTAAAATGCATATTATCTTTTTTATTCTTATTTTAATAGTATTCTTATTTTGTTTTATTAAACTGACAATGAAACTATCAAGCTCCAGTATTAATTTGACATCATAAACATAAGAATTTCTGTGTACATATTTTTATTTAATTTTTTCTTTATTAAAAATTTAATAAATTTTTTTGTATAATCTTGCATTTTATCTTTAATTTCATTCTTAGTTTCATTGAAGTTATTTTCAGTTTAATTTAAACTTGGGAAATATATCATAAAACAAGATTTATTTGCAAATATATAAGTCAGTTTTGTTCAACAGAATAATCTAAATATTTGTCTTTATCCTCCTGTAACTTCAAAAATAAATATTTAGCTATACTATAAATAAATTATTTTTTCAAAAGAACTTAAATTATATTTACTTATATAAAATATTTATGTATTTTTTAAATTGTGTACAATTTGTTGTACTAATAAAGTGTATAAAAATTAATTTTGTACATAATGGGACCATAGTAAACTAAACTGAAAAATAAGTAGTGTGACGATTTTTTCTTGAGAGTGCTACACTCACGCGTAAATTTAAATCGATATAAATAATCTAAATAAATGGCTGAACAATTTGCTTAATAATGTATGTAATTTAAAAACCACTATAATTATCTAAATCAATTAAAATGTCATCTTCAATTTTACTGTTATATTATTGAATAAAGAAATCATATATATTAATATTGTAATTGTCAAAAAAAAAAACATAAATCCTTAAAATAAAGAATTCAAAACCAAATTTCTGCACTAAATTGTCAATGTAAAAAAAATCAGCAATACTTCTATAAAAGATTGAAATTCACTCTTTTTTCTATCAGCGATTTGTTGTTTCTCTCCTTAAAAGGAGTGGTTTACCCGCATCTGTCAAAAGAGTGAATTTCTCGTATCTTAAAGATTGGTTGAGTTATGTGAAAATGAAAGAGTGTGAAATCTCACTCCTTCTGAGTGAAATCCACTCGATTTTTTTAAGAGTGTACATGGTCACCGAGGACACACGGTAACTTAGTTAATAGAATAATAAAATTATTTTTCCAGCTAAAAGACAAATTTTAATTTAAATTCTAAAAATATGTATATTAATTGCTATAATAACATTTAAACAGTTCTGAATTGAGGAATATAATCGTTAGTTTTTAAATCGGAAAATTTCTTTCTTGTCAAAAAAAAAATTATTTTTTTTAAATAATATATTTGAAAAAATAAAGCATTGTTATCACACATAACTATTGATTAGTGATTTTAAGCTCTATGATTTAAAACTTTTATTGATGAATGATAAACTCTAAATAGACTTTAATTACTATGAAACTAAAAGAGATTTTCAAATATGAATACTTTAAATAAAAAAATATTGAAAACACGTTTATGAAATTAGATAAATTTTACTCCTTGTAGGCCATCGAGCTGGTGTAGCTGTTAGTTCCTTGGTACCGTATGAACACCGAATTTTGCTATCTAATAATAAAGACATAAGTTTCCAATGATTATAAACTTTTAATTTGATTTCGGGATTCTTTTTAAGAAGCTTGGTTCAACGAAATACGATACGGATTCTCAGGAACTGAGCTGTGCAGGAGAAATATGAGTGTCAAAGCAGCGGCAATCAGGTCCATGTGCATGTAAGCAGATTCTTATACGAATTGAACTGGGTACTGATATTACTTGATACGTTTTCTAGTATTTTATGTACTCAATATTATCGATTTCTTTGGAAGAGTGTAGGTCATTTTAAGGTAAAGGTTTATTAAATTGTGGTTTCATAATGTTTTCACTAATCCTTAGGAATTAGAATCTAATTCTTTTAACAGAACTATTTTATCAGACAGATTTGTAAGAAGTATTCAGCAAGCTGATGGGACTTGGTTAATGAGGTCGTCATTGTTCGAAAATAGTGAATTCGAATCTCGACTTAATCGAAGATCCGTCGTGTTCCGAGACAGGTCAAATAGGTCTCAATATCTTCCATGAAATGATACCTGTGCTTAAGTATTGGGTCAAGTGTACAGCCTGCTTCTGAATGACGCAATGACTCCTCCGAAAGGGTTGAGCTAGGAGCTGTGCTGGGGCGTTAAGCTCCCATCCAATGGCAGCAGTCACAGAAAACAGAGGCCGTGAAATGAGCTACAAAAATAAAATGTTTTCGAACTGATTTTTAAATATTTTGTTATTGTTCTTTGTGCTGCACTTTGATCCTGTGAATGTTTTAATAAATAATTTTCAGAAAAAGCTTTCATTATTTTATTCTGAGAATCGTTACATTCTTCATTTCAACATTCAAGCATGAATCCCTTGCACAGATTTTGTCTCAAGATAAATTTCTTCCTAAAGTTCTTCCCTTAGCGTTGACAAGGACAGACGACTTCTTCAGGGTTGCATGATTTAGCATCTCTTGAAGGCCATCTCCCTTCCAATCTATTTATGCCGTAATCACTTCATCAGAACTCATTTCTAATATTCTAATATATATATATATATATATATATATATATATATATATATATATATATATATATATATATATATATATATATATATAAACAAACAAGCATCAACTTATGTGCGACCCAGAAACTTTTATCTTTTGGTGTAAAATACTTTCCAAATTCGATTGAATCACTTAATTAATGATGAGATGAAGCTTATGAAATGACTATTAAAATGACCAATGATTTACCGGTCGACACTAATTATTAAGTACGGTAATAACCATGGCGCGTCATAAACATGAATGAAATCCCCGAGTTCTTGAAAGACGTAAGCCTTCCATTGGATGGGGAGGGGGAATGGATAGATTCAAATCGCCGGTTTGTCATACAAACTGTCTCTCGGAACTGATGGTGCGTGCGAAAGGTCGTGATGTCACCGGGATGAAATGGCGCAGGGCGCGAGATGTTCGTCAGAAGAGACTACTCTTTAATCCAATTCTCGCCAAGGGAATCGGGAACTTTAATGAGATTAGCGTTTATTGTAATCACGTCTGCTGTGGGAAACTGAGAGATCAGGAGTCGTCCGAATTCACTGATAGAGACCTCTGGCCACCCTTTTAAGAATGCAGAGAAATGTCTTGAGCTTATCCCTTCAATTAATAGCTGCGATTTTTAAACATGTGATGACGATGTATTGTAGGTAATTTTTCTTTTTAGAGAATACTGTCCACCTTTTACTGGATTTTAAATTCGATTTATCAATTTCTGTTTTTCAAGCTAATTTTTTGATCTAAAATATATTTCCATTTAATTTTTTCAAGTAGAATTGTTAGCATTGAGAGTAGATTGAGAAATTGTATTGCATTTCTGCTTACCCACTTTTTTAGAGTGAAGCTTACCTCACAGCCAAATGTCAAGTAATTTTAAACCACCTTCAAATGAGGAAATCGGCATCCTCGTTGGCCTTCTTCCCCCCCCCCCTCATGAGTGGAGAAGCATCTCACATGACACGGAACAAGCAAAAAAGTCTCAAAACGAAGGTTTTCAACTGTGTCAGGTATAGAAGCCCGATCAAAATGAGTTCCGCTGATAGCGAATAGTCCAGAGGCTCAATGTTATGGCAATGCTTTTAAGCATCTGCTACGGACTCCAAGCCGACTTATCTTAGATAATGGGTCGTATTGAATGCTGCAACGGAGAAAACCTAGAAAAATCTGAAGGACATTCCGATAAACGTGTTGGGAGCAAACAGTAGGTCCTTCTCTCCTTATTTAACTGAGGTCGGGCTGGAACTCCGAAAGGGAGTCTCACTGCTAAGGCACACATAATACCATTTTATTTAAAATTCAACTCATCTCTAACACAAAGAAAAATTATTTAATTAAAACACTACACATGAGAAAATACTTAATATCAGAACTGGATGCAGACGTAATGCTAACTGAATAGCTGTAATTATGATATCTTGACATAACTAATTATTTATTTTAAATTTATAAGGAATGCATGCAAACTGTATTAAGCATTCGAGAATCACATATTAAACCCAAACAAATAAAAAAAAATCCCTTCTTTTTTGAATTCAAGTTATGAAAAATGAGCTTCATATTACAAGTATTAAATTTCTTCAAATTCTCATTAATTATTGTTTTCAGTTGTAATATGTTTAGTTAAGCTTACATGGAAGCTATCATACAAATGTACATTATTTTGAAGGTGCATTTGTTGACAGCTTCCATGTAAGCCAAGTAAAAAAAAGCAGCTTCCATGTAAAAATGTAGAAAAAGAAGCTATGAATAAAAAAAGTAGAATTAAATAAAGTAAGCCATGTAAAAAAAAGCAGCATTAAATCGTCCTTGTGGTCGAACATATAAGTCCAATTATATGCTCGACCACAAGGCCTCTGACTCGGATTATTAATTAAATTCATAATGCACAGGTACCTCTAAATAATTTTAAATAATGGAACAAAAGGACAAACGCAGCTTTAAAATTCATATCCACTGATTCTTTCCCGTGACCGCAACACTCAACTGTTGGTCAAACACACATCGGGGTGCTTCAAAACAATTCTTTGGGCGAATATTTACCCAGCGAGAGCGGGCACTCTGTGCGATTGGCGACGGATCGCTTTCCATCTTATCTTCAACAGGTTTTTCTTTCCACATCGAACTTCAAACACTCGAGTCTTCGGCTTCATTCCCATCCTCTTCACACTTGACCTCACTGACACCCACAAAGTAAACTCGGCTCTCTTCCTGATTTCATCTCTTTGCAGAAATCTCTGGGTAATTCCCCCCCCCCAGGATTTATAGTTTACAGAGTTTTGATTCAATTGCTAATTTAAAAAAAAAATTTCTCAAAACGCTGTGTCCCATTTGCTTTTTTACTTCAGAGAATAAAGATTCTCAGTCATACTTGGCCACGTTTCATTCGCGAGAAATAAGAAGTTGTTACCTATTTGCTTCAGAATTTAAAATTTCTAAATTGAAATGCCAAGCACAATACATACAAATGTATTTGTTTTGAGGTCTGAATATATTTTAAGCGAAAAAATTTTACTCGCAAGTGTTTGCAGTGGGAAAAAGTATACATACAAAATTAATTTGCGCACATAATTTCTATTTCTGAAATTATGTATTGCATAGCATGCAGCAAACAATTCCAGATCATGAATTCAAACTGAAGATAGATGATTAATTCTGCTATATATATATGTAAATGTATGTATATATATATTATCTAGAACATTTATACATAAAGGACAGTTTGAAACAAGGGCATGTCTGTTCGTACAATTTAAAATCCTATTTATTGCAATAGCACTTGGTTATCGGACTTCAATCATTAATAAAGATTGGAGCATCATTTGTCAAAACTTGAAATTTCTGATTGGGCATCAAATGAAACGACTGTGAGTCCCAGATGGAGATATCGGAGAGCGCCACTGTTTCTGGTTCTCAATTTCTTCCAGCATGTAACGTCATGTTTTCAATGGTATTTTTTTCTACTCTTTTCACGGATGCAAAGGACACCTTACTGTTTTTATTGCAGAAATTTCATTGCCCTTCTTCTAGGTCTGAAGAGTAAAGGGGGAAAATGATCTTTCCCCCCTTTCCTAATTGCTTTATAAATATCTTAAATGCTTTACATTAATTGCCCTTTTCCCTCCTTAATCCATAAAGTATACAAAATATGTTTTTTTTTACCTTTAGTAATATTAATTTTATTTCATCTGCAATTGGATTTTTTGAATATTTTTGCATATAATATAAAATAGATTGTAAAAAGTTTGTAAAATAAATTAAGTTATGTTACGTTACAGATGAATATTTTTATCGGTTGAAAATGATAAACAGTCATTTTGACATTGTGTCCAAGTGACGAGGTTCACGTTTAAGCGGAAAAACTCCTCTCAACCCGACATCAACAGAAAGAGCGATGAAATTCGATGGGCCTTTCCACCAAGATTAGTTCAAACAAGGAATCCGCTATTTTCCACGTAAAAAATTTCCCATTCGGTATTACCTCGGCATTCAATAATAAACAATAGAATGCCAATTGATATTAGGGATTATCTTATTAAAGATCAGGCGTCTTTCTTATAGCTTGTTGTTGTTTCGAAATCATATTCACTGCCGACCTCAAAAGCTGTCTCCACACCCCAATCAATGCAAATCAAATCACAATGGAATGCTTGGGCAGCAGAAATTTTATTTTGATAAATGCGAACTTTAAAAAAATACCGTAAGCAAACATCTGGATTTCTGACGATCTTCTACTCGCTTGCTCCCTGTCACGAGGAATGTAATTACGGTAAATCGATGGGAAATAAAGCACAAAAAGAAAATTAAAGGCGTGATAAAAAAGTTTTAAAAAATATCCTCAATTTATACTTTGTGTGTGGTTTCAAGAATATGAATACCATCATGCTTCCCTGTACCTAGCCCAGAGTTGGGCTCTACCAGTTAGATAGATGCGGCCGTTCGGAGACTTCTTGATTTTGAAGCAAGCAGAAGGCCCCCAATACTCCCACAGGTATCATTCCACATGGAGGACATTGCGACCACGATCTATTGAACATGCCCTAGCTAATTCAAGATTTAGCAAACACAACAGATCTCTGATTAAGCCGGGATTCGAACTCACTACTTTCCGATAAGGAGAACGACGCCATCGCGGTTCTAAACGTTCTCTGATGTTAACCCATTTAGGTTGATTGCATTCAGTTATTCAATGCGAAAATTGGAGAATCGACTATTGTCTGTACGGATGCAATGGAACAATATCTTCTGCCGCTTGGCCAAATTGGCACCAAAATTTTTCGTATTATTCATCATGCCTATTTAATGAGAACTGAAACAGACAGAAGAACATACTAATTAAAAAACACGGGCACTATTTAGTTGCAAAAATAACTGAACTTAAGGTAAATTCATTTTTCAACAACAACTAGAAGTGTTATTCAATTGAAAATCATAAAGAATAACATTTAACTCCATTCCAAAGTTGTCAATTCGTTTCATCAACAGTAAAATCTAAGTACAATCAAAATAGTTATTACATTTAAGCATTTCAACCAAGTTCCTCCTTGTAAAGATACTTGTTCGTCATAAATTTTAACACTGTAGCGCCACTGTTTGTCTTCAAATAATGTTTCTATTCTGCTCAATCGAACACTTTTTAAATGCCAGAATTCCATACTTTTAAAAGTATTTAGTCCCTCTTTGTTCTGTAGTCTGCTAATACCAAATGTTTATCCCTTTGTGGTGTAAAAACATAAAAACAGTTCATGGAATTGAAATCTTGTTTAAAGAATGGCAAGTGGTTCATCCAATAACAACTATGTATTTGATGTATTATTTTCTGTTCAACCGAAAGCTCACAGTTTCGGTTCAACAGTTCGTAGGTTCGAGTCCCACCTTGTGCTTGTAGTAATTCGGAATCTATCAAATGCAGAATGTGACCATTGAATTATAGAATAAAAAGCAATCTGTATTTGATGGAAAATAGTCATTTTGCCGTTTTTTTTTTCCGTATTCTTACTGGATTTTAGCCATGCATCCCAAAATGTTATCTTTCGCCACTTGAAGCAAAGTGGGCGACTGCAGAGACTGACATCTGGAGCGGCGCTCGGGGATGGGAACCGCAGCTTTCCCAGAGAAGAAATCCACTTGTGAATGGAGTGCGCCGAAAACAGAGTCTTTTCCCTCCATGGCCTTCTCGTTTTCGATGGCTCTCCCACGTGTTCGGGGTGGAGTACAAATTACATTTTAAAACGAAATGTCTACGAAGTCCTCGAGACTTAGCCATTCCCTGGTGCGTGATTGAAGCGTGGAAGATGATGATGGGTCGTGCTCTAAACTCACGAGAGCAGACAAACTGAACCATTCATTATCAATCAATAGCTTAGTTAAACCTTGCATAGAGATGGATGTCAAAAATTACTTTTTCCATTTCTATGCAAAGAATTTTATTTTATGTGTACTTAAAATTCATGTTTGATGAAAAGTATATTGGCTATTTAACATTTTAATAGAGCTACACTTGGCACTTTTATAACCAGTACATAACGTTTATATTAAATCGTGTTTAGTTTGATATTAACAGCATTGTCCTTTTCAATTATCAGAGCCAGACTATTGACCAAATATTTTGATAGAATCTTCAAGAAGTTAATATAAAATCGCCTTTTCCAATCAAAGCAATGGTCGTCAAGCTTAATTTAGTTGAATTTTTCATCATGGATATATATATATATATATATATATATATATATATATATATATATATATATATATATAAGAAAAAAATTAATGTTGGTGTAAGCAAGAGATTAGTTTTAAGATAAAAGAGATTTTTTACAAATATTGCAATTACTTACTTCAAAATTCTATTAATTAATATGAAACTTTTAAAAATTTAAATCATTGGCACAGATGCCATATAATCCAGAATGCCAAATTATGAGATTTTTATTTTATTTTTTTTATTTTTAATGGATTTTCTTATGTATGTGGTAATTTGGTTTTCATTCCCTCATAGCTATGGAGACACATAAGAATTATGCAGAAAATTCTATTTTGGCAACCCTAGTATTTACGTCGTCACGCACGTCATGATACGTCTTCTTGGCAACACTTCTTCATCGCCAAAAAATTCAGAATTTAGCCTCCTGGATTATACAGCATCTGTGACAAATCATCCATGCCGATTTAAACTAAACATAAAGTGGATGTTTTGACTTTTTCATTTTGTTTTTTCTTCTCTTCTATTGTCATCGTGTGAATGGCTTGACTCAATTGAAAACTGCTTTTCAAAACGATGCTTCGGTCCTTATATAAGATTTTTTTTTTTTTAACAAAATGATCTTCGATAATATTCTCAGACAATCGATGGTAAACTTCACCTTGCTTACTGCCGCTCAAAGATTGCGATTTGAAGACAAGCGACAAATTCGTCATGTTGGATTTAGGACGCCGTCCTCCATTGGATGAAAGGTTATAGGACATTCTGGATATTTTAAACCAATGAGAATTGTAATCGTAATTACGATCTCAACTGGAAAGGAAGAGACAACCATTAAAAAATAATTAAATGATATTTGGAGTTTTATGCTCCTTTACTGGTAATGATTTTTTGATCAAAATTTGGTTTTCTTATTTTTTGAAAGTATAGTTTCCATTAAAAATTTCGAATATTTCAGATATATCTGTAATTTCACCTAAGAGTATTTTTTTACTTTAACCGCAGGGTTAAATACTTTTTTAAATTTCCAGGCGAATATTACCAATTTGGCGATATCTGAATCAGGTTTTAATAACCAAAAAGTGACAAGAACATTTTGCACAATACCATCATATTCAACGCATTTATACTGCATTATTTAGTATTATTTATCATATCACACAAAAATTCCGAAATTGACTCAAAGCAAAAGTGTGCTATTTCTCAATTTTGGCGATGTACCCTAGTATGAAGTTACAATTTTTTCCTCTATTATTTTAGTTTTTATTTACGCATTAAAAGTGAATCAAATTAATTTCGCACGTGTTTAGACTTTAGTACGTGAATTGTATTTTTTTATTTATTTGAAATCCAATTTCGTACTTTCAAATTTTCCAAAAATGAATACACACTTTATAAAGGTATACGTTATATAACAACATAAATTTATTGCTTCTATTTTTTTAAATCAAGCAATTAATAAAAATTAATTTATTATTATTAAAATCCTTTTATAAATCCTATATATATATATATATATATATATATATATATACATATATATATATATATATATATATATATATATATAAATTTTAAATGAAAGATATCTTTAAAATAAAATTAAATACAAGATTCCAAAACGAAATGAAAATTGTAACTTGAAATAAATAAAAAAATATTGTATTTTATTAATGGGTTATGATTATTCCCCCACTGAAAAAATGCGCAGTTTACAGTAAATTAAAGCAACAAATGGAAATAGTTTTTAGAAATCGAACAATGAATGGAAAAATTACATAAATTTTTCTCGAAGACCAAACTGCATATTCTCAGAATTTCACTTCAGTTATTGAACAAGTTAGATACACCCATTTTTGAAATAGGATTTATTTTCGTTTTCTCTCCTTTTCAAAGCAATGTTGAGATATTGTATCAGGTGAAGTAAAAAGCGACTGAGCAATGCGCGCCAGATTAAATTCATGAATTAGAAAACGACGATAAAAGAATCGTGTGTTGCATATGATTCACCTAATTTTTTTTAAATATCCTTGACCTAGAAAAAAACATTTATGATTAAAGAAACTACACCCTCTTCATAGATATTCTTTTGATAATAATTAACCAGTTTCATTATTATTGTTTGAAATAGTTAAATTTTAACTAATTAAGTTGTCCTTGAAAACGTTCTATTATCAATTCTTCCTTGCGTTAATACTTAAAAACGGTGGCAAATTCATAATTACAGAGAATCAGCATTTTCGATTTTGAAGTCCCTTATAATAAGCCATAAATTAATGATCAATATAACTATTAATGTTATTTAAAAATATTGAAAAAATAAGGAAATTAAAAACAATTAAATTATTATTAAATCAAATTATTCGATAAATTATTTGTATTATTAATTATATTAAAATTTTATACATTTTTTCGTATATTTGTAATAATTAAAAATATAACAGATATTTTAATAATAAAAACTTATAATTATTTTGCTTTAATACGATTTTTTCCCAAATAATTAATTGAGATTTTTTTAATAAATAAATAAAGCCATTTCGCTCAATAAAGGAATTGAAAATCGATTTATAAACGTATAGGATAAAATGCATTTTTTATTCTCAGTATGCATAAAACACTAATAAATACACTTAATGCATTTTATTAGATAATTCAAAGAATGATGAAGGTACTTTGAATGATAACTCATGTTTATACGTGAGTTCCCTTGCATCCCTTCCCTAAAGCAAACCCAACCCTTTCCATCCGACGAAGTTTCAGTGTAATCATTTTAGATCTGCAGCGATAACTGGCAGACTGAGAAATTATTAAGAATGAAGAAGTGGTTGCATTTTTTTTTAATTCAGCACATGGTAAAAGAATTTTTTTTATTTTCAGAATGCATTCAGTACTTACATTTTCCGACTCAACGCTCTCATCTCTAAAAAAGAAGTTAATAAATTACATTTACTATCAGTTTTTAAAATGATAAGGATTATTTAAATGAAAAAGACAAAAATGTCCTAAAATAATTAAATATTAAAATTTAAACTCTAAAAATGTTATTAGTTCTAGACAGAATCTCATTGAAATGCTTGCAAAGTACTCTTGGGAAATAATAAGATTATAAATTTAGCATTTAAGAAAAAAATTTCCCTGAAATAGAAAGAAAACGCGATTTTTTTACTTGTAATTTCTAAGTATAAATTATTAATTTAAGGATGAACAAAATGTTCAATTTTTATGATCAATTTTTATTGTTTAATTATTAAAGAAAAATCAGTAAAATTTAAGAAAAATTTATGTAAAGGTTATTACGTTTTTTCATTACTTATAAAAAAATTCTGAATTTAAGGTAATCCAATACTATAATAACTTTTTCTTAAATAATTTCTGCTTACCGATAGAAACACTTTCATAATTTCTGTTTTCCCGAAAAAAATTAATTTTTTCAAGTTATGATTTTTATCATAAATGAAACAACTACTGAAATATGAGTTCTGATACGCATTAATTATAAAAATCGGGAGCAGTTTATAGTAATTTGCTGTTTCGCTAGATGGCGATAGCATACGAGCATGTCTAGTATTGGGTATTTATCAGCTGGAGAAGTAAACACAAAACCACGTGCTTGCACATGCTTAGATTTGGATACTTGATGGAAAAAATATTAAGCATATATTAAAAGCAAATCCGAAACGAAAATAAATGAAAAGATATCAGTGATTAAAAGGATTGTTTTGAAAATTTCTTGAGGATAAAATATCGATTATTTGAATTTTTTTCTAAATGATTTCTTATACAATATAAATAAATAAATTTAAATTTTTTTCTGTGTGAATGTAAATAATTATGTGCAGTCGTAAGTAATACATTTAAAAAGTAGTTATACATTAAATTGCTTAATGTAAAAGCAAATCATAACTAAGGGTAAAATAGTTTTTTTTTTTTTAGTTTATTTAATTTTTTTGTTTAATTTGTAGCATAAATTTGTCGTTCACAAATTATGTATTTTGATTTTTAAAATTAAGCAGCTCGCCATAAAATATGTGGTGAAATAATCATTCGACAAAAAAGATTAAGAAATGAAAATAAGAAATTTTAAAAAAAATCTAAGCATTAGCTCACGTAATCAGCATAATGTGTCCCTCATGCATTGATAATTATGCATTATTTTCTGAAAACTTGTCTCTCAGATTTTTATTTCAATAAAAGTTTTGTTTTTAGAGAAGTGTGAGTAACAACGTTCGCTGTAGAACGTGTGACATCTTCTTGGTGTAAAAGAACGCAGGCTAAACTTCATTTCATTACAATCTAAACATATTTATTAAAACATTCACAAAAACAAATATATAATATGCAAAAAGAACAAAACAATATTTTAGAATAAATTCAGAAACAGCATTGTATGAGCTCAGTACATGACAGGGGGAATTGGATGCCCTGTCATCGATGACATTTGTTATCAACTAAATATTTGTTGCCACTCTGTTTCTAAAAATTCGGTTACAAACTTTAGAAAAAGAATAAGAATTTGGAAAAAATGTTCAACTGTGGATTAGATTTGATTTCGTAGAAATTATTTTTTAAATAATTTTGATATGATTACAAATGCACAAAATAAATATTTTTATGAAGATAGTTACATTCTTATTTATTTTTCGTTATTATTTAGTAAAATATTATTCAGATTTATAAAAAATAATACAGTTTTAGCCGAACAAAAATCGCAAAATGACTTCGTAGGCCTATAATTTGTAATTTGTAGCAGAATTGGACATTAGTATATATATATATATATATATATATATATATATATATATATATATATATATATATATATATATAATCCAAAAGGTTACATATAAAAGTGACAGCAGTTTAACACAGTAATTCTTTTTAAGTTTCCTTTAAAAACTAAAATTATTTTTAATTTCATTTTTAAAATTAAAATTATATACTACTTTAAGCCAAAAGTTAAATCTTGTGCTGGAATTTTATTTATTTTTAAGAAAATGCTTACAAATGGCAACATAGAGGTTGGTTAAGGCAGAATATTTTGATGTATCACATAATATAATATAATAAACTTTTAAATGATAAAACAAAAAAACTTCTATTGCAGTTTAATAATAATCATTATTACAACTAAAAAATTATCAAATCATTAATTAAATAACTTTATTATTATTTTGTAATTCTAAACTGGAAATATAAATATGTTATTTCATAGATTTCGACTTTTGTTCTCGAATTAAGAATACAACTCTGCAAAGGAGTACTTTTGCAATGAAAGAAGTTATATTAGAATTAATAGCTCCCAAAATTTCATAAAATTTTGTATAAGTTACTAGTAGACTTAAATAAATTTCACCTAAACTTATTTCAACTTACTATATTAAGCAATTTATTGTGAAAAGAAATAAATGTGTTTTAAACCTAATTTATTTTTACACAATATGATAATCCTACTTCCAAAACTATTAGATATTATTTTTTTAGGTTAAAAAAGGTTTAAGAGTAATGAAATAGAATCTAATAACTTAAAAGTTTGCATGGGTCTTCATTGGATAAACGTCCAAATTTCATTTACCTTTGTGTTGACCTTCAATATTTTGTAAAAGAAGTTTTATTTAATACATGGAAATTATTTTTTACTGTTCAAATTATATTAAGATTAAATATTTACAAATGAAACGATAGCATGAAATGGCATACTTTTGAAACGTTGAAACACTTAATCGAGACAACGAAAATTTAACAACGTGAAATTTCGATAAGTCAACATATTTCTAAAATTTCAAAATATATTGATAACTGCCATATTGATATACACTCCTTCGTAGTTATGTTTATCACATAACTTTTAAATCTAAGACTTTATAATATTTTAATATCTGAAAATATTTTTAAAATATCCTTTCAATTTCTTGTAATGATCACTGTAACAAAATGAACAGCTTTGATACACATTTTAATAGATAAAATTTGTATAAAAACGAAAAATTACATTTTATAAATTATTAAAAAAAAGTTAAGCGCATTACGGTTTAAACTTCTATTTTCTTTAAATTTCACGGATTGAATTTTTATTGTACAAAATAATCATAGTTGTTGGATACTGAAGTTTTCTTTAATTTTGCTTTCAAAAATTTTATACACATTTATTCTTCCAGAAATCTATTTTATTTGAATTCTTTCAAACGATTTTTCTGAAAATTTCTTTTACTACTATTCTTTCCAAAGCTTTTTCTTCTGAAATACATTAAAATGACAACTAAGATTAGTCTATAACCTGCCGTATTATTCCATTTCCCCCCCCTTCAAGTGATAACTTATCCAGAAATTCATTTTCATAAATGAGAATAAAATTACATTATCTTCAATGACAACAAAATGGAGCTGACGAAAAAGATGGGTTATCCGGACTGACGGATCACCAGAGTGAAGAACTATCAAAATTTTACTTTATTGAAAAGCAATTTTATTCTAAGACACTTATGCCCTTACTTCTTTCATAATTTGGATCATCTCTAAAATTTAGTACTTTTTATTTTGGTGGTATGTCGCTTGATCTGAAATCCAAATTTTGCACAAAATATCTTTCTTTGAAGGCATGAAGAACTAGTTTCACGCCTTATTCAAAATTTTCATAATTTTACAATGTTGAAATAAAATGTTGGTAAAATAGCAAACCTTTTCAGCAGAAAATTAGTTAAAACATAATCTCTATACATAATATTTTAAATTCTCACATTTCCTTTTGTACTGAGCATTTGTAAGCAATTGTATTGCAAATTCGGTTTTCATTTTTACATGCACATTTTTAAAGGAAAAAAAAGATGTAGTTTAAATTTTACAAATTACATCCTAAAACTTAGAATTTTTTATAAATAAAAAACAACTTTATTTAATTAATATTATTCTCTAGACCAGTGATTCTCAACCTTTTTTCAGTCTTCCCTCCACACACACACTTTTAACGATTTAAAAGTTTGGTGGCACATAAAAAAAAAATTAATTTAAAAGTTGTATATTTATCTAACTACACTGTGTAAAATAGTTTACGATTATAAATTTGAAAGTAAAATAAAATTATATAAACCGCAAAAACAACAGTACGTTTAATATTTTACTCGTATTAAAAAAGGTATAATATTTTTTACTATACACATTCGTAAAATTTGACTTTTAGAATTTGAACACAGTGGTTGAAAATCAATGCTCTAGACAGTAAAATGATGTATTTTGTGCAATTAACTCTTTTAAAAAATGAAGACAATTTATTACATTTTTCAATGAATGAAATTAATGTTTGATAGAATTGCATTTAAATGTAACAATACCTGGCTAAGGAAATTTGTTAACAGATAGTTAAGCAAACAAATAAAAATATCAGTGCCAGTAATTTTAAATAATATAATGATTTCCTAAAATGAATTATTATTTTTATAATCATTTATAAAAGTTTAAATTAAGCAATAAAAGTAGGAAATTTTATCCCTTTATAGTAGTTAATTCCAAGTAACAAGCACATACTCAAAAAAGTTCAAATGTCAACAAAATTTATTCTTTAAACTGAGTAATTCAATTGAATATAACAAGTATTCTTTTTTCTTCTAAAATTTTACACGTTCTAACGCGGAACTGTATCTAGTTAAACTGGAAAAAAAAGTAATAATTAGAAGTGTGTTGAAAAACAAAACAACTCTTTTCAACTCATTTTAGGATTCTTGGAGCCCATGCATAAACCTTGACGACTTAATACTTGACTTCGCATTCATTACGACGGCAGGTTGCATTTGCATTTTAAAACGTAAATAATAACTTTATTATCAATTACTTGCGACTTAATGGGCGATAAGTGAATCGCTTCATCATCCTTCTCGGCCCTCGGCTCCTTTGACCGCGTCCATTTTGACAGACGCATTCGGACCGAGTATTTCCCCTTAAAACAATTTAGACCGCTTTGTTCCTCCTCATACATCTTCCCGACCGGTTAATTAAATGATGTATCCAATAACTACCTGTGAGTGATAACGCTTCCGATAACCGTTCTTTTTTTCCGAGAACCGTTGATAAGATAAAAAAGAAAGGGGGAAAAAACCCAGAAAGGAATAACTGATGAGGACAGGTCAGTTAATGGATATATTCCCAGTTACTGAGTAACAAATGTTTCTCAAGCAGCGGCTTCTACTCCGGTGTGAGACTCTGCATTGAAAATGAGGAGGGAGATTTAAAAGTTAATTAATTCTTTAATTTGGGAAAAGGTAAAGAGGGACAGAGAGCTAATTAAAGAACTCCCCCCCTTCACCCTCTTCCATCCTCATTTTTAATAAGTTGCGGTTTTGTCGCGATCTTATACTTACATGAACATCTAAAATCGGCCTCTTAAAAAATTTAATTTCAAGAATGACCTTTTTTCTGTTTTTTTCTCAAAAGGACTTTAGTTTTTAGACTCGTGTTGGTTTGTATATAAGGGCACATACTTTTAAATAACTCGGTTTTATTTCAGAAAACCGGGAATTAAAAGAACAATTCTCGTAAAGTACATATTGAAAACGAAATCACTTTCATGAATATTGTTTTTCTTTTTAATTTTTCAGGAATTTGTAATTGTGCAATTTTTAAAAGTGAGAGCAATATAATTGGTTAAATGCTAATTTATTAATTTTCTACAATATAACTTATCATATTTTTAAAAAAATTAATATATAGTAATAATACAACTTAATTACAATATAAAATAAATAGTTTTGTTGAATATAACCGATTTAATATAATACTAAATGTTTTAATACTCCCTGAACTCAATCGCTATCTTAAAATCTTACGAATCAATAAATTCTCAAGACATTTTTCTTACTTTGAGGACATTCAAGTGAAATTGAGCGCAGAAGACTTTCAATTCTAGAGAGGTTCACATCTATGCTAAAAATGGACAATTTCAATTATTTGTTTTTAAAAAATCACATCTTTGTTTCATACCTTGAATAAATTTTATTGAATCATATAATTGCCAGTATGTATATCCCATTTTGTAAAAAACATTGTTTGATATCTTTTTCGTTCTTGAATTTTTTACTCTTCAAAAAATTTTGCAAGTACAGACTTGGACTAAGTGATACTTGGAGAATGATAAGTCCGAGGAATATGACGTATGGGATAGAATTTCCCAACCTAGCTCTGCAATTTTTTTGACGAACTCTTTCTTAAGTTGCTTTTTCTTGGAACATCGCCGGTCTCTTTTCTTGGACTGTTCACTTTATATTTTCCTGTTGTAGACAATACTTTTCCGGATTGATCTTTTCATTCAGTTTTTAATGCTCATAATGCATAGCTCCTCAAATGTTTCAACATATACACAATATTCTCTTATTGAGAGCTAAATTTGTTTTAAAGTTGGAAGTTCTAGGTTTTCCGCACAATATATCCTTTTTCTTTTACGATGTTTTCGTAGGTAATCAACCTTTTATCCTCAGTTATTAACTGGTTCAAAAAAATAACTCGATTTTGTTCCGAACAAGCAGAGCTGTACATATGATGGATGACACGATCATCAACTTACTGATGACTTAATTCATGTGGTACCCATTTTGAATATTTCCACATCAATCGTATCTTCCGAATAGGGTCGGAAATAGTTTACTGAGGTAATTGAAGCTTTCTGCGATGTCTGATGTTCTCAGAAAAAGATTTTGCTTTAACAACATCATCATCGATCAACGGTACACATATATAAAGTGGTGCAGGCAAGTCCCGAACTGTACCTTAAGGTTAAAAGGGTACCAAGCGCCTCGTAATTTTGAACCCACGGTCAGAAGACACATCTCAGCTGACACTCTTCTGCCCACCATCATGCCATATCAGTGGAAAGACTTCGGATGTCACAAACCAAGGAGCTCCTAGTGGAAAGAATGAGATCGGCACGCGATATTTTACTTTGCTGATCTCTCTATGCATACCTGATTAGACGATTGAATGGATACTCTTGGGAAAGGAAGCGTTACTGAACTAAGGGCGATGCAATGGATTTACAAATATTATTACAACGACTGATATACTGTTAATTGTGCCGTTTCAAATGCATGCGTATTTATATAAATGATTTTATTTATGTTATCATCTGATTAGTTAACTGTAATATATTTCAATGGTAATTTTATTAAAACTTTTTTTTTATATCTTAAAATTTCTGAACAAAATTTAATTGAATTCTTATTTGTATTTTTCAAGAAACCAGGCAGTCACATCTTGATATTTTTGGCTTCCGTTTAATCATGACTAAATTAATGTTTTTTTTATACTACGTTATAATATACTGTTATGTAACAACTAATCAATGTTTTAATACATTAAAACGGATTAAATAAACAATGTTTTTCTTCGAATTTTTATCTTTTTGAATATTTTTATTGATTTTGTTGGAATGGATTTTTTTTACTTAGTTTTTGTAGTTTAATAAAAAGCATCAGCCATTAAGTTTGATTAAAACTTGAAGAGAACAAGAAGTTTTTAGCTCTTTAACCTAAAGCAATTATAATACTTAAAGTCATAACTTAAAATGTCCCTTGCAGCTTTGTTGCTACACTATTACATCGATTGTCTCGATGCATTTAATAATTTGACTCTTAAATTAAACATGACTGAAGAGCTGGAGATTTTAACTCCAGTAAAATTCCTGCAAATGTTCGTTCCTTGGAACGCGTTAACTTGAATTGCAATAAGAATGACTCAAAATTATATCCATTCTCTCAGTTACAATATATTGCTTAAAGTCTGTTCAAGCAGTAAAAAAAATCATGTAAGGTCATGAGTCACGTGGCTATTTTGTCTTGAAAAGTGCGATGTTGGTGCTTTAATGAAACATTATTTTCTTTATCAGTTATTAATCTATAATCGGGAAACGAGCATTTCCATTTATCCCTTATAGACATTTGTATTTAGTTAATAGAAGTTATACATTTATAATGATCTAAATGCAACTATAGAAGTCTTGTGATGTTTTAAAATGGACCGATTTGTTGAGCGCGCGAGATCCATTGATTCTCCGAAGAGTGAACAATTTCAGAGATCGTCTTCTTTCATTTGTCCCGAGGTGCCATGGGATCCTTCTGATATTTACCCTTCCACTGGAAGCGCTCCGTGAGCAGCAGTGGCCGCTCTCTTGGCTTCGTATCGAGATCCCCACCTGTTGGCCGTCTTTGGACGGGGTGCACACTGTGACTGGTACTTAGCTAGAGTCGCGGCTAGTCTACTAGGAATCAAGCGAAGGGGTCACATCCTTGGGTTCGGCGTTAAGGGCATCTCCGGGGGTGACTCCCAGCGTGTGGGTTTCGACTAGCGCTATGGTAAGCACCTCTATTGTCTCGAGGTAGAACCCTGTAAGTCGGCTCCAGCTGGGAATTCTAACGCATGTGCAAATGAAGAAAGTAATAAAGTAATTGCAATGATTTGGGTGTATACAATGTGAAGAGTGCTTACATTTTGTTTTAGCAACCCTATTTTTTAAGTCTCGGTCTAATTTGAAATGAAGTTTGCTAATCAATTGGGTCATCTACCTTTCCCAATTTTTGTGTGCTTACAAAAAGCGATTTAAAAAAAAAAAGGAATGATGCTTGCAAATCTCACAATTCCGTCCGATTTTTGTATTTTAATAAAGATATAAGCATAAATGGTAGGGAATAAAATCTCGAGACACTAGTATGTAAGTGCACATTACGCACACATTGATAACTTTAATAATTTCACCACGTTTAACCAGAAGATTCACTTGCTAAACAAATAGATTTATCACATTATTTACATCGCCAAATCACTGAAACTTAGTGCGCATGTGTTAGAATTCTCATCTGGAGCCGACTTTCGGAGGTCTGTCTCGAGAAACTAGTGTAAGCTCTGAGGCTGGAAATGCCCAGGGCAGGTGGCTGCCATCCCTTTTAGGGCTCCGTGCTGGTGTCGAGCCTGAACAAATATTCGTTTTCGGAACAGCTCATCCCATCTTAGAATCTTGCGTCAGTAAAATCAAAACGAATTAAATCTTAAACACCTGCGTTAAAAATCTTCGCTTAGGAATTGCAAAAACTTACATAACGTTCAAATGATTTCCCCCACCCTTCTATAGCTCAGGAAGAATTTTCTCAGTGAATTCCTGCGAAATTTGACACGATGGTCTCGAAATTAACAATAAATGAGCTACGTGAGAGATTTCTGATTCACATAATTTCTTTCCAGATGTTTTAATCTTCTTATTAAAAGTAATTACTTTCAAAACAACTACAAATAAAACATGGACATAAAAAGGAAATGGCTTTAAATAATTACATGTATGGTTAAAGAATCACTGGATGCATATTATTTGTGAAAAGGGGAAAAAGATTTAAGTTTAGCTTATGACAGAAATAGTGTTTTCGATTGGGATTCTGGGAAAGACGTGTGGCAGCAAATAAGGAACATTTTGCAAATCAATAAAACCGTTTGTTTTATTCACTGTTCAGAAACTTAAATATCAAGAGATACGAGAGAAATTTAAAATAAAAAAGCCACCCTTAATAACTTGCGAATCAAGAGTAGCTTCAGATCTCTGAAATTAGATCTCGAGTGAGTAAAAAAGACGATTCAATAATTTCAATTTATTTATTTATTTATTTTTTATTTATTTATTTATTTTATTACATCACATATATTCAGAGTTGTATGCTTGATTCTTGAGATCCGCTTGTAAGTCTTCGTCGATAATAGGACAAATAGCACAATGACAGATGTACAACCACAGAAGAATAACGGAGAAAACACCCAGGGCCATGGTGGGAATCGAACCCACACTCCTACGCTCTCAAGCGATTAGCGGTGATGCTTTAGACCACTCAGCCACGGAGCGCCTTCAATTCTCTGATCAGGAATTAGCTGATCGTAACGAGCCAAATCATTTTGTGGTTGCCATTATTTATTTAGGAGCCAATAAAACATTTGAAAAAGCATAAGTAATTATAACTAGTAAATTTTATGTTTTATTTATTTAATTGAGGAATTTGTCAAATAATTACGTCCCCTTAGAATGAATCTCGTCAAAAAGTAAAATTTCATAACCTTTTATTACTTATTTTATTATATCGTATAAAACCTTTAAGTAATTTAATTACTTCTTGTATTCACACTATATACATATAAATAATCTCATCGTAAATAAATTGCTTTAATCGTTCAATTAAAGCATATTTAATCATTAAAATATTCTTTTGATAAAATTCCTCAATTGGAAAGAAGGATTTCTTTTTTGTTAAAAGAAAAAACAAAAAAATATATCTATAATACATCATTTTTCTAATAATCTGCCCATTGCATTAATCCATCTTTAGCAATATGTGTTGCAATAGTTTCTAAAAACGAAATCATCGCTTCTATTAATAAAGTTTGTTTTGTTTTGTAATAGGGTTGCAAGTATTTGTAAGCTAAGTGCAACATTGTAACAGATAAATTACTTTTTGATCCCAAAAGTGATAAAATCATTTGAAGTCAAAATCCTTACAACCAAATTTCACGAACTTTTATTTCCATTCAGTAAATGGAAAAATATGTTGTTTAAATATTATAAATGCTGTGTAATTTTGGCTAATTTCTGAAAGTTTATGTCTACACCAACTTAGAAATTTTTATAAAAATATGTCTATATAAAATGTTGGACGCAGTAAGATATTAAAGAAAAATGAAGGAAAAAAAATACCCAATGGAATTTATTCACAGTATAAATGCGTCTTTTATAGTGTGGAGGAAAAAAATTTCTTTTATTATTACATTATTATAACGTTTTATTAAATGCAGTCAATTTTCGTTTCCAATTTAAATGCCTTTTCCCTTTTAACTCGTGCACCGTTATGCAGAAAGACAGACTGTCGTTGAACTCCTTAGTATGACACTGGGATTTTGGGACTTGTGACAGAAGGGCGACGAGAGCAACTGATCAGAAGTTCAGAATTATAATCATGGTATCACATGATATCCATTACCCCTGCGATAAACGGCAAACCCATTGACATAGTCTAATAAGAGTCTAACCATTTACATTATCAGTTAACACTATCTGTCTTATGACTCATTAAACATCAAAACGCTTAGGCACTCTATAGGCACCTCGTATTCTAAGTTATCAGTTGGATGAAACTTTATCATGATATAGTAAAGGATGCTGCAGTTTCAGATTGGGAAGTTGGGGTGGCCTGCTTGGTGAGGGCGGCTTTCTTATTATCGGAAGATGGGATCATGCCACTCATCAAAGATTCGCCGTGTTCACTAATACACCTGAGACAAGTTATGGTCGCAGCATTCTTTAAAAGAAACGGTACTTCTCGCGGGGTGGGGGGCAGGGGTCTTCTGCCTGATCCCTGCTTCTGAATGAGGAGACTCCCCGGCTGCTTCCAGTAACCGGTTCTGTGCTGGACACAAGGAAAAGTGGGCTGCTGCAACAACAGTTTTAGACTACAAATAATTGACGGAGATATATCAGTCGAAATGTTTTTTTTTATGTAGCCCAATGGCTTAGAGTTCTGCCTTTGGTTTGAGTCAGAGACCCATCCTGGACTTGGATGTTCGTAGCAAGTATGATTTAACTGAAAGCGTGCTAAAAATAACCGTTGAATCTATCAATCAATTTTTTTATGTAACATTCAAATAACCAAGGCAGAACTTTTATTGAGATTACTCAAAGAGGAAGAACCAATACTTTACATTATACATTTTTCATACTTGATTTAAAAAGTATAAAAAAAATTTATATTCTAAAAAATGGTTATAAAAAATATGTATTTCATTAAGTCTGAGAAAGTGACTTAAATTTTTAATTTTTTAAAACAGTCAAAAATATTTTTTTAGAGTTAACAATATTTTAAGTTCTTAAAGTGTGATTACGAATTGTCTTATTTTTAAAATGCCCGATGCTTTATATTTTGTGTTTAAAAATTAATAATAAATAATTTATTTTAAAATAATATATAATTTATTATATAATAATTTGTACATATTATATTATTTGGAAAGTCATAGAAAATAACGAATTACTTCAGATTTTGCTTAAAAGTAACTAAAATATTAAAAATGATTGTTTTGAAATAATCTTGATTAAAATGCCAAAATAACACCAAGTTAATAACAAAAATTATCTTTTACACGTTATACATATGTGTGACATAATAATATTTACCTATCATAAAGCATGACATTTCCATTTGTAAATATAACAATATTCATGCGTTTGTGTTCATCTGTCAACAATTCGGAAGTCAAAAGCGATATTAGTGCAATTCCAAGACATTTTTTATATCCCTGCAATCACATTTCATCTAATTACTCCATTTTCCAGTCATCGCGCCAGAAATAAAAATTAACCATGATGAAAGACAGATTGTGGTGACAACTTGCTGTGTCAAAATTATTTCAAAAAGTCCTTTATGTGTATACTGTTGAGACACTTTCTCATTAGCCCCATAAAGGTAACAACTTTGACGTGATAAGGAACCCAAAAGAACATGTAGCATCCACAGCTGCAACAATGCGAGATATCATTACACAGTTGCCAAATATCGTTTGCTAAATAATGTTACTCGTGTCAGACGATTTCTAAGACCTTAAAAAGATCAACCCATAATATCACTGAAATGAAGAGAAGAAAAAAAGGAATTAAAAAGAAAAGGAAGGCGACAAGTCAGGATCTTCTGCTGCCACTCTCTAAGTTTTTAACACCCAAATTACCTGAAAAAGAGCTTATGGTGTTAAAAAAAATGCCACAAAAAATCGCGGGAATGAGAACAAATGAAAAAAAAAAAGAATTCAAATTAAAGGTATCCACATTAAAAAGATTAGTTTATTTCTCGCATAAAGCTTCTTCCGTAGGCGAAAGTGATATAAAAAGGAAAGGCCTTGTCAGGGAAATTAGCACCGGCGCGCACGCATTACTGCGCAATGTCAATGCCAGAGAGGAAGCTGATTAGCGTATAAGGAAAGCAGGCGCAAATTTTAATTACTTCTTAATGAAACAAAGAATTTCGAACACAGGGAATATTTTTTTTAACTCTTTTATGCGTTTACATATAGGAAACGATCTGACGTATTCCGAGTTATAAAAAATGCTTTTTTGTGGTGTTATAAATGGGAACGAAAAAGAAATAGAGAAATGAAGTTTAAGATATGAATGCATTTTTTTCCTCTTCAGGATAAAAAAGAAAAAAAATCAAATATTTTTTAAGTAAATGTTAAATAAAATATTCTATTTCAGCATAGCTTCCTCTTCTTCTCTAATTGCTCTTTTGAATAATTCAGCTTAAAGAAAAATTCCTAAGCGCGCATCCTGTTCATAAACTTCAGAGTTTAGCAGACTCAAAGCCGCGGCAAATAAAAATTTTGAACGTTAGTTTGATTTTAATTTAACTCAAAAAGTAACTATCCAATTTAAAAACAATGTTTCAACATGATCAATCAGTTAAATGTACCCCGTAAAGATGTTCAATCAGAAAAGGATGAAAATAATGTAATATATAATCTATCTATCAAATTTATTCTATTTAATACACAATAAATTATAAAATAAATGTTCACTTTGTATACTCTGATTGTAAAATACATTTTTTCATGTAAATACTATCCTTACAGTCAGTCGCTATCACTTTCAGGATCTCTGTGTCCCTGTTCATGTCAGCATTGAAGCAGTTCCACTCTTTCTCCTTCGCTCTCAACGAGACCGTCTTTCTGCTCAGGGGGAGAGTCGAGTAATAATTTGCTTCTGAGACAGGGAGAGTTATGAGTCCCAAGCACCCACCTCAACAAGATCCTTTTCCCGAACAGAATGTCGCCAAGCTGGCAGTCGAGTGCTCATGCCTTCAGTTCAACCACTGGTGGGTTCGATTCACAGTTTGAACTTGGATGTTTGTAGTGGTTTAGAATGCGCCTTAAGCTGCAAGTTTCCTGTACAACTGGCCCTCGTGTACAAAAAAAAAAAAAAAAAAAAGACCGTTGAGGGAATAACCTATCAAATCGAACAATTTAATTTCGAGGCGTGCATTTTTGATGATGATCGTTAAGGATTTTTTACTTGTCATTGAACGAAAAATTTGGACCTTAGGACATTTTTCGTGGAAAAGTATGTAACGAATTTTTCATAACTTTAATTCAACAATTAATATTTTTAATTATTCTTAATTACAATATCAAGGTTCTACAACATCAATTTATACTATAAGAAGTAATTTTAGACATTTTAAGAATTTTATGTATTAGAAAGGTAAAATATTCATATTGTTTGAATGGAAGAAAATACTCTTTATACTAATTCTTAAGAAAAAACGTTATTTTTGATAATTTAAACAATCATTTTTAATTTTTTGTGTTTAAAAAGAAACAGATAATTGAATTAATTAGAATTATGATGGATTATTTAAAATGATAAACAAAATTTTAGCCCGTCTACAGAGTGTTCAGTGTACTTATTTGTGCTCCAACTACTCCGAATTCTCCAAAATGCATTCTTATTTTTTTTCAAATATTATTGTCATTTTTAATATTATTGGTTTTTTTTAAAATCCCTTTTTTGCTGCAATATGGTAAACTAAACTAACCATTTATAAATTCCATAGCAATGGCAACGTTCAACTAATATATTAAATCAAAGAGAGGAATTTCAGGAAAGTGAACGTTCTGCGAAAAAAAAGTTTGAGTCATTTAACTTATTATAGATATATTTTTCTCCTTGCTCATTTCAAATTTGGTGAACTGATGAGCCGGTATCGAAAGAAGTCGCATTTGTAATGTACGAAGTTCGCAACACAAAACAGTATTAAAAAGACGTGCAGCTCGTATCACTCAAAAATTTCCCGGAACCGATAATAGTTAATTCGGTTGGAGGTGGGTGGGGGTGTATATTTTCCACAAAACGTCATTTTATTCCGCACACTCTTTTCTTGGCGAAACAAACAAGAGTTGCTTCTCGTTAGAGCGAAACAGTTCAAGAGATACGAAAAAGCCACTGCGGAGGAAAAAGGCAAGGTTCCGCCACCGGTGTGGCCTGCGGTTTTCCCACGCCACCCCTAATTTTTTTCTTTCTTCTCTTCATCTTCCCTCTCTTCCGAGATCGGGGGTGGATGGAGAAAGAGCAGCTTCAATTAATCCTCCCCTAAGTGTCCCTGGCCTCGCGAGCTCCGATTGATTTATCGACAGTTAATTGGGAGAATGGATCGGTTGCTATGGTGACTGACCGGGACGTTCATTTTTCGGGACCCCCCACAAAATCTTTTCTCTTTCTCTCATTCTTCTCTCTTTTCTTTTACTCCTCCCCCACCCTTTTCCATACGCAATAAAACGGCGACGTTGGTTTTGGTTTTTGCGTTTGATTTTCGATAACCGGATTTGTATCGATCGGATAGAGGTGTGTAGGAGCGAGGGGTTGAAGAGATGTTCGGAGAGGATATTCGGGGGAGGGGGTTGGAATAAGACCAACCCTCTCTTTCTTGTTCTTGATTTTTCTTCTTTTTTTGACGGATGCGGGGCAACCATAAAGGGTCACGTCGGTGACGGGGTTGTGAAGGGGGTTGTTGGGAATCGGTCATTAATTGCCGATGCGCGCGCAAGATTTTCTTTTAGAACAACTTTCTCCTTTATCTCCTCTTTCCCCCCCCTTCTCCCACGCACTTACTTACTCAAGTCTTTTTTCTTCCCGATATATATATACATTTTTTTCATATGCATCTCAGAGTGTATTATTATTATTATTATTATTTTAATTTTTTGGCGCTTCTTCAGCGCTCACTTTTTACTTCTCCGACCCCCCCCAATCTCCCCTTTTTATTTCAAATTGAATTTTCCCCGGATCGGGAGTAAAATATTGAAACAATTCTGACGCTGGAAAAAAAATTCCAGAAAAATTTTGTCTGCGGTACGTTTTAGTGATTTTCCGATGCCATTCATTTTTATTTGAAAGGCTGAAAAAGTATGGACTGCATGTATAAAAAAGAAAAAGAGGATAACGAGTTCCAAGAGGTAAACTGAAAAGATATATTTTTGCAAGAAATTTTTTCATATGTGTGTGCATTTTTTTAAAAGATAGTATGAAATTTAAATTATTAAAATTATATTTTATTTAATTTCTATTAGAGAATGAAGAGATTATATCAAATTTATCTTTAAATAAGCTATACAAATGAATTAATCAAAAAATTTCAAAAATTATTTAAGTTTTTAATTTTATATTAGCAATAATACAAAAAAAAATTAAATTTCTTATTTACTGAAATTCTGATGGAATAAAACAAAGATTTCTTCATCAATAAATTAAATTGTAGAGTTGTTATTTATTGCATATTTTTCAAATCAAAAAATAATTGAAATAATACAGAAAATTATACTGGCATTAATTCCTCTTTATCAAAATCATTTACTTTAGTTGTTTTAAAGGGAAATGTGATTATTACTTTCATAATTCCACTTCAACACTTCATCAAGCGGTATCATATGTCAAAATTAAACATGGTCAAACCGTGACTCACAAAGGGTATTTTCTTGCAAATACTAGTACTGATTATTATAAATAGTAGATATCGCTATGAGTATATATATATATGGTGTCACGTCATGGATATATGTGGATAAATATATATATATATATATATATATATATATATATATATATATATATATATATAATATTTTTAAAAAGATACGTACTGAGACTTATAACAAACTTGGTTGTGTAGGATAAAAGAATTCTCAGAATATATTATATGTCTCTGTCAGCGCGATTTTCTTCTTTTGAGGAAAAAATTGGATTGCATCACTTTTTAGTTGTAAAAGAAGTAATCGTAGCAAATTTTATTTTATTAAATTTCCAATTATTTATAAAGTTTTTTTATCATCAAATACTTTCCATATCACATTAAAAACGCTCAGGAACGCATCAAGGGCACAACATCTTGAACATACGTGACGGAGCACCTGGTCTGTACCTTCGGTTATCAGGTATGACTCCAACACGTGAAACAGGTAGTTGTGACAGATACAAAGCTTCATATACACAATGACTATTCAAAATATTTTAAGACCATTTTCCAGAGTTTCACACTAATCCCACCTGTTGGGCCTGGTTGAGGAGGGTGTCGTTCTCATTATCGGAAAGTAGTGAGTTCCAAGCCCGGCTTAATAGATAACCCTTTGAGTTTACCAACAGGTGTTAGGGGACGTTCAATAGGTCATGGTGGCAATGTCCTCCAAGTGAAATGATGCTTGTGAGCGGGGCAGTCTAAGTATTGGGGTCTTCTGCTTGGTCCTTGCTTTCAGAAATCACGAAGATTCCACATGGGTAGATGCTAATCTATCTGATTGACAGTTTCTTTCCAATGATTCGGGGAAGCATGCTGGTGCAACAACAATCACTCATGCCACCTGGATGCCCCGCTGGCTCCATTGGTTAAGTTTATAATTAATGTCGAAAAATGTGAATTCCGCGATTACACATGTTTCATGGAAAGTGCTGCTGATCTGAGCGGCTTCGACAGAAGGCAGATCATCTCATGGCCCGAAGATTCGCAGCCTCTGGCCAAATTGTTTCGTGCTGACTTTTAGAGCCCTCATGCAAGGTCGATGATTGATTGCGCAGCAAGCCCCACAGAGGTGGATGCTCACACATCATCTATGACTCGGACTGTCTTCCCAAAATAAGAACGTGGACGAACACTGCTGATTCGCGTGACCCACATTGTATTCGGTGACAACTGAGCCAGTACCAGCAGCCTATCGCATCCCACCAAGCCTCCCGCTTTCCATCTATGTACTCAAAGTAACTTCTTTAAAATGATCACTCTTAAAACTTAACGAGCCGATGCTGTACCTGCATATTATTAAGAATGGCCATTTAACGGATCAAAATATATAAGTGATATACTGGAAATTTATGTGGTGCGCAGCAATTATAAATCATCCCTTATCTTTTATTTTTAAATGCATGACAAAGCTTTACCTCGTCTTGTGAACATATTGAAGTTGAAATAACGTATGGAGCTACCATAATCTACTGCTCTAAATCCAAATTTTTCGTATTTGTAACACTTTCGGATGAAGCGATCTTCTTTTGTTTTCCTGAAGTCTTCAAAAGTGAAACAGTATTCTCTATGGGTTTATCGGTTATCTCATGGTCATTCATCAAAATGTATGTGCGCGTCGTTTTGTTAGCAATTGTAGCTATTTGAGAGCTTGCAACACTTTTTTAGTTTTTCTCCCATTCTAAATAATAAAAGAAAATCGCCTCAAAAATTATAGCATCTTTTTTGCATTGCGTTTTATTACACGTATTTAAACCATTACATGCCCATATAAAGATACATTTTTAAGCACAACATAGTTACTAAGTAGGAAGATTTCTATGTGTTTTCATATTAGTTTTACAAAAATTTAAGCTTAAACTTATATTTTATAGAAAAATTGAACATTAATCAAAAATCATTATTTATAAGAAATTCTTTCTCGAAATCTCAGAATATAATATTAATTTGGAAAAGTTTCTCAATATCCTTTGTATCAGATAAAATTGAAAAACATTAAATAACAGTTATTTTTCCATGCATTATAACTTAATCCATTTCGAAGTGGAGAAAAGAAACATATTGAATTCTTGATAAAGTTCTTTTACAGTAAATAATTAATTGAATTTGGTACTTGAAATGCATTAAAATGACCAATCTTGAAAACAATGTTATGAGACATCAAAAAATATTTTTAATATGATTTGAAAAGTAGCATTTTTTATTTCTAGCAGTTGAGAAAGTAAACTGATCGGAGGCTTCAGCAAAACAGTAATCCTTATATTAACTGGTGGTTGGTTTGTTTGTCGCTCAACGGTCATTTTTTGCACACCAGGGTTAATTAGACCGGGACCTACGGTTTAAAGTGGATTCCGAAACACTACAAACATCCATATCCAAGGTGGGATTCGAACCCACAAACTGTTGAACCGAAGGCAAGAGCGCTAACCATTCGGCTGCCAGCTCGGCATATTGATTCGTGAGCAGCTCCAATTGAAAATATTAAAAAGAATGGTACTTTTCTATGTTGCAGGCGCAATACTCACTAAACTTATGTTTTTAGCGACAAAACAAAATAGAATTAAAAAAAGAAATTGGCAACTGTGTTTGCGTGTGTTTTACTTAATTTATTCTTTGGAGTCTTAAGTATTTTGATATTTCTTATAGTTTTTGCCAAAGGTAAAAAGTTTAAAAGTACTTGGCGAAGTTGTAATCCGTTAGAGGCCATTAGGTGATTAGTGCAGTAGTGTCATGTTTGTGATGTGGCAGTAAAAAAAGTTATGGGTTAAAAACTCATTTTTTAAATTTAAAACTTCTTAAAAATTTAAAAATTCTTTCATTTAACCAAATTAATTTTTCATTTTAAATATTTCGCGTTTTTATTTTCTCAGTATTTTTAACAGAATTACTTGCAGTACTCTGATCGAGTGGTTTGCAATTTATGCTGATATTTCAATTCAACTAAAATCTGCAAATAGTTTAATATGTAGACCAAGTTATATAAAAACAACAATTCTTCTCCAAATCGCTCATTTCGTTTAAAGCTCAATTCCTGCCCTGTTGCGAAAGCACTTCTTGTGCTTTTTCAGGATTGAAGCACATCCGTGTACATGAGTGACGTTCTGCTTGGTTAGGGAGTTGTTCTCACCATTGGAAGGTAATTAATTCGAATCTCGACTTAGCCCTTCATGTTCGCGAAAGGGGCAGGTTAGAGCTGTGCGTGTTCGCAATGTCCTCCAGGTGAAATGATACCTCTGGGGATGGCATTGTATCTGCTTCTACCTAAGTGGGAGAGCTCAAAGCTGGGCTACCAATTTAAAACAACAGATAATACGTTACAGGTTTTTTATCTTGAGTTTTTTTCTAGTTGAAGAATAGGAATGGCAAGTTGTATCTGCAGAGTTAAACTTGTATTTAATGGTGTAAAGTAACCTTCTTACAGAACTGGCAACTAGAAACAGGGTGATCCTTGTATGGGTGCCAGGGCATAAAGGTATCGAAGGTAATGAAAGGGCTGATGAGCTTGCTAAACAAGGATCGTCTTTTGTTCCCATTGGTCCAGAACCTTTTTGTGGGATCCATTTGAAGACCGCAAAAACCAATGTTCGCAGATGGGAAAAACGGAAGATGTATGAAACTTGGCTCAAATCTCCTGGTCAAACCCACGCTAAAGGTATGATCTGTAGGTCATCAGCGAGAATTTCCTATGAAATTCTTAGATGCTCTAGGCAGAAGATACGTTTAATCGTAGGCTTCATAACTGGGCACTACTATTTCAGAAAACATCTCCATAAAATGGGACTGTTTCAGCAAGACCCTATCTGCAGGAAATGTCATATGCAAGAGGAAACAGCCAAGCATATCATTTATGAATGCGAGGCTCTTGCCCTCCCTAGATTAACCTCTTTAGGCATCATCCATACTAGAGAGTTACACCTAGATTCCATTAAAGGGTTATCAGACTTTATTAATAAAGTGGGTGATCCGAGCAAATGGAACTAAGAAACATTGGGTTTGGAGTTAACAGTACAAAATGCTGATAAAAGCAGAGGTGCTCAATGACATACAAACCCAACTTGAAGAAGAAGAAGATGGTGTAAAGTAATCGTGGTAAAGTTTGTCACTGATTTTTTTATCATTCTTATCTTGTATCGAAACTGTCAACAATTCTTCCTCGGAGCTTTAAGAAAAATAATGTCTTGGAATCGAATTTCAACAATAAAAATTTCGGCTTCTTGCGTTTAAATCAAGCAAGTGGTTTTCGCAAGGCTCGAAAAAACATCATTGAAGCACCATTCACTGGCTCAGTGCTCTCCCTCAACTCTTATTCAGAAGCACAAGGGGGACACTCTTCAGAGGGATAGTTTCCGATCTCAGTTGCTATCAGGAACTGGACTTTGCTCAACTGCATGCATGTCTCTCAATGTGGGTGCTTGGGAGTTTTCCAGGTTTCCTCCTTTGTGACATAGAAATACCCTCGACTACCTCACTTAGAAAGTCCTCCAACAGTCCTTGGCAATCCACGATGAATCAGTTCGTTTCTAGAAAGCTAATGGCTATTTATGTGAATGGTTCGTAACTTTTGGAAACCAGTTCTCATTACTAATATTGTTCTGTATTATCTTAGGTAATTATTATTCCTTTATTTCCTTTATTTTATTGAAACTAGAATTTACTTTTCTTTATAATCCAATGATAAAATTATTAATTAAGACTGAATTTATATACATAAAATTGACATTGAACGTGCATATTAAAGTATATTATTCTTTTTCATCTCTTTAGATCAATATCTTTTTTTTAAGTAAGAGCCAACGATCTTTTCATCAAAAAGATATTTTGGGTATAATTTTGTATACGAATGTACGGACATTTCCCAAGAACATGCACTGTACTTGAATAAAAGAAGACATGACCAGTTGTGTGTTAAATTTAAAAAATATATATATTCATTTCTAAATTTAGAGGAAAGAATAAATGCTTATGTAAATACTCATATGTTCTGCTGCTATTTAATTTATCCATTTACACTATTTTTCGAAATCATTTTGAAGTAGAAAATGCGCAAATATATATGTAAAAAATATGCAAAAATTTAAATCGTCCTTGCTGATTTAAACTAATTATAAAGTGGATGTTTTGTCTTGTCTTTTTTCCATTTTACTTTTTTCTTTTTTTTATTTCCAACGAGTTCAATTTTGGAAATAATATCGAAAGATTTGAAAACTAACAGGTAATTTTTATGATTTTGTAAACTTTTACAAACTGAAAATATTATAGTTAAAAATACTTCTTTATTATTGGTAAAAATCATGAATGGATTTTTTTCATCGCTGACGATGTTCAGACCTTCGAGGTGAACTTCACCTTGTTGCTGCTGCTCGAAGAAAGCGATTGGAAGGCGGGCAGCGAATTCGTCGACAAGTCGGATTTATGACGTCTTCTCAATACGATGTGACAATTAATCATGTGTGACGTAGATGTGATACCTGACGTCATGGATAAATTCATGAGAATGGTAATAAAGTGGCGTAATGATGATCGCTACTGGAAGTAAAGAAACAATCACTGAATGGTTAAGAATAATAAAAGTACACTTCAAAAATTGTTTAAAATGTTTCATTTAAAATGTTAAAACTATATCTTTAAATGAGTTTTTAATTTAATTAATGCAATAAAAATAGTAACGGATCAATGTGAAATAATGACTCATATTTAAACATTGAATATTATAATCTCTTGACTAATATTGTGCAGGGAAGTATTTTAATACGGATTTTTTTTTATTTTTAAACTTCATTTCTACTCTGAAATAAGACAAAAATTTCGACATTTACTACAACGAAAAGTTTTTATGTTTTTAATTTTATGTGTTTTCACATTTTTAATTGCATTGAGTCCAAATGTTGATCAACTTTATTGCACAGAAACCTGGAATGCCTGAAACAATTGAACAATGAGCATTTCGTCTATTATTAAATAGATTTGTATTTTTAATTTCTTAAAAACTTGGATTCAATTTTATATGAGTAAATTATTTTAAAATAAAAAAGTGTAACAAATCTCTTTTTAAGGTAAAATGTAGTCATTTGCATCTATGTCTTATGATACATTTCAAAGAAAATAGGACCTTAAAATTGTATATTTCGTATTGGACATGAATGCTTCAACCCAATATCAATCACAAAATGGCAATTTATTTATTAGATGGCCCTCTTTTCGGAGAAAACGGAAGATATGAAAAATAGGATTTGTAAAAAGAATAAATGCCTGAAATATATGAAAACCCAGTTAAAGTGGTAGAAAATGATGGCGTGTTTCTTGAAGTGGCCACTGTCTTACAGCTGAATTTTTAAAACGAGTGTCATCCCTCTTTCTCTTCATCCTTCCACATATTCTCCCCTGAACACCTTCGCGCTCCGGAGAGAGGCGCGAACAACAATATCTCGTGGAGAACAATAAAGATGGCTTCGCGGGGCCCGACTTATAGCAGTCTGCGAGGGCGATAGCAGCCAATAAATATCGGGAGGGTTCTGGTGATTCGCCGGTGCTCTGAATACCAGGGCTTGATGTATAGGCCGGGGGGGGCTAAGAGTGGTCTTCCATTATGATTGCGATCACTTTCCATCTGAAGCTTTTCTTGGATGCCATCCTCTCTTGAATGGATTCAAGAAGCGTCTCTTGGACACTCGGTCGTCCCGCTTGCCAAAGGGTGTTCCGCCGACGTCATTAAGGCATGCGAAGTGTTGAAACACCTTTTGGATGAAATGTGCACGTGATGCGTGACAGCGACAGTTTCCCTCCCATTTTATTGAGGTGAAGAACTGTCTTTCTCCCCCCCCAAATGAACAGCTTGAACATTTTATTCTTCTTTTCATGTGTCGCTATTCTCTGTAGCTATTCTCAGTTCATTAGTTAGAGAAGGAAAGCTTAAATATAACATATGCGATTAGTATAATGCAAAAAGTAACTTATTATTACGAAATATACTATCGATCAAAATATGAAACTTTCTGTGAAAAAAAAATGTGTTTCAAATATTGCGACTTAGAGCTAAATATTGCAATTTAGAAAGTGCATTCATGTTTTATATTTTTATATTACATATAAGGCCACATCTGATATTTCAATTTGAGTGTACTCGCGTTTAATCCAGAGGACCACTTCCACTACCATGAAATAAGTTATCAAATGCTGCAATAATTTTCATCTTTTCCCTCAAACTATGAAAAATAAACAAGTAGCTAAAGATCCAATGAATACCTTCATTGAAAAAATATTTATTTTTATGCACATAGGGTGCTAAATCTTGCAAAATTCAGACATATTTTTTTGGAAATGGTCTTAGTGGAATAATAAGTGCCTAAAGTATAGTTAAAAAAATTTAATGTGAATTAAAAATAAAATTTTTATCCATAAGTTTTAGTCAAGATATAATTTACAGTTCTGTTTTTATTTCATATTAGCAAAATTTGCGCTATATTTTGCTAAACTATATATACTATAGTTGACTTACAATTAACTTGTATTCAATAAGCTATCCAGTATTCAAATCAGAGCTATAGGAATATGTGGGCTCCATAGAAATTAACAACAACCCATTCGATAAAGCATACATAACGTTGCCAAGTCATATCTTTAAATGTCAATTGACTGTGACAAACCTTTGACTTTAAGAAACCCTCATGAAAACCTTGTAGAAAGCCCATGCATTTTAGAATGGAAATTTTCAGGTTCGATATCAGTTGTAGTTAAAAACGATATATAGATATTGAGCATTCGAATTCTGCACCATGCCTACGAGAATAGTTTCTGAATTATCTTTTTTGGGAAAGAAAATCTTTGAGAAGTTCATTCATAAAGCTATAAGCAAATGTTATTCAAATGCTTCGGAACAGATTTTGGACATCCATCACGTGGTGTCAAAGTCACTTTGTTATCAAAGTGGTATTGAAGAATTATCGGCTCATCATGTTCTAGTGGTTGGATCTCTTTCTCTCCAGTTCCAACAGCAGGGGCCGGATGTGCTTTGGACATACTTGTCTGTCAGGATGGGAATTCTGGAGTTTTTGGGTATTCTAAGCTGGGAGGCGACCGATTGTCTATAAAAAGTACACTACTGGCCATTAAAATTGCTACACCAAGAAGGAATGTAAATAACAGAACGATATTTATTGGATACATACATTATAGTGGAAAGAACAAGTGATTAGATTTACAGGAAATTAGGATGTATAGATCTTGAGAAATCAGTACCCAATGGCACCCCATACCATCACTCCAGCAGATGGGCCAGTATGGCGATGTCCAATGCAAGCTAGCAATGCGCGTTCTCCACGATGCCTCCAAACACGGATGCAGCTATCATGGTCCTGTATACAGAACCGAGATTCATCTGTAAAGATGACGTGATGCCATTCCCACGTTCAGGTTCGTCGCTGATCACACCATTGAAGGCGCTCCTGTCTGTGACGCAGCGTCAATGGTAGCCGAAGCCATGGTCGCCGTGCAGACAATCCATGCTGCTGCAAACGTCGTCGAACTGTTCGAGCAGAAACTTGTTGCCTTGCAAATGACTCCATTTCTCGACTCAGGGTTCGTGGCGTGGCTGTACGATACCTTGATACCATGCGGATAAGATGTCTGTCTTCTCTGCTGTTAGTGATGGGGATCGCTGAGATCCTGCATGACGTTCCGTATGATTGTCCTAAACCCATCGATTCCATATCCTGCTAATAGTCATAAGGTCTCGACCGACGCTAGCAGCAATATTGCGGTACGATAAACCGCAATCCCGGTAGGCTATAAACTATCCTCGATCAAAGTCAGTCACGTGCTGATTGGCATTTCTTCTTCTTACACGAGGCAATACAACAACTTTATTTGCCGAAAACAACGTTGAAACGGGAATTGAGTATGAGAAAACTGCTGTCAAATCTCTGGTTTTATACACATTGTAGATGTCGCTACTGTCGCCTGCTTATTATGAATGCGCTGAAAATCTAATCATTTGCATATCACAGCAAGTTCTACCTGTCATGCAAATTTCACGTGTGTGGTGTGCCGCTTTCCTGGTGTAGCAATTTTAATGGCCAGTAGTGTAATTCCTGAAAGATGAACTAAATATTAAAAATTGCGTAACAACACCTTGCAGCAGTTAGGCTAATCTTTGGATCACAGGAGATGGAAGTTACTTTTCTGCTTTTAGCCTGGCCGTCTGTCGGAGTGAGCACAAAGAACAGCTTTAAGCTGTTAGATTGTCCATTAGGTGGCATCAAAGCACAGCGTTGTACACAGTTTTCCATTTCTTTAAACGCATAATTTTTTTTTAAATCGTGGCGAATGATGATATCGACAGCTTCAAATATTGGTTACATTAAAACAACACCCCTGCAGTTGTAGGGATAAATTATTTAATGTAAATTACTAAACGGTGCTATACTTTTTTTAAGCTTCAGAGCCTAATGTTGAAAATATGGGTCAAAAGAAATATTTTGTTACGATGTCTTGCTTAATTTCACAATACATTGTCACTGTAAGTCTTAAGTAATTCATTGTCTATGACATACTGTTAAATCCCTCTGCTCACAACAAGGACCTCCGTTATTGATGGTGTTGATCCTGATGTCTGAAGAGGTATTTCTTCGGAAAAGTCATTGACTTTTTCATATAGTATTATTGTATATCGTATATTTCTTATCCCCAGTTCTATCAGTCACAAAATAGGATTGGCTTCAGAAAGTAATGAAATGTGGGGGTTGGTTCGCTGTTGATGAAGTGCCCTCTTCATTAATTCATGGGCAACTCCAATTCATTGTTTGTAAAATTTTTGTATACGACAAAATCGATCCTTAACCAGGACGCTTTCTATGCGACGAAAACGACCATGTGGACAACCAATCTTCAGTCCTTCCTCAATTGTTTGTCCAGGATCTGATGCCGCCTTCACCTTTAGCATATCATTCTCTAATTTTTAGGGTCGTCCTTTTCATATAGCATCTTTGAGATTCCTATATCCCTTTTTAAATATTTTTAAACCATTTATGAAACTTAGTTTAAGAATGTCCCCGTAAATATTGGTAATTGCTTACCTTCATTCTATGATTGAACAAAAGTATCATACAATGGTATAAATTTCTTTTATTGTTGGTCGTCAACAATCTGTGGTCTTGGTAGTCTGGTTAGTTAGGGCATTTGCTCTCGTCAGCGAAAAGAGTGATTTCCAATTCCGACTCAATCTAAGATCCGTCGTTTCTCCTAATGACAGATAGGATACGTAAAATAAGTCGTGGTTCCAATGTCCTCCATATGAAAGGTAGTATACCGCTTGGTTACTGCTTTTAATTTATGAACGTCCACCTACTTTTGAGTCACTATTTAACGCTCAATATATTAGGGTCTCCAATATATTAAGGAGCCAACATATACTCCAATATATTAAAGTGCTCCAATGCTTCAATATATTTAAGTCCAATATCAAAAGGGGTGGATGTTAACCCACCCCTTTTGAAAAAAAAATTAGCAGGACACAATGGCCTCTTAACCAATACTGTGTTCATTTGAAACAAATCAATATATTTCATCCATGGTAAGAAAACGTTTTAACCGAATAATGAATTTACAACTATGGCTTGAACATAACAATAAAACTTCCATGTTTGTGGTCCACGACACAAATGAACTGTGAATGAGCTCTCCGAAAAAATTGTGATTCTTTATCAGCCCATTTTATATGTGGGTGGGTGTGGTGGATGAACTGCTCAACAGCCCCCTATTCACTCTAGCAGGGGCTCTAGAAGCGCGAAAACTTTTCCAGTGAGCAACAGTAAGCCGAAAAACTAAGACGCTGTAAGACGTGTTTGATAGCAGCCAGACGGCTGCTCTTCCCCCATAGCTTTAAACATCATTTCGTTTCGATATGATTAAGACGATTTATAGTAAATATCCCAAAATTGTATAAAAAGTTGTATTTGTAAATATGTGTTAACTAAATATTAGTCTACATAAGAATTGTTAATTAATTAAATTACGCCTTGACCACTATCCATCCCATATATATATATATATATATATATATATATATATATATATATATATATATATATATATATATATATATATATATATATATATATATATATATATATATATATATATATATATGTGTGACCGGAAACGGTGTAGAGGAGAGTTCCAGCGCCGGTGTTTTCTCATAACTCTTCCACCAATAAGAAGTCGGATGACGTAACAGTGCTAAGCTTTGGCCAAGCGGGACCTCGCCGTTTGGAGCAGAGAGAGAGAGAGAGAGAAGACGTTGGAGAAAAAAGACGAACACGTTGATGAAGACGATTAAGATGTCCAATTGTTATTTTCTCCATTTATTTGTTAATCTCACATCTAACCTAAATTTGTATTTAAATTTTCTATTTGTCTCAATTAATTAAATTCATTAAGTTACATATTAAATGATTCTGTTTCTACTTAATCTCTATACTCCCTCATTTATATATATATATATATATATATATACATATATATATATATATATATATATATATATATATATATATATATATATATATATATATATATATATATATATATATATATATATATATATAAATTTGGTATTAGATAAATTACGCTTCGATTCACTACAGAGACTGACTATCAACTTCATGTAATATTAAATTTACATAACATGCTTCGTTGTAATTGAATATAAAGGGCAAAATTAACTCAAAAAGTCAGCAATACATTTGACTTTTATAATTCATTTACGATTTATTGTAAATAGATTAGAATTTGATAACGTATTAGCTCCAATGAATCATACTTAAAGTCTTGAAATTCATTGACTACAATTCATTTCCAGTGTTTTAATTCTAGTATCAAACGATTCGAATATCACCTCCTTTGATCGAATGCATCGAGCTGAAATAAGATTAATTTCACCAAATCTGGAATTTAATGTGTAACGTATGCACACTTGAATAAATTAATCATTATTCTAACAATTCAAATCACTGCTGAAGCAAATTAGCATAAATGTATGAGCAACCGAGGACCATGAATCGCTCGTTTTGACTCGGTGGATTCCATCAATAACCAATGTCAGAAGTTGGCGGAAGGAAAAGCTGGCAGGCAAATGAGGCAGCAAAATCATTTATCCAGTCGCCAAGAAAGGCAATATTCATCCATATCAGAACGCGATTTAAAGAGATCGAAGTTCATTAAGGTGAGAAATCGCTTCGCCGAGGTTTGTCAAATGTGTGGAAATCCAATCTATCGGCCGGGTGAAGGGGAGAGGGGTCTCCTAGAGTGTGAGAAGGGAAATCTTTCGCCGAATACCTTCTGATTTCGAATTCGTGTTGCTTAATAAACTGCCGCCAACTAGTCCTGACGACTGAATGGCGAGGCGATACACGTGCGGATCGCATCGAATTTCCGATACAATATTTTGCTATGGAATGCGACTGCACCCCTCAAAACACAAGCTGCTTGTAATCAACAACTGATCGATTAATCGATTCCACTTTCAATCGATGTCCTCCTGGATGCCGTAAACAACGCTTATAGCGCAGACTTGTATCGACAATCGATACATATCGATATTTATCGATCAATCACCATAGTACACCGAAAGGAGGCAGTACCATTCGAGAAAAAAAATGTATCGATTATCGATAGTTGGAAATCGCCAGGGAACTTTTTTGGCAGACGAAATGGCCGGCCTTTATGTGCCAACGATATGAGGCCGCCTTTATTGGACGTTCTGTTCCGTAGATAACTCTTCCTTAGTCCTTTCCAACTGTTTATGTTATTAGTTTCTATCATAAAAACAGTAGGGAAAGCTTAGGAATCGAATGTAAAGAAGACGCATCGATCTTGAAAGGAGGAATGTTCTCAACATTTCTAAAAGTATAATTTTAAAGTGCTATTCCTTTAAAATAATATAAACTGAGAATTTCAAAAGTTTTCCAAAAGATTATTTTTTTAAGAAGAATTAAATTGAAATTATTTTACGAAAAATAATCTTTAATACTAGAAAACTTCTTTAGAAATTTCTACAAATATATTCCCTCTTTCTCTCTCTCTTTCTCGATCGCTCTTTCTTATAATAAAACTTATTACAAATTTTCCCAATACTTCAAATAATAAGACTTATAAAAGTAACTACCCTCAGCTATTGTTATATGCATATAGTTACGGAATATTTGGGAAGGCGGTTAAAATTTTAAGTAAATAATTAGTTAAAGTATTATTTTAATAGGTTATTTGCGTAAGCCATTTCTTATTGTGACTATATATAAATTAAATCATTTTAAAAATTAATTGTTGAAAACGTCATTTTAAGTAGAATTGAATCTTTAACAACTTTTCCAAATATTGCAACTGATTTTGATTATAACAGAATTTGTATAAACTGAAAATTAAAAAACTAAACATATTTTTTCTTCATATATCAACTTTACTTAAATAAAAATTTCTCTAACAAGTTATAAATAACTTGTTGCATACATCTTAATTTTCTTCTAATAAAGCAAATTTCAGTTCTATTTTTTTAATGGACTCGCGTGATAAAAGGAAAGAGTTACAGCTTCTGGTTAGCGCCTTGCTTTTTGAGGGAACTAAAGGCCAACAGACTTGTATTTCACGCTTCGCCAGTGGCTACCTAAGGGGCCTCAAATATGTGCAGGGTCAAAAGACTTTTAGTCAATGCACAAAATGTAAAGCTGAACAGGCATCTTGAGCTGCTTGAGTTGTGACTTGGAAGAGGCTTTTTCAAAGCCCTTTATGTTTTTGGATTTCCTAGATGTTTATGGACATGTGGAGTTGGTCTAGTTTTGGAATTGGACCATCTGGGATTAGCCACAACACAAAATTTTTTAATACCTGGCTGCCTTTTAGATTTTAATCAGATTCAGCACTACATAGGTGAAGGTGAAAAGATGATACTCAGAAAGATAAAGGAACATCCAGGATTCAAACCCGGACCTACTGTTTCGAATTTAGGGACGCTCTCCGCAAAGTACTCTCCAGAGATTGCTTACAAATACTGAAATTGTTAATTCAGAATACGGTAAAATTTTAGAAAGCGTAACGCGTTTGGCGTGGTTTTCAAAAATATCGTCAACGGCGAAATTCTCATGTGATTCATAACTATCAACATACCAGAGCATTTCATTACCAAAATAATTATCACTCTCAAAATGGTAAAGTATATACAAACAATCCGAATCTTAATGTCACCAAATTCATCGCGTTACGGCTACTAAAATTAAGCCCAATAATCTTTTAAATCTTAAGACTAATGCCTTGCTAACGTCAACATTAAATATTTTGTTTTTGAAATCTGCTATGAAAATAGCCTTTATAATAACGGGCAGGGATTTAAAAACTCATCATGCATATGCAACGATATGATTGCAAACAAATTAACAAAAGGTATGAATACTTCTAAATTTTATCATTTCAACAACGAATTCAATTTATCACGGAGTGGTAGGAGGAAGTTTTAGATTATATATTTTTCGATGATCAAATTTCAAAATTGCTATTAATCATACCATTGTCATCTCTCGTACTACAAACTCTGGAAAATATGCACCAAACTTTACTTATATCCTATTTTTTCCCACCTCGTAGTGAAGAGTCAAACAACCTAAAGGTGTTGCAAGGCATTTCAGTCTCCTCCAGGTATCTGGTTTCTGGGTGAAAATTTCATAGATAGTAATGCAGGTGACTGTACCTAAAGGTTAATGGGTTTGAAATACTCGTCCATCACAAAGCGTCTCTTCATTTTGCACCACTGTCAGGTGACACACCTAAGCTGCCACCCCCTCTCCTCACCACCAGACTTTGGAAGTCACATATGAACGTGGACACGCCCACGGAGCTCCAGCAACCCAGTGAGGGAGTGTATGTGGTCACCCTCCCAACCACTGCGCGCGGCAAATGATGCTTCACTTTGCTGATCTTAATGGGAAGCGGCGTGAAGCTACTGAGGCACTAGCTTCATTGAGCACTTACCTGTCGCAAGAGAAAAAACTCTCAAGCACTCGCCTCGAAAGACACAGGTGGAAATGCATCTCTCGTTGCCCAACTGTGGTTTCGATAGAATTCAATCCTTGCTCTGTCACACCACTGACCAATGTTAAGCCTTTAATATGCTTTCCTGAAAAATTCCCGTGCATCTATCCAAGAAAGATATCTGGTTATCGAGGCCATGAACTCGATCTTCTTCCAACCAACGGTTAGTTTCACAGATTTCACATAATTGATACGGTAGTATTTGTAAATAATTTCATTTTTTGATCATATGTTATCGTCTATCGATTAGTTGATGAAACATATACCAGCATCTCTGATTAGAATTTAGAACTTTTCTATTCATATTTTCTAAACCTTTTATCGAGCCTGTAATTCAGACTTAAACGTTAGCTGAAATTCTGAAACATACAAAGAAATTTAAGTTGTGTGCCATACTATTTGCTATTCTGAATGCTAACTGGCTTCAAGTTTAATTGTTCCGAATCAGATGTATTCATTTCTTTGGTTGATTTATAGAAATCTTATTTTGATAACGCTTTTAAGTTATCTAAATATTGCATCACGTACCCCATGGTGGTTAAAAACAAATTTATTGTAGAATTTCATTTGCTACACTATATCAATAGGGCTGTTATACTGATAGTCATAATCCCCTATTAAATGTAAAATGTGACTCTAATGGATATTTGCTACTTTCTCGTGAATTTCTTTAAGTTTTTATTTAATTCATGCCAACTGTGTATTATAACTTCTCGAAAAAATAGTTTGGTATTGCTGTATTTGAGGCCACTGTGACTGTTAAGTTCGAACGTTTGTTCTCATTATCGGAAGAAAATGAGTTCGAATCCCGACCCAGGCAAAGATCCTTTGTGTCTTCTAAAATATGCCGTGGTCATAATGTCCACCATGTGAAATGATATTTCTTAGGCCACATCTAGGGATCTTGTTAATTCTCTGCTTCCAAATTATGAAGATCCACCCACTTTCTTCAGTGCATCTTTAGAACAGAGCTTCAAAAATGTTAGTCTCAACATTCCAGTGTTTAATATGTTTCAGTAGAGGCCGTCTGATGTAGCTGTGATGTTGCGCTCGCATTGAATAAGTAATTGTTTGATTATTTTATTAAAAATGGAAACTCGCTGAAATTAAAGGCTTAGTTATCAATATTTTGAAAAATGTTAATATCTAAAGCAACCAGTGAATAATTTGATATAAATTGGCGGACAAAATTTGTTACTTAACTTATTCTGCTTAAACATATTTTACTCTTTGTTTAACAAAACACTTTAGTCCCAAAGAAACCAATAATTTAAATGAACTGTTCGTTTTCCAAATAGACTTGCTATCAATCAATTTTCGTCCCATTTGACAATGAGCTTAATGACATAAATTTGCAGTATAATCTTCATTATATTTATATCCTAAGTTCTCCAAAGCATGTTTTCATATGGAAGCATATTAGAGAGTGTATTACATTCGAATAGACTGAATAATAGTGACTTGGTAAATAAGGAATTTTCTTCCCCAAATGTTACAAAAACTTATGAAACTTAAATATCTAGAAGTTTAATTTTATGGAAAAAAAAAAAAACGCATGTTTGCTGAAAGCTAAGTTTTTTTCAGGAACGATTTTAGTTTTTAAGTCATATCTCACTCATATCAGAAATTATATAGATATATCAGAAATCCATTTCTCACTTAAAACGTTATGTAAATAGGAAATATATTACAATTACATACATAAAATATATTAAAACGTATTACCATACTAAATAATATTAAATATGCAATACAAATAAAATGTATTACCATGTTAAATAAAATCAGAGTTAATTATAATAAAAAATTATTTATTTCCGAGAAAAAAAACACATTACTAAAGATTGTTTGCGACATCTAATTTATCAACATAATATTTGATATTAGAATAATCAGTATAGTTATAAGATTTGAGTAATTTTTTAAACAGCATAAGAAATTTTAATGTCTTATAGTAATATTTTAAAATAAAAATATTTAATCTTTTTTTTTTCCTTTAACTTCTATACATTCTCAACATATACTTCTGAGCTGATAAGATAGTAGATTTGAATGTTTTTCCAAATATTGAAAATTACATCCAGTTTGAAAATACCAAGGTGCACTTTAAATTAAAAATGTTAAAAACTATTGAAAAGATCTAAAAACAAAATTTTAAACCATAACATAATTTGAAATTAATGAAAAATAAGCATCAATTAAAATCCAATTGTTCATATGAAGAAATAAAAAAATATTTTATTTTTAAATATTATAAAGATAAATGAAAGAATTTTCATTAAACTATATTTCATTTACTAATGAGTTTTCTTTTGAAAAATAAGTCTTTGAAGAGGGTAAATAAAAAAGCTCTTAATTAATTTCAATGAACTAATTATAGAAAGATTTTGGAACTTTTTACGAAAATATCTCTCGGAAGACTTAGTTTCATTTCGGATCAAAATGTTTCCATTAAAAAAAAGCATTCTATATGAATAAATTCTTAAAAGTCTATTTAAAAATTAATTTTTTCGAAGAATAATTGAATTTCTACGAGTCAAATATTTTTAAGAGAAACACAAAATTACTTTTTTATTTTAAAGTTAAATAAATAAAAGTTTCAGCAGTTATAAAGTATCAAATTCAATATATTTCATATATTTTGATCAATATATCACAATATATCAATATATTTCATATAGTTGTCATATATTTTGATAATTTTTATGAGTACTTCAAAAAATCTGTTTTATAAAGTGTGTGTTGAAAATTGTTTGACAAAATTAAACCCTTTGTAAAAGATATACATTTGTTTTATTTAAAGAGTAATGCAGAAATTCGTTTTAAAACTTTAATCTAAATGTAATGTCAATGTAAATTGCGTATTACATTGAATAATTTTTAGTAAGTATTTTAGACCTTATAAATTTGACAAATGAACTTGCTTACTGCAGAATAGCTTTTTTTCAGGTATAATGATTTCTGTCAAATCATGCATCTATTAATGATGTGCCATGGAGTAGGAAAGAAAAAAAGCATAGTTTTATCTAATAATATCTCAATTGCGAGGATCAATCATAAGTGATATTAAAGTTCTCTACGTCAGAGAACCTCAAAAGCTGTAACAAACCTTATGAAAGTTACTCATTGGATGCAACAGGTATCAAATGAAGTTCCACTGAAGCAAAAACTGGGCGCGCATTCATTCGATATCTTCAGAGTATGCACAGATTAGATCCATTTAAATATATATCCACAGAGGTGCAGGCGATCTACTTCTTCTTCTTCTTAAAATTGAGTTTGTATGTCATTGGGCACCTCTGCTTTTATCAGCATTTTGTACCATTAACTCCAAACCCAATGTTTCCTAGTTCCAGTTGCTCGGGTCACCCACTTTACTAATAAAGTCCGATAACCCTTTAATGGAGTCTAGGTGTAACTCTCTAGTATGGATGAAGCCTAAAGAAGTTAATTTAGGGAGGGCAAGAGCCTCACATTCGTAAATGACATGCTCTGCCGTTTCCTCTTGCATATGACATTTCCAGCAGATAAGGTCTTGCTGAAATAGTCCCATCTGGTCAGAAAGTCAGTCATGCTAGGAATAGCTTCCTGACTTTCACCAGAAGAAGATGGTTTAGAGGTCATTTCTACCTCAAGTAAAGGATTCATTGCTGCCCCTTTACAAGATTGCCTCTGAGTTCCCTTGTCTTTTTCAGCAAGGTCTACTTTATAGGCTTCACCTGCAAATGCAGAAAGGTTTGTTACTTCTTGTGTCTTTTCAGCCACAAGATAACAATTAAAAGGCTCAGGTAATATAAGTCCACCCAGCATTGCCTGAGTTACTGGGCAAGGCAAATTACTCTAGAAGTTCGCCAAGCAACTAGAGGCTCCGTTAAGACACCAATACCGCGGTGCCAATCAGCCCTAGGCACGGATCGCATAACACCAGGGTTTACGGGAGCTGGTTCGTGGCCTCTGATTCTATATTCAAGGCTATCCTGTCATTCCTACAGGACATTCGGCTATCCACCACCTGCCGATGCGCCTGGTGGCTGTGCTCAAGACCCAGGAAGGTACACGTACCCCCTGGTTCCAGGTGGTGGAGGCGATACTCGACCACCACCCAGCGCCTCTTAATTTCAACCAAGGCCATGTCTACACCTGAGCTGGCAGATTCCTCTCCCCACTCATAGGGACCAGCGGGGATTAACACGAAGATATCCCAACCCACGCAGCACCAGGAGGCGGGTAAAGGAGACCCCCCACCCGCTGTCAGAAGGAAGCTATGTTTCCCTTTGTAGCTCTTAATGGGGAGCTTATACATGGCTCTATGTACATGAATGGAATGTTCTTTAGACGCTAATCCTGCAGAAATATCTTAAATTGATGTTTGGTAAGTTAATAGAAACTTCCTTCTGTGGAAATGCATTTCAAGCAGAGTGGGGAAGACTTAGCAAAGCTATTAGAGTTAGTTTTAATTTCAACCCTTTTAAACCTAATTAATATGCTATTCTTAAATAAAACTTACATACCAACAATAAACTTTAAACATAATGCATATCTAAATTACATATATCATGGCATATCTAAAAATTACCTATTTCATGATATATCTAAACTACATATTCAATGCGTAGAAGTTACATAATTTCGTACAGCAATTTAATTTATACTCTTAGAAAAATTTCTTAGTAGGAACTATTTTCTAATCTGATTTTTAATTATAATAACAAGTTAAAAAATGCAGATAATTTATTCTTATGACTTTTTATTATAATTTTAATAGACTGTAGAATATAAATTATACTATTAAATAATGCTGTTAATATATTGATGCTGTAAAAAATAATGTAAATGTAATGCGGTTTCATATATTCATTTACAAGACAGAGAGTTAAAGAAATTAAAAGATGTTTCAGCATAGCATTTGCTATGGGTTCGATACCCAAAGATTTCAGATTGCACATGTCAGAAACATTACCTGCAATGTCACGTCGGGAATATAAAATAAAGGACTGTTCGTTAGCACATTTCCCACTTAGCTGATTAATCTTTTGACCGTCCCTTTTTTGTTTGAATCAATATAAGATTACGTTCAGTCATGAATATACCAGTATTAAAGTAAAATAATTTATTCATAGATCGTCATTATTTATTCCCCGATTTCTTTTAATATCACAAAAAACGTAACCATGCATATTTCCTGTTTATGTAAAATATAAAGTAAAATTGGATTCCCTGCACAAAAACCACTTCATCGCGTGAAGGTAATTGGCAAAAAAGGGATTCATCCCAGATCACGAGAACCAAGGAATGCAATAATTATGGTAATTTGTACTAATTCTCTTGACGAATTTCCAGCCACTTGGAGTCAGTAGGCCGATTGTGAACGAGCGAGCTTTTGTTTCTAAAAGTGATGAGTTCGAAAACGTGTGCCGTTATCAAACCATTCCTGTCAGAAGAAAAAAATAAACAATAGGAAGAAAAGGGAATTGTTCTTAATTATTCTCATTTGCGGAAAAAGTTCAGAAGTCGCTGCATTAAGAAATCCGGAAGGAGACGAAATAAAATAATGACAGAGGGAAAAAATCCCTCGGAAAAGGGCTCGGGGGCTGTAAAAACCATTTCTGTTCTTTTGAATATTGATGAACATTTTTACTACTTGTTCCTTTCCCAGTTAAAAAACTTTTTTTCCCTTCCCTCTCTGCGAAACAACAATTCCCCGTTAATAGCATTATCCGTGCAAGAAACAAAATGAGGGATGAAAAAAAGGCACAGCTCAAAACAGCAGCAATATTACAACTCAAAAAGCAGCATTCGAACTTCAAAAGTAATTCGTTGCCAGCAAAAACGTCCGCTGCTATATCGTTATTGGCCAATACTCTTCAGGTTTATGGGGGGTGTGTTGGGTGGGACTAAGGAAAAGGGAAGCAAAAAGGAAGAGGAAAAAAAATTCGGGGAAGTAATGCCAAAAAAAAAAATTGTGGCGGTACTTGGTCGAGAAATATTAGATTATCAGAATTAACGTGCCTTTTATTGTATCCTTAATGAACTCAAAGAAAATGGGTCCAGAGTAGTGCAGTGTTTTAATTATCGAGTTCTAGTGGTTTTATAAGTTCAAGGCAAGAGGGGGGGGGGGGCTGTTCTCTCTGGGAGGGGAAATACCTTTTTGGGTAAGAATCGATGATGATGCCTTTGCCGACAAAAGGAAATAGGAGGCAAAAAAGTGGCTCGCTGCGATTGCTAATTGCCAATTAGATCTGGAAAATTTTTCCTCCTCAAGATATATATTTTTTCTGGATCATCGCGCGTAAGGCGGGGTTAAAAGTTTAAGGGGGAGGGTTGGAAATTTTTGCTACAAATGCTGAGAGGAATTGGATACTTCAGGCTTTTTTTAAGTTACCTAATCCCTTGAAATGCACTCATCTTTTTAAACTATCTTTGAGAAAACTGTTTAAATTAAACGTCGATGAGAGATATTTATTTGCTCCCACCTTTTGCCATTTTTTGTGAAAACTTTTTTTTAATACACTCTCTAAAAGTAATCTTAAGAAATTTATTTTTTACTTAGTCCTGACTCCATAAGATAATATTTTTTAATTTGAAATGAGCCTTTTATGATTTTAAAAATATTCCTTAGAAAAAATAACTAAACAGTGTTTGTCATTTGCACCTTTAAGTTCGTGAAACCTCTCTTTAGATTTATTTTCTTTCGAGCTTTTCATCGCATTGAGCGAGTTCCAAAAGTGAAGTAAATTGTCCTAATACTTCGTAACGATGCAAGTGCTAACTTCTTACTTGGATGTTATGTTTCCATTCATAAGTGCTTAAAAGTTCATTTAATTCCATTTAATGCTTGAGTTAAAGTTGAAATTAAACAAAAAGCAAATCTTAGAAAGATTAAAATTGCTTTCAATGCAATTCAATCAAAATTTATTTTTATTTTCTTTTCATATTTTAGATAACTAATTTCTTTTGGTACATTTAAATTCTAGTTCATATCCATTCATTCTAGACTCTGCAACGTCAAGGAAAACATATCTAGAAATGTTGGGGGAACTTTTTTGTGATCCATGAAATATTTTTAGCTGCTGTGCACAAATCTGTGCATATTTAAAAATTATTTCTCCATATAATTATATCTTTTATAACTTTGCGATTGAAATATTACATTTTTCGTTATTTTTAAAATGAACAAATTTTTTGCTTGAATTTCAGGAGCTTATATTTAACCGAGAGCCAAGTCACTCGTTTTAATAAAAAGGAATACGCTGAGTAAAGTTTTTAATGCAGTTTCAAATTCTTCTTCTCTTTCTAAATAAGTTTTTGTTAAATAAATTTTTTATTTTTCTCAATTAAAGTGATCAAATCTTAATGAAAATTTTTTTTAAAATATTTGGAGTAAATATCTTTATTAGTATGGAATAAAATTTCCATTAAAATACTCTTCTAAATTATTTAACTTTCTATATTATTATTATTTAATCAGTATTTGGATTAATATGACATTGTTGTTGTTGTTGTTGCTTATCCTCCATGTCTGACGGAGTCAGACTAGATCCACGAGTTCGTTGACTGTAAGGAAGTCGAAGACTAAAAGAGGATTGCTAAAGAGATCCTCCCTAGAGAGACCCATGCAATCCAAAAGATGCTCAGCTCAAAAGATGCCCAAAGGATGCTGATGATTTTGGCACTTGGTGCAGGTGACGAAAGTTTTCCTGCCCTCGTTGAAAGTGAGGCACTTAATATGACCGCTAGCAAGTCTTGAGAGAACAGTCCGGGTACGTCTGTCACACGGGAGGTCAAGGGGCAAACCCGGTTTTGATCCCTTGTACCAATTATGGGTGGGGGTGTTTTCCACTCCTCCGAGATTTTTGATTTTTTCCGGGAGTATAACTCCTGAAAAGTAAGTGTGGAAGAGGGAGTATTTGAAATCCTGCAACCCTCCTTAGCAAGATTATCGGCCATTTCATTCCCGTGGAGATTCACATGTGAAGGTATCCATTGCAAGTGAACATCATGATTAAGTGAAATGAGTTTTAATTTAAGCAGGATAGAGTTGCTGATCTTGTCGCCTACAAGAAGCCAATTACTAAGATGGTGGAGAGAACTACGGCTGTCAGACAAGATCCATAGGTCACCATAATCCTCTTCAGAAAGAATAGCTTCTAGTCCCAGGTATATGACATTGTACATTTGTGAAGCGTTAATTTTATATAATTATTTAAGTAATCTTTTCTAATTCTCTTCGGTTCTATCGTGTGCCATATCACCAATTTTGTGAAAGTCATGTTTGCCTGGATCAGCTTAAAAACCTAGCTTTCATGTACAAACACACATCAAAGTAGAAAAATTACATCTAAAAAAGGATTTTCTTCAAGTGTTCTTATTTAAGTAATCTTTTCTAATTTTCTTCGGTTCACTCAGATGGAAGGAAAGACTTCATTCCGCATAACCGTCGGCTGTCCAAGCAACAATAACTAATTATGCTTCTAAATAAATTTGCCAGAACTTAACATTCTTTCCTAAAAAATTTTGAGATTATTCTTCACTTCAATTAATTTAATTTACTTAAAACTTATTAAAAGTTTAGTAAATCGAGTTTTATTTGAGCTGTTCAAAAACATTTCAAAATTCACAAGCATTTTGATCGACAGAAAAACCAGTCTTTGTCTAAAAAAAAGAGACTCCCAATCTTTATTTTGCATAAACTCCTTTTAAGAATTTCTATTTATGGATCCCCAACATTTTGTTTCATAAATAAAATATTTGATTATAAAACATCCGCTCGACTGTGCGCATGAAAAACGGCCTACAAAAGCTGTTTATCGGAATTTTATTTTATCAATTTAGAGCTGTTAGATAAATTTGTCATTAACCTTTAGAATATTATACAAATTTTTGGAATTTTCAAAAGTAAGTTTGATTTCCCTTGATTTAAAGAGTGTATGCTTTATGTCCATTCCCTGTTTTCGATGAAATTTTGAACTGGTTGCAAAGCTCGTGATTTAATGCTTTGCAGCCACTTCAAAATTACACACATAGACGCAACTCTCCACAATGTTATGCATCAACTAATTATTTTATACAAATTTTATGTCTTTTACATTATGCTTTTTAAAAATTAATTATTTATTGGTGTTTTAGATGGGGTTTTAAACTGCTTCTATCGTGTGCCATATCACCAATTTTGTGAAAGTCATGTTTGCCTGGGTCAGCTTAAAAATCTAGGATCCTTCATGTACAAACACACATCAAAGTAGAAAAATTACATCTAAAAAAGTATTTTCTTCATTCCAAAATTTCGAGTTCAAATAGTTTGCACACCTGTCAATTTTATTTTTTGTTTTTACATAAATTAGTTAATAGTTTTACAACACATTCCCAGATTCCACAAATTAGTGTTTCTCACTTTTCCTTTATTCTACCACATGAGATCACCCCCTCCCCCACAGTGAGGGAAAAAATGAACTTCATTTTCTGCTATTTACTCAGTTTCTTTTTTGATGGATTTTAGAAAACATTTTTAAAAAAACCAATTCTTTGCACACTCTCGCAAAAGCAGCTGCAGAAATGAGAAACTTTGCAATAAATTTAAATCTTTCAGCTTAAAACAAATACAGATGTGTAAACATCATTCACTAAAAACCATGATGATCGACAAAGTAAATCTTAAAAAATAGTCAATTAGGAAAAATATAAATAGTTATTAATAAATGTAAATTATTTACTTTATACTTTTTACAATTTTCCATTCATTAGTAACAAATTTTCATTTTTCTTGCTTCTGTGCTTGTATGAAATTACATGCATTAGTTTTTAATTGAATTCAGCTTCATTTATACTTAATAAACAAAAGTCACTCGAACAAAATTTTATTTAGTTAAATGATTCCCCTTCCTGTGTGTTATTTAAAAACACCTCTCATCCTTAAGTATTTTTCTCTCTTAAAGTATGCTTTCCAAAATCATTTTCTTCAAATCCTATTTCAGTCTTTTGCTGTGGTTCCATATATCTACTGTGACATAACATTCAGTTATTTCAGCATAGTCTCTCTCTCAAAACCGTGGCTTTTGCTCTTCAGCTGCTTCTCTTTCATCGCCCTTCGAAGAAACAGGAGGCGAGTTACAATTCGCATTTGAAATGTTATCTTGGCTGGCGAGAATTCGAGCAAAATGTGAGCCCTCAGTGCTTTTTTCTTGGATTCCTTTTTTATCTCTAGTTTTTGATCACACCGTTCAGTGGTTGATGTTTACTTTTAAGCGGATTCCATCAAAACAAGCATATTTTGTGGGATTATTGTCTGAAGAATTTCGATTTTGTTTTGTGGCACTTTTTCCTTCTCTTTGTACAAATCCTATACGAAATGTGATATAAATAGAATGGGTAATTCATTAATTAAATATACTCATGAATCTAAAACAACGTGTTTGTTTTCAGTTGAAAAATATTTATGTTTTTCAAGTTATAATATATTATAACAATATACTTCTGCTTAAATTAATTATATTTTATAAATTTTTGATTACAATTTACTTGAAATATAATTGCTTATCCTCCGAGGACAAAATGAACTCCTATTAGAGTTTTTGAAATGAGTTATTTATATATGTTGAAACTTATACCCTTCAAGACTGCTTCAATTTATGTACAAATTCCATTGAAATTCAACGAGAGTTATGAAAATTAAAGTATCATCGATCTTTAGGGTATAGTTTTTCTATTCATTTTCTTAACATGTTATTTCATTATGAATATTGTATTTAATTACATTTCATTTCAAATGGGAGCTAACGGAAAATTATTGTATTAAAATATCTGTACATATAGAAGTAATTAGATTCTGGCAACAGCACACTTCCCTGTACAGAGTTGGGCTGCACTGGATGAAGTTAGGTGGCAATTTTATGAGCAAACAAAATACCTTCTAATACTTAACCCAAAGGTATTTCCAAGTTATTATGGCCACGACCTATTTGAAGTGCTCGAGCCGCATCTAGTAAATGCGACAGTTAATTCCGGATTTGAACTCATTACCTTCCAATAACGCACCTTAATCAACAACACCATCGTGGCCACAATAAGAAGAAGGAAGCAATTTTGTTAGATAAAACTTTAATTTTTAAAAACTTATTTGTTTTTCTATAAAAATCTGATAAATTCAATTAAAATTGTAATAATCAGGGGGGAAGGACTGCCCTCAGGGACATCGATACTTGACACCTGTCAAGAGAGTCACTGTACATTAAAATTTCACAATTCGTATGGAGGGGGGTGGGAAGGAAAAGTGTCGATTTTATCATTTGAACACAATTTAAAGTTCGAAGTGGTTGTCTGCATTTAATGTATTCATTCAGCGGAAATATCTCGACCTAGCCTAAGACTGCGCTACCTCAGGCTCAGAGTCCTTTGGTAGGCCTGCGAATGAATGCGTACAGAAAAACATTTCGCAAATATTCGCTTACAAATTGTTTTTAGGAAACATTAAAATGTTGAAAAAATCAATCTTATTTAGAAAGGAAAACAAGGAAGTCCATGGGATATCAGACACATTTTGATGTCGTAAAATAATGAAGATAATTCCAATTGATAACATTAATGGTTTAATAGACTCGAAAAACTTTATAGGTGTTGTCGATGGATTTCCACAAGTGCACCGTTCGCCGCACGGTAGTTCATTTTGCGTCAGGTGCTAACAAGCATGTCGGCATCCACAGAGGGTATTGGGGCATAAATCGTCAACATTTTCTCCTTGCACGAATTCATTAGGAATTGCCAGATGTCTTTTAGGTTCTTTACGCAAAGGAATATCGCGAGGGTGGCGAAGTAATTTGGTCATTTCGTCTATGAATGACAGAATACATCAGCAAAAAATTGACAGAATACATCAGCAAAAGCTCTTAGAACATTTTCCTGTGACATGTACTAGTCCAAATAATCCAGATATCTTTTTTCTCTTCCTCTGCTTAGAAAGATACTTGACTGATTCTGCCTTTGATTGGCATAAAAAAGCATCCCTCTTCTCATTTGTTTAATTTCAAAATCAAGAGAAAGAACTTGAGCATTGATCAACATGGCGACAATTCCGATCACGCACAAGTCGAGTGAATGCTTGGCTCTTCGATCTCCAGCTCAACATATTACAGTTTTTATTCTTCACACGTCGATCTAAGAGCCTTGGTCTAAGAACCTAAGAGCTCCTAGACGTGAGTCTAAGAGCCTTGTTCTTAGAACCAAAGAGCACTTAGCAAAGTGCCGTGGATCTAGTTTTTCTTTCTTGTAAAATTTAATTTCATGAAATAAAGGTGACTTGAATTCCAAGCAAACAAGACAATCCTGTTTTAAAACAGAAACATTAATTTAAAAAACTGATTGACTTTCCTCCCAAATTGTCATCATTCGACCAGAGTAGAACTATACCACAAAGAAAATTTGCAAATATTCTACTTGTTAGAACAACCTATTGTAAGTACATATGACTAAATAATTAATTTTATATACACATTATCAATTAAATTTTTCTCTAACTAGAGTTAGACTGAAGCTTTTGGGGGGAAGAGCCCGTAATTTTGAAGTGGTGATCTGGTAAAAGAACCCCCAATACATGCCTTACCACCACTAACATAGGGGCCATTTCATTTGGAGAACATTGAAACCTCGTGATCTTTTTAACGTGCACTATCCACATTTATTGAGCACGATGGATCTTCGCTTAGGTCGGGATTCGAACTCACTATCTTCCGATAATAAAAAAGGAGGCCTTAATCAACCAGACTATAGTGCCTCTGGTTGTGATGGCATAGGATACTATCTTCTACGTCAGCAGATTGCATCTAGTCATCTGGAGTACATGTTTCACAGCGCAAAGACATATAGGTTCCTTCCTACGTTCAATGACATCCTTTGTGGTACGCCAAAATAAGCGTTTTCAATAAGATAATGGCCTTATATAATAAATTTTTCCTATCTATAGATTGCTTTCACGTGGTATAAAGCTCTATTTTAATCATCAAGTTTACCAGACTTTTTTTCCATCGCGAAAACATAGTAGAATACCTCAATCGAACATCTCCAATGGGTCGCAGAAAGGGAGTAACAAATGATGAATTCATATCAGATTATACCGCAGATGCACAGAAACATACGTCTCTACAAGGCTCGAGTTAACTAATAATTTGAACATTCTTTCTGTCAATGTTTGCTATTGATGACTTTTATAGCTTTAATCACTTTATTTTTCGTACATCAACTATACACATATTAAATTTTAAGAAAAACAGCCTTTTCATTTTCTTCAAGGCTGATACACTAGGGACAGCATGCGTTCATTTATTCCTTATTCGTTCTTTTATTCATCCAAGAAGAAAGCGTTCACCATGGCAAGCAGCACACTCTATGATATTACTGAAGCGACTAATAAGACCCATTATGAGTCAAATAGAATTAGATTAACGTTATGTTTAACTTCAGCCAATGTTTATGTTCAACATTGGTTGAACAACATAGAACTGACAGGTAAAATGTTTGAATTCAGTTAATAATGAAAGAGATGAGCGGAACTCAAGTGCATTCAAATCACCCCACATTCAGAAATTAGCAGGTTTGAGGTTAGGTGATCGTGGAGGCCCTATTATCTTACAATCTTGGCTAATCACTCTATCCTGACGTAAAGTTATGCAATAGGAATCGTTCCACTCGGCATAATTTGGCACAGCACCATCATCCAAAAAGCTGATGACAAATAATATGCTACATTGATTTAATGCTGGGATGGCTTTATCACGTAAAAAAGTAAAATGAAGCGCACCGGTTATTATGAGCACTTTTCTCGCTGATGATGGACTCAATTTTACAGAAAGATTGATCAGACAATGTAAATAAATGCTTATAGCAGATGTTCTAAAAAAACTTAAGTTTTAGACTTAACGCGGCTCAATGGTAGAGCATCGTTTATCGTAGCATAAAGTCTCGGTCCCAACCTCAGGTGAACAGTGGGAGATGGATATTGTGCTTCTGTTTGCACCACTGCTAATGTGGGTGCTTGGGAGTCTTCCAAGTTTCCTTACTTGCGACCTGTGAATGCAACCTATGAAAAGTCATACCGGAAGGTAATTGACACGGTGGTTGCTAAAAGGTCTTATTGTTACGTTGTCCACCCTGTAATGTCAGACCGACTTCTCTGTGATCTGGCACCTTGTCTTTTTATCATTATTTCTTCTTTTTATACGAATTAAAAGTTTCGATAAACTCTTGCCCCAGTCAATACCGATGAGAAAATAACATTCAATGTGGCCGCATTCAGCAGAGAGAGGTTTCTCCACCTTGATTTCAATTGTCGGCGGTACATATTTCCGGAGATCGACGAAGGAAACTTCGCCCGCAGGCCTCCGATCGAGGAGAGAATATTAACTCATTACATTTAAATGGGCGCAAAGTTGATTTATCGGTTGAATGGAACTCGAGGAATTAGTGTGGCAGTTTTCTAGGAAAAGTACTCTTCGGAAAAATTCGAAGCACGTCATTGACACAGATACAAATGTGCGGAGGGCGAGGGGGCGGCAGTCAAACGAATTTATTACGCAGCAAAACAATCGGGCTCAATTAAGTATTCATTATGTATTTAAAAGCGGTTCGCCTTCTCACACGAAAACGAATTAAAAGGGATGGAACGCGGGGGGGGGATGTTTGCGGCGGATGCCTCTTGAGCTATCAAAATGGTTGCGCATTTTAAAGAACTCTTCGCGAGGAGGCTGTTAATGCGGCCTGTCGCACTTGCTGCGAACGTGAGGCGAATCTCGCATTATCCACCCACCCCCTCTTCGTCCATGAAACGATATTTTGCTGCAGATTTTTGCTTCTGGAGGGGGCTTTTCAAGACAAGATGCTTTCTAGTCGTTTTCCAGTTGCGCTCAACGAACAACGGGGGTGTAATGGCGAGCTGAGCGGCCGCTTCTTCAATGAAGGGCTAAGATTACACCGAATTATCCCCGCCCTGGAACTGACCTTTCGTCTGATTCATCGCTAAATGCTCTGCAAGAAATTAAAGATATTGCTTTGAATTTATAATATATCTGGGTGACATTTCCCAAATAAAATTTCATATACAAAGTTGAATAATTCTATACTAAGACTTAAATTTTAAGAATATTCCAAACATATGAATTTAAATACCTAAATGGATAAATATTAATCATAAAAAATAATATCCTATTATATATATATATATATATATATATATATATATATATATATATATATATATATATATATATATATATATATATATATATATATATATATACGTTAGCTGACCAAATTCCATTGGGCCCTTGGTTAGGAAAATGGATATAAGCACTGTAGACCTTGGACCACATAGGCTGGCGTATATATATATATAAATATATATATATATATATATATATATATATATATATATATATATATATATATATATATATATATATATTTTGGACCTTGGTGTAGACTTAGTACTGGTACTGGTACCTTGGTACTGGCTTAGTGTAGACCCTATACCTTAGTGTAGACCTGTAGTTAGAAACTATGCCAGTGGCACGCCAGCCTATGTGGTCCAAGGTCTACAGTGCTTATATCCATTTTCCTAACCAAGGGCCCAATGGAATATGGTCAGCTAACGCGAACAACCCAGCGTTTTTAGTTCCCAAACATGCTTGGTACTCAATATATCAACCCGCTGAAGGGATAAAAGGCTGAGTTGATTTTGCCCGGTCCAAGGACCGCACCTCGGACTTGTGTCATGGGAACGCGAAGCTTTGTATTTATATGTATATATAAGTGGCACGACAGCTCCATTAGGCCCAATGCCTCTATCTGTTTTCATAACCAAGGACACGGGGTATATCTCATGGTTAGTTAGATCTAACGCCAAAACCAAGCGTTCAAATCCTAAGCATGCTAGGTACTCAATTTTATCAGTTTTACTGAAGGAAGGGATTAAATGCTTAGTCGGCTATGCCTAGCTCGAGGATCGAACCTTAGAAATGTGCCTTGGAAGCATGAAGCCCCACTATTAAATGTAGATTGGAGAATTGAAAAATGTGTGATTTGTCCTTTTAAGTCAGGACCGTGGATTGCCTTTAGTAAATTTTAAGTATAGTATAACATGGAGCCATTTAACCTTTAAATATAGTGATTTTTATTTTTAATAAATAATTGAAATTAGTAAGAAAATCAGAAAAAGGAAAAAAATATAAGATTTTTAATTTCCTAGAAATATATAATGTATGCTTACATCAGCAAGAAGAAACCAAAACCAAATTTTTCTTGCGTAAATATATCAGTATATTGAAAAATAAAAATGTTACTAATTTTTCTTACCTTGTTTCTATCCGAAAAGTATTTTTGCATTTTTTATAAACTATTATATAACAATCACATCACTAGCAAATATTGAAATGAACTCAAATAAAGCGCCAACTGTGAAAATGGTCACAGAAAAGAAATAAACTGTCAAAGAAGAGAAGATTCTACTTACATTTTTAAATAATGAAATAATTATGTTAAATTAAAGTTAAAAACTCTATATGCAAAAGTTACTACATAAAGATATATGATCTTTCAAAAATACAATGCAGTTCTGCAACACAATGTATTTAAGGGTTGAAGTAAATATGAATTACTTTAAGGATTTCTCCAACTAAAAAATAAATAAATTAATGATTTACAACTTCTCCAAAAAAGGCCCGTCTCATTCATTTGACCAAATATCTGAGAATTACAAAAATGTCATATTCTTTTCTAACTATTTTTCAATAAAAAATGAACGTATATATTTAAATGTTTATTAATTTTTCATATTTAAAATTAAACAAAGAATTTCAAAAACTTACTTCAAATAAGTTTACAAATTTTTTAAAATAAAATTTAATGCATTCAAGTCTTTAATTTATTATTTGAAAGACGAAACATCTGTGAGCAATATTTAAATCTAAATCAGGAATTAAATAACTTCAACTGAAAGAAATAAAACGGAATGATTTCAAAAGTAATACTATATTCTCCTTATTGAACAAAAAAATTTATTTTAAATATTAATGCGTATATATGAACGTTTTTTTTATTTCTTTTATGTATTCCTTAAGGTTTAAAGGTTTCTTTGCTTCTTTTTGTTGCCATATTCCATTTTATATTAATTAAAAACGATTTCTGTGAAAGATTCAGAAACATTTTAGGCATTTCGGGGATTAGTAACGGAATTATAATTTGTAAATCACAACAAATTGTTGAAAAGTAGCTGCAGCTCTATTAGCACCCATAATACACAAAAATATTCTGCAGCATTCTTTGTTGATTTAAATTCTAAATTTTCACAAATATATAACAATTAAATAATATAGGACATTCACTGATTAAATATAAGCAAATTATTTTTTTATAAATTTACTCTAATTTCTTATAACAGTAAAATAAGAGTGTCTAGAAACGGTAACTAATTCATTTTTGATGTTGACAAGACGGGTAAAGTACATAGCATAAAATTCTAAAAATCTCTTCTTGCTTTTGTGATATATATCGCCCCAAAATTAATATGTTGACTTTAGATTATCATCTTTTGTTAACTAGATTGGATAAAATTCGCAAAATTTATAAATTTGTGTTTTTCTAGTGATGTAAATGGTAATCAATGAAGCCATTTTTGCCTTGCTATTCAATGAAGTGAGTGTATGTAAATGAGTGTATCACATGGTTTAAATATTTGTCGGTCGAGAGTAAGAACATCAGTCGTTATAAAACTAGGTCAACTGCGCACTTTTATCAATCGTAACTCGTAGAGCAGTGAAGAACAATGGAAGTGTTCAAAGAGATCGATCTGTGTTGTTTCATTTAAAACTTGAAAATTGATTTATCAGCTGCTGCATCAAATCACCGAAAGTGTCAAGCGCTTGGAGACCGTGCTTTGATTGAGCTTGATATCTGCCAATGAACCGGACGTGTGCGAATCGTTCACGGACTTCTTGAGTCCAAAACATTTGAGTCCGAACACCAGAAAATTGCACACCAGAAGGCATGTTAACAGAAAATGCTGGATACCGATGAAGATGACTTCGAGATCTACAATTGGGTATACTTTCTGTAAATCATTTTCCTTTTGACCATCAAAATTAGCAAAGATAATTTTTTCATTGCCTAATACAATCAAGTATAAATATAAAAGCAATTCTTTACCAAGTTATAAAAAAAATTAAGTAGTACTTGTTTTCAGTCCCTTTATAACTATACCACCTGTTAAGCTTAGTTTTAGTTACAAGGAAATTTTTAATTGTTCTCGCATTTTGACCACATTTATTGCGAAATTTCATTAAAATAAAATTTCAGTTTTTACATTTGGGATTTTAATTTCCGTATTGTTTTACGTTAACGCTTTTCCTATTTTGTTATGATTTTGCTTCCGTTTCCAATTATATTTAATATTTTCAGTGAAATATTTCTGTTATTGAATAAATATTTGCATAAAATATAATTTCAGTTTTGCTTTCAGTAGGTGACAGCAGTGCTTATAATAGATTTGTATTTTTATCAATGACTCTGATAGAATTTGTATTGTATTGCTTGAGTAAATGAGTGAAGTCTTGTCTTGAATTCTTTTTAATTAAAAAATATTTTACATACACTCTTATCTGCTGAAACGCTTGTTGAGTTAAAGCTTTATAAAGTGTCAAATGAAGATTATGAGAAGAGCCACCCATCAATACGAATGCGTCAATCATTCAAGAGGGTCACTGAGCTCTTAGGATACATCGTGGAGTCAACCCTCACGAAGACCCCTGTAAATAAACAACTCTTTCCTGCGTCCTCCCGCATCCCCATCCCAGATGCGACGAAAGAGGGGGAGGCCTGATAAAATTCCTGTAAACAAATATCTCCAAAGAATCCATCACTATAGACACGTGGAAAAGAGGAGGCTTTGCGTCGCCGCGCTTTCCTAAAAAGAGAGAATACATACGTTTATTTATTTATTATTTAACCGTGGCTTTTCATTCCGTTGGAATCATTCGATCCACCATCTTCCTTTTCTTTTTTTCCCTCTTGTTCACGTCTCATTCCCACCCTCTGCTATTTATTTTTGTTTTTGGTGGGGGAGGATGCTCCGAACTCCGCCACAAAACCCATTGTCTGGGTCGGACGGTTTTCCTCCTACATGCTAGAAGATAAAAAGGGGGTGAGGAAGAAAAACCTAACATCCTATCAGTCGCTCCTTGGACGACTTGAGGCGACAAGACAGGGTCATAAATTTTCGTTTGTCCCCCATTTATTTCTTCCTTCTCTTAGCATCCCCTCTGCTATTTTTTCACTCCATCCCTCCTACGGAGAAGAGCTTTGGCGCAGATGAAGAGAAATAGCGCACTTCTCTCTTCCAGGGACTTTTTTCTTTCTTCAGTGCAAAACGGCGTGGGGCTCTTCTTCTTGGCTTTTTATTGTTTTATATGTTTGTTTTGTTCCCCTCCTACGCGGAACCGCAGTATGCCAACTCTTTGGCCACATCTGGCGTCTTGTATTAGTTAAGGGTCATTGGCGGGATTTTGACTTTTTTGCAAAAGAGGAAGAATGGATGGCCATTGATTTTAAAATCTTGTATTGGAGCAGAACTTAAGCTGACATGTTTCTTTTTCCACGCGTTTAAAGAAACGAGAAGACATTCGACAGCCTTTGCCCATCGGTTGATTTAATTAAATCTTATAAAGTATAAAAATTTTCTGCAACTTGCTGTTAAATGAGTGAGTTTTTTTGTGAGAATATTTTGAAAATGAGTGAGTATATTTATTTATTTATTTGTATTATAATCAACGACTTTCGTTATAATCATTATTGAAACTATTTGATGTCAGAAAAATACACTTGTAAGTGAGGAAGACATGCAAACAGCGTGTTACAGATTTCTCCATGGACTCTCAATTCCATTGCTTTTCTTAAAAATATTATTATAAGTCATTAACTTTTCATTATGCATGAAATAAAACTTTAAAAATTTTTGATCCCGCACTCAATTACATGAAATAGCTTTTTTGAATACCCCTAACTTAATTTATTGCCCTTAAATAGTTCTGTGCTCATATATATATATATATATATATATATATACATATATATATATATATATATATATATATATATATATATATATATATATATATATATATATATATATATATAATATATATATATATATATATATATATATATATATATATATATATATATATATATATATATATATATATATATATATATATATATATATATATATATATATATATATATATATATATATATATATATATATATATATATATATATATATATATATATATTATGTATATGCATATATATATAAATATATATGCCATTGATTCCAACTCTTTCGATCACAAAATGTTTCAGAAACTGTTGACTATTGGAAAATATATTTTATTCTTGAAATATTCATTTATTTTTATTCCAATATTTATAATCTGATAAAAATTGAAATATGAGTGAAATATTAAACAAATTTTTAAAAAATACTCAATTCATTTAAAAGATACAAATAGAGTGATAATAAAACTTAAACACAATTATAAATTATTCATACCACAGCATAAAAACTAAGCATAAAGTACTAGCTTAAAAGTAAGATGAAGATAATGTGGGATTGAAGGCGCCACCAGAGGGCCACTCGCATGTCAGCCGCAGAAGACAAGAGAGAGAAGGATGGACGAGGAAAGAAGCGAGGGCGGGAAGACGCGAGTGGATATTAAACTGGTTTTGACTTATAACTAACTAAGATGTTAGATCGTGATTCAATATACCTGCGTAAATATATAAATAGCTTTTTCTTATATTATCCAAAACCATAATTAAATGATTGAAACAATAATGAGTATTTTCCTGACAAAGAACTGGTAGAATCCATAATAATGTGAACATTTCAGTCTAAACTAAATGCAAGTTTTCGTCTTGTGATTTTATTCAAAAACCATACAATTCAAAGTCTAGTTTTGAGAATATATACTCAAATCTTTTTTCATATATTCTTTACAAAATCATATGAAATCGTTATGGGAAAAAATATTCCAATGAATTAATGACAAGAAACTTAACATAATGTAAAATATAATGGTAAATGATGTTTGAGGCAATCATGTTAAGCATCATTGAATAATATTTTGCAATGAATATTTTGCTATATAAAATGCTTTCCTTTTTATTTGTAACTTGCAATCGCAGCCCGCCAAAATTTACTGGCCATTGGAGTATTTGACATTCAGGGTAAATAGAAGCCTAGGAAAATGAGGAAACTTAATAACTTTCTTAATGATATCTACTGCTTTCTTGAAAAGATTGTTTTGCATTTCAAAATTATGTCTCACGTTCTGATGAGCTAAAAACAAACCTAATAAGCTGCATGACTCGTAAAATTTCCCTTTAGTTACGAGTTAAACATTGAAGTCTGGACGCCTTTCATCCGCTTTTCAATGCATTTCTGATCAGCGAAGTATTGGAAAAACCATAAACACATTAGCTAAAAAAAAGGCACTGAGTACGTCATGTTTTAGTAGTTTGCACTCGGAATGTAGAAAAAATGAAGATAATATACTGTAAATATTTTTCCTCTTCTCTGAACGGTTTGCATAAATAACAGTTTTAAAAAATGAGAAAGAAGTAATATATATATATATATATATATATATATATATATATATATATATATATATATATATATATATATATATATATATATATATATATATATATATATATATATATATATATATATATATATATATATATATATATATATATGTGTGTATATATAATATATATAATATAATATAATATACATATATATGTTGTCTTGTGCCAGCGACTGGCAGTACAGGCCAATTGAAACGCAATTTGGCTTGGAGTTCGATTTCCTCAGAACACACATGCTATAGGTATCCTTTTATAGGGTAGGCAAACCATTCATATACGGAAAAGGCAGAAACAAAACACAGAGAAAATACATCCATTCCTGAACCAGAATTTGAACCCAGGACCTCCCTACCCGCAATCAGGCACTCTGACCACTAGACATTGGCGTGTGTGTGTATATATATATGTATACTGTAGGATTGTATAGAAATGAGGGATCCCATGCCGTAAATATTTTTCTTTACTCTTAACCATGGTTCCCCAAACATTTTTTTTTCGTGGACCACTTTCAAAGTTTTACTATTTTCGGTAGACCACTTGCTGCTATATTTCTATTGTATTTCCAAAAACTCCTAAAAAATATCACCCTAAATTGGGGGTGTTAAGCAGATAAAAAGTAGCACATTTTCTGACAAGTTTCAACATACAATAAATATATATATAACAAATAGGCAGATCCTTACTATTTGCGGCACTGCAAACACTGACATCGATCCAGTCACACTTTCATGTTCAAATCCCGGAAACCAATGAGTAACGTTTTGTTCTTGGCATTTGTATTTATACTAATGTAGATTGCAGGCAAGTCGCAGTTCAGCCCTTTGCAGGTCTAGAGAAGCATCCCGGACGTGCTACTTGGCAAGTCTCGACATGGGGTGTACACCTGTACTATTATCTGTTGTTCTATTGAATTCTGTGTTTGAACTGAGACTCGAATATTTTTGCGTACCTACCTAGTGAAGGATGCTACCTGCCTACGTTGATAGGTAAATCGAAGCAAAAAATTTTGTTCTTTATTATGAAAACCAGAACATTTTCCGTGGTCCCCCATTTACAACTTGTGAACCCTTGTTTTCTTTTGACGTCTACTTGGACCCCCGCGTGGTCTCCTGTGAACCCCTGGGGGTCCACCTGGACCACTTTGGAACCTATGCTTGAAACGATTAAAAACCTTTATAAGATTGATAACTTTAAAAGAAAGGAAAGAACCGCGCACTTCCATCTTTGAAGCCGGCAGATTTTCAGAACGATGCATTAAGAATGTCGAGATAATTTTGAAATCAAATCTTTCAAAATATCGAAATAATGCTTAGCCTGTGTCTTAAGTGAGTCAGGGATCAGAGGTTGCATTCCATTCCGTGAAGCCGTTCTCAGCCCAACCACGGGTAAAAATATAGTAAACAAACTGAACATAAGTTTCTTTTAAGTTTTATTAAGATAAATAATATATAATACAAGTTTTATTACGATAAAATTATCTTATTCATTTATTTTTCTTTATTTATTTAAAATTTTTAAACTAAATGGACTAGAGATCAGTCCAAAGCTTCGATTTTAAAGAAAAGAGCCACAAGTAACACTTTTAAATTTTATTAATACAAATTGCAGAATTACAGTTTTTTTGAATATTTTTTTTAATTGTAAAATCATATCAGCTATGATGACAGTTATTTTACATAAGACAAATAAGCATAGAGCATGTAAATGTTTAAAAATATTGTTTTAAATTTTGAAAATTCCCATCTATTTTAATTTTCTTACCATATCCTTTTAAAACTCTTTTTTGATCAGAATTCTCTTGGAAAAAAATTCAGAATTTTTGTGTAAAAAGGGATATTTTCTTTAAATTAACTGTTAACAATTGGACTTAATGAAGTCGTCCACTATTTTTTGCTTATGCTCTGGATGAATGGGTTAACGTTAAAATTGGATATGGTCGCAATGTCCTCCAAGAGAAATGATACCTCTGGGGGTGGCACGCCATTTACATAATTATTTTATATAGATATATCATAAACAGGAAATACCACATAGAAAGGGATATATGGCAGTTGATAATCGAGTTATTATATAAAATACGGTATGTCAAGTATGCCAGATAGCTGTATCAAAAATTGCAGGCACTCAATCAAAATTAGTTTAATGTGGTTTTTAAAAATCTATATGCCTTTATGATCTTAAATAAATCTCCATTACATCATTACATCAAAGTTACAATTTAATATTTATCCATTATGTTGGCAAAGAATAATCTTATATGTATTTATTAATTAAAATGATTAAGTTCATTTCTGAAAAGTACCTTTATGTATAATATATTACTATGTATTATTCAATTTATTATTCAACCGCTGATTTCATTCATCGAATTACCTTTACAAGTAAAAATTATCCTTTTAAAATTGTTAAATAAATAAAAATCAATTTAAAATAATGTTAATCAAAAAATTAATCATTATTATAAATAGCACCTTTTTGGATGATAATACAATGGTTTAAATGATTGATAGAATATTTTAGGTCTTTTTAAAAAGCATACTTATTAAACAATTCCCTTAAGTTTTACAGTTAAAGAAGAATCGTTCAATTAAATTTCATTCACTTTCATTTCTGTTCAGTAACACTTTTTCATATTTGAAAACAGAAAACAGTGAACAGCATTCTTTTAAATGTGGGGACAAACCAATTATTTTCCTCTTCACTTCAATTAGCTAATAGCTATTAAAAAAATAAGTCAAAAATACCAATCCTCAATACCTTAAAATAATGAGTTCTCATGGATTGAATAGCGAAATTTTTTTAGAACATTAAATGGCAAGAGCGAAGCAAAGTGAGAAATTTTGTTCACCCTTCATGAACATGTCTAATCATGTATTATTCAAGAATACATCGAAATAAATTCACGCTTCGATTTTGGAACAAATAGTACACCTTCATCCAATTGGAACCATCCCTTTAGATCTGATTGGGCGTAATGTATCGATTTATCATTACCACTGGCAAGAATCCAAAGTTGTCTTATGGGGCGTCACACAGCAAAAATTGCACTCTGCTCTTCCTGCAGGGAAAGAGCAGAAGAAGGTTTTTGAGTCAAAGGGTGGAGAATGATGAATTCTCCTGTCGGAAAGCTATCACCGAAGGAGCTTATCGGTTTTATTGGCCGTTGAGCTGCCACGTTATTTCCAGGGGGCAAAAAACAGGTTCTTGGAATACTAACAATTCCATAGTAGCATAAAAACCTCTTATAAAGTCAAGAATAACACATGATAAAAGAAAGAGTATTGATTAAGTACAGTTTAGAATTTTTATTGTTTTTAAAAAGCATTACATCATCAGTATTAACTAATATATATATATATATATATATATATATATATATATATATATATATATATATATATATATATATATATATATATATATATATATATATATATATATATATATATATATATAAATGCAAGGTTAGATACTGAACTGAAATGCACAAGAATATATAAAAAAACATTTATGCTTAGCAATACATTTAGCGCAAAACCAGCTAGAATAGTATTACTAAGATATAGTTAATAGTATATTTTATAAAATAGAATGAAAAATGCCAAATGGCAAACAATACATTGAAAACACTTGAATTTCAAGGAAAATATCAAAGAAAGATATAAAATGGAATGAAGTACCAATATGGCCAGCTTCTTCAGGGGTGTTGACCACATTGGCAGAAATTATGGCTTTTCTGCTATGGCCCAAGACATAGTCTTAAAGAAGCCACTGGGTGTCCTTTAAGACTATGTCTGAGGCCATTGCAGAAAAACAATAATTTGTGCTAATGTGGTCAACAACCCCTGAAGAAGCTGGCCATATTAGTACTTCATTCCATTTTATATCTTTCTTTGATATTTTCCTTGAAATTCAAGTGTTTTCAATGTATTGTTTGCCATTTAAAATTTTGCAATGTATTTTATAAAATATACTATTAACTATATATATTTATATTTATAAACATGCATATCATTATTTCCTTGATTTAATATAATTTGAAGAATATAAGTACGATTATTGTTATAGTAAGTTAAAAATATATTTAAAAAACTATTTTATTTGGATAGAAGAAAACTGTAAACTCTTTTTAGAAGACTATTTTCACAAATGAGACAAGTTATTGGCGATTTGGTTTGCTGGTCATTTTACACACGAGGCCAAGGCCTTACGTTTAAAGTGGATAACGAACATCAACTGTCTAATTGAGAATGGAATCTACAAATTGTTGAATCGAAGTCCAAAGTGTTGAGCATTCGACTGCCAATCCACCCGAAATGTTGGTAGAGGTATTAAAACAATTGTATTTTCGCTTCAACAACTAGGTACCAATAGTCTGATGAGAGGAATTAGCATTTTTATAGGGTAAAGGATAGTCCATAACGTAATCATATCCTAAAAAGTTCTTCTATTCGCGCGATAATGCTGGTAGTGGGGATGGAGATGACAAGCTTCAAAATTTGCCTTCAGAACTTGATCGTATATCAAAATTCCAAGATGTAATTTTTGGGCACCCCTGACAATTTTTTTCGGATATTATGACCCATGGTATTATGACGAGATACGATAACATAAATATGCGAAAAATGTACAAATACATTTGAAGGAGACTTCCTTTTAAGATACCAAATAAACGATCTCTTCAACAGAAACAACCTACTAATACATACAGAAACAAAAAATTCCAAATGTGATATTTCATGCTCTGATTTATTATTTAAAATTTACTTGATGTTATTAAATTAATCTCTTCAATATGACCGATAAATTTTTCATTTTAAGGAAAATGATTTTTTGTCAAGGAAAGTACATAATTTATTTTGGAATTTTTCTTTTAGACGTAATACGAAATGCTTAATTTGCTTAACTTCCAGTTAAAATACGCTTTGGCCGCTCAGGCAACCAGAATGCAATGAAATGGCGGAAGTTACATTTAAAAGCAAAGCATTCTGCTTCAAAATTTTTCCCTCTAGAGCAACTGTGAATATGTTTGGTCAGAAGATGCAAGAACTAATTTCACAATTTTATGTCACTTCGTTAATGAGATTTAAAAATATTTGATTCCTAGATGAAAAACATTTAATGTTCCTGCTAATTTAAAAGCAAAAATTAAAAACATTTGAATTTCTTTCGGTGGTAATATTCAATAAATCTATTATTAATTGTATGTGATTCATGGAATTTGGGTATATTATGGTTAAATACACTCAATTGAAATTCAGAAAAACAGGCACGATACATAGCACGTGTGGGTCCCTCACAAGTACGTGGAAGTGCCACAAGTTGCACTTGCACTTGTTGCCATGACACCCTCTATACCGAAAGATGTGGCCGGGGCAGTGCTCCATACCTTTGGTTCCATATGACTCGTCTTTTTTTTTACCTTCTCTTTTTTTCTCTTTGCACTTGTCACACGACAACAACGGTGTCCCAAGTTGACGTGCCATTTGCTGGATGTCCTAGCGGAAGTAAGCACCAAGAATCTTGCATTGCAGTCCACAAATCCAAAGTCCGAGAGTCTGAAGTGAAGGTTTTTTTGGATGTCAGATGGCACGGCATCTCAAATAGGATCATAAATGGAAGAAATTCAAGTTACCAATGGAAGTGTCCAATATCAGAAAAGGGTTTCGGGAGTGACTCAAAAGCAGCTATCGATGCGTGTTACATTATCTTGTTGAAATTGACTAAGTTCTTCAAAATATACAGACGATATGACTCGATGTATGTGATTAGACAGAAGTATCTGTCTTTCTATCGTCTGTCAGATGAGTCTCTTGACATTTTAGGAGTCACCTGTTGAGCTACCGCAGTCTCCTCTTGAAACGCGGAGCGCATGCGGTTTCCCCACACTCTCACACGCCTACCCGCGGCACATGCAGTGCGTAAGCCTATCAGACCAGGCAGTGTGCTTGCATGCATCATCGCAGCAGCAGAAGCCGTCCTGACTGCCCACCGGCTGATTGCTGCACGCTCCCATTGTTTGCATATCCTCGCCGATATCACTTGAAATGATAGAAAATCAACATACCAGAACTAAAAATGCTTAAACAAATTTCCATATTATAAAACTTCAATTTTTAGATTTATTCAATTTTTTAGAGTTTTAAAGTTTTCATTCTAACTAAGGAATTTGTCAACTAAATCATTTAATATTTTTAATACTTTTATCTACAATTGCGTTAAGTTGATAGGCTTTTGGAGTCTATAGCACATTTTAAGCACCAAGAGCCAAAACATTTTCATAGCTAATGCTTTCTTAAATTACTATGAGATTCAGTTAAGTTCAAATTTTGACATAAATTATAAAAATATAATACTGTTCGTACTCACTGATTGGCAGAATTAAAAATGTGCAAGAAACATACCTGTAAAAAAATATAGTATTAGCTTATATTTAAATTTACAGAAAACACAATGTTAATACTATTAACATCTTTTATCAGAAAAAACCATTAAATGTAGCAAAAATTTTGGTACATCGTATTAGCGTCACGTCAGCCAATTTCGAGTCAAGCCGATTCAGTATCAAAGGAATCATACCAAAATGCATAATGTGACAAAGAAACAATAAAAAGAAAATAAACTTACTCACGCGTTTTATTAGAAAAAGAATCTATCAATTATGGCGGAAAGAGATTGATATTTAAAAGATAATCAAAACAATCATTCTTATCTTTTCCTGATGCTGTAGTGTAATTAACACGCACATTAGATTTTTTGTGTGTGTGCTATTTAATATTTGGCTACGTTGGCGCGTTTCCCGTCTTACTAATCGGATTGGCGCAGAATATTGGCACATCGTATAATACTGTAGTGACGCTAATACGTTAGCTCCTAAATTTCAATAAAGAATTTTCATATTCTGTACATAAGAATGGGTTAATTGATGTTTAAAATTTATCAAATGTTTCATTTCTCTGTACTTTAACATAGTATTCATGTTTAAAAGAGACAGAGATCAACATCATGATACAAGATCTCTATTTTGCGCAGCCATTCTTAATTCAATCCTGCAAAAAAACTCGATGAGCAAATAGAATAAAGATAATTTTATGCAGTGGATATTTCTTTAAAAGGACTTCCTTCAAAATACTCTTAACTCGATTTATCAAATGGAAAGCCAAGAAACTGGTACCAAAGCTATTGATATTATGTGGGAAAAGCGCTTGCGACACTATTTAAAAACTTGAAGTGAGAAATGTGACGTTTTCCATTTGAATGCATTAAAAATATTGTTTAACATTCAAATTAAATACCAAAATGCAATATCTCGTCGTGATATCAGCGTCAGTAGTTTAAGCTATAAGGATAAGCAAAGCATTTAAAACGCATTTTAATCACTCTCTTATTTTAAAAAGCAGTTCACTTCACCGAAGAATGTTGCTCATGAAATTATTTTCTGTCCACAAGCATAATTCATCGTCTATTTCTCATAAGTTAAGACAACATGCCATTTGCTAACACGTGGAAAGCCATAGGGAAAACATTTGAAGAAGCTGAAATTTTAGCAAGTACAGGACACTTTATTGTGTCATAGGGAATAATTACAGCCGCTATTGTTCATGATGTACAGGCAATTACGTGACAACTCGATTCAAGTGAGCCGACAATATGGATAAAATTTCCCTTAATCTATTTCTAAAGGATATAAATTGAAGGTGACCAGCGGCTAACATTTGTTGTGATATCTGGTGAGACGCTAGTCATTAGGATATTCTGTTTCATTGCAAATTCCACTCGAATGAGATTGTTAATACTTCGAAATTGAGAATTCAAACATAATTATGTTATTATTGAAATTCTAATGAACTTATCAAATTTCAACATCAGAATTTACTATTGAAGCCTTTTTTCTTGTGACCATTTCCTTAAAAAGAAGACAGCCCTAAGCTCTTAATAAGCTAAGTTATATGCTAACAATGTTTTTTATTCCACACGAATTTAACAAACAACTTGGTTAAAGTAATCATACAAAAGGAAAGCCAGCATGAATTCATTAATTAATATTTGTGACATCATCCCATTATTAAATAATCATCAACGGCTTCCCGACTGCTCTGCTCCTAGATTCTGTCATCAAAACATGAAGCTCTGATTTTGATGCCTTGTTTGGAATCCACTTTAAGCTCTGAGTCTTCAATAGCTGTCAATGGCCAAATATGTCTGCAGAGTGACAGACGATATATCTGATATCGACTTCTTCTTCTTCTTCTCTTAGAATTGGGTTTGTATGTCATTGGGCACCTCAGCTTTTATCAGCATTTTGTACCATGAACTCCAAACCCAATGTTTCCTAGTTCCAGTTGCTCGGGTCACCCACTTTATTAATAAAATCCGATAACCCTTTAATGGAGTCTAGGTGTAACTCTCTAGTATGGTTGATGCCTAAAGAAGTTAATCTAGGGAGGGCAAGAGCCTCACATTAATAAATGATATGCTCTGCCGTTTCCTCTTGCGTATGACATTTCCAGCAGATAGGGTCTTGCTGAAACAGTCCCATCTGGTCAGAAAGTCAGTCTTGCTAGCGATAGCTTCCTGACTTTCACCAGAAGATGGTTTGGAGGTCATTTCTACCTCAAGTGAAGGATTCATTACTGCCCCTTTACAAGACTGCCTCTGAGTTCCCTTGTCTTTTTCAGCAAGGTCTACTTCAGAGGCATCACCTGCAGATGCAGAAAGGTTTGTTATTTCTTGTGTCTTTTCAGCCACAAGATAACAATTAAAAAGCTCAGGTAATATAAGTCCACCCAGCATTGCCTGAGATACTGGGCAAGGCAAATTACTCTAGAAGTTTGCCAGGCAACTAGAGGCTCCGTTAAGACACCAATACCGCGGTGCCAATTAGCCCTAGGCACGGATCGCATAACACCAGGGTTTACGGGAGCTGGTTCGCGGCCTCTGATTCTATATTCAAAGCTATCCTGTCATTCCTACAGGACGTTCGGTGATCCACCACCTACCGACGAGCCTGGTAGCTGCTCAGGCCCCAGGTGATATCGACTAAGTTTTATTTCTATTTTTCTATAGGAATCTAAAATTTGTCTCGCTAAAATCTGGAATTAGCCAATTCTAAGAGCAATAAGTCACCAACTGCGATAAGCATCTTTTGCTAAACATTACGTTCAGCCATGGGAAGTGCTAATTCTAAGTATAGAATGAAATATTTTGTACACTAAATAGTGATTTTCTTGAACAGTCAATGTCTTTTCAAAATAGATTTAATAAACTACCTTGTTTCTTAAAATTTGTTTTTGTTCTTGATTTTTTACTGTTCGTATAAAATACCGATATTCACTGCAAAGTTGTTTTTCTCTAAGAAAGTTTACAATGAATATCGGTACTTTGAAATTTCTAAAAAACAAACTTTAAATTATTAAAAATATTTTAAAAGTAATTTCGATTTTTTTCTTTGTTTGACACCTTATTGGATTTATAATCTTTTGATAACTTATCTTTCTATAAATTAAAATATTAAAAGAAAAGTCTATAATAATTCAGTTTGCAAAGAATATATTAAAAGTAAAAATATTAAGCCCATACCTCTGAATCATATAGTTGATAAAATAATTTCCTCTAGTTTTATTTATGGAAAAAATATAATGTTAACTTCTGATTTAAGTTTTGAAATTGATCTTGTTTGCTGTTGGGAACTCTTCCAGATGCTGTTCTTTGGGAACCTGCTTCGGCTGAAGGTTCACAAGTCCTGGCTGGAGAATTTATCGTTTTAAACTCTTCAACAGATCTTGAAATTCTGAGCACTCGTATTCTCATTAGCGTTCAACAGCCAAGCTCTAACTTTCGGCTCAGAAAGTCATGGGCGGGATTCAAACCTACGACGTGGATTAAAATCCACTTTAATTAGCAATAATCTTCCAATTGGCTCCTGCGTGAAAGAAGCGTTTCGAGGACAAGTCAACGGTCAATCATAACGTTGTCCCGCATCAGAGCACTTTTATGAATGAAATCAATATACAAAGAGCTCAACTCAAATAACCCTGTAATCGACTGCAGCTAATTTGATAAGGTCAGAACAACTTTCCTATGTGAGGAAAAATGAAAGAATCAAGTTGAACAACGGAGAACATAATTCCTAATAAACGAATATAATTTAATACCCTCTATAATAAATTTGTTTTTAACAATCATGCTTTTTGTTTCATTAAAGTTTGGTTTAGTAAGAAAAAAATTGAAAGGATTATAAAAAATAGAAATAAAATTAAGACTGACAATGATATTTTTAAATAACATTTTAAATTTTATCACTTATCATTTTTATTTTATTATTTTTTTTAATTTGAAAAAAATCTAAATTTGTACTAAGCATGTGTGTGAATCTCCTATAAAATAAGTTTATCGATAAGATTTATGTTTCTTTCCTGTAAAAAATAATTAAGCTTATAACAAACAAGTTTTGCCACATTTTTACTTATAGCTTATTTTAATTTTTGTGGTGAAAATAAAATTTATATTAAAAACATATGAATATCTTGTATTATCTTATATAAATTTGTTTACAAAAAACTTTCTTTCTGGTTCGTTTAAATTTAGTTCCTCTAAAAAAAAAGAAATGAAGTGAATGTAAAAAAATACAAATCAATTGAAAGCAATAAAGAATATTAAAATGCAGAAATATATCTAACTACCTAACCACCTATCCAGCGCAACAGCAGCTAAAGAAAAGTAAGTCAGGAAAATAGGATAATTGGAAACAAAAAAAATATAAATTGAAATATAAAGAAATTGGATTTATGAGACAAAATATGAAAAAATAATAACAAGCATGGGAACCATGTAATTCTTCATATAATGAGGGGGATATAAGAAACTCGTGCAATTCCCCCGAAGAGTGTCTGCAATACAAAATTTCGAACTCGTTGCGAGTCTGAAAAGAGTGTTCGTACTTCTTTTGCATAGTTGAACACATCCCCCCTGAAGAATTACATGGTTCCTATGCTTCTTGTTATTATTTTTCCATATTTTGTCATAAATCCAATTTCGTTATATTTCAATTTATATTTTTGTGTTTCTAACTATCTTATACATATATATATATATATATATATATATATATATATATATATATATATATATATATATATATATATTAGTTGCCAGATATTTATATTTACATTTTAGCACTCATTTCTAATTTATGGAAAAGATTAAAAACATGTGAATATCCTCTTTATAAATTTGTTTTTAAAAATCATTAAATATTCTTTGTTTCATTTAAGTTTATAAAAATTATTGATGTCATAGAGAAAGTTAAAAAAAAAAAAAAGACTAACAATCTAATTTTCTTTATCAGATTTTACTTTCTTCGCTAATTTCTACTTTATGGGGAAAATTGAATTGCTATTAAAAATATGTAAATATCTTTTTTTAATAATAAGTTTGTGTGTAAATATCCTATATTTTTTTGTGTTTAACTTTAGTTCCCGAAAAAAAAAAAGAATTGATATGACTGTAGGAAAAGAAAGAAATTTAAGACTCTCAATGAAATTTTTTTGTCATGTGTGTTACTTTTTATCATTCATTTCTAATTTGTGGAGAAAATTACATTCATATTAAAAATACGTGAAAATCTTGTATATGTTTATCTGAAAAAATCACATTTCCTTGTTTTAGTTAGTTTAGTTCCTGTTATAAAAAATAACTCATGTGATAGCCAGTCTAGAAATATTTTTTTAGAAATCGATAACCGAGCTTTTTCTTTTTCCTTTAATTAGGCAATGGTCTTGGGTTTATTTAAAAAATATCAGCCATTTGCGCCTCGCAACACGATATTTGGCTCAGAATTAATTGCCCTGTACAAGCACCCCTCCGCCTCAGAATAGGTGGGGGGGGGGAACGATTTCAATATACCTCCTCTCTGTATCGATTCCGAAACGGTATTTATTACAGAACGCATGTTCGCTGCGGCAGCGGGGAAAAAGAGAGAAACGCGGAGCAGAGCAAACACGCTCTCGTGCGGCGGAGACTCTTTTTCATCCTTGGCGTATAAATATTTATTGGATGTCAGTGACTCGCTGCCCTGTAGCAATTCCTCCGACCGGCAGAGGATGGCTTTAATAGCGGCGACATGCCACTTGTTGCTTCTCCTCTAAGCCTTCCTCCACCCTTCTTCATCTCCTTCTGCCTGCGGGCGAGGATACAGCTTAAGAAATTGTTTCATTCCTCTGGAAAAATGTATTTGCCGGGGAGCGGATGCCAGCGAAGAGGGAGATTATTGAAATTTCGCTGTGTGTAAGGGACGAGATGGTTTTTGGATTTCTATCGCAGGGATAATTTCGGTGGCAGGAAGATAATGATCATTTATTAGATCCGCGTCGGTAATCAGTTTGTTTATTTTTTGGATGTTTTGTGTCTGCTGTGAAAATATTTTTCTGCCTCGGTGACTTGTTGAAGAGAGTAATTTGTCTTTGTATGAACTAGGTAATGACGGAGGGTGAATATTGTATGCAGCGATCCAAAGTTATTTATCAGATTATTGTATTCAATAAACGATCTCTAAGAGTGATTTTCTTTCCTTCATTTCTCCTTTCCTGCAAAACAGCAGTTGAAAGAAACACCCATCAAAAATGCATGCGTTCTGATAATGAAAGATTATTATCATTTATCATCAGTAAATTAAACTAAGTTTCATTTAATTAAGAAAAATATTATAATCATACAAATTTTGTAAGTAGATTGGATTCTTCTTTAACACTTCAGTTTTTCTTATTTCATTAGAATAAAGAATTTTGGCGTGATTATATATAGTATTTTTATTTTTACTTAATTTTCAAATTTACATCTATTTTAATTTACTTTATCTGAGGAAAACTATCTAACATGTATGTTAGGTAGATGCTTATTTTTTTATTTCGATAAAATTCTTATTTTGCTTATCCACTTATACTGGGATCAAACTGAAGATGGTTGTGGAACAAAACTCACAGCAGGGTCTCCGAGTCATTTAAAAGGCGGATCCTGTTTCCATTTGAAATTTCGACTACAGAATTTGTAATTAATTTCAACTGTAATTAAACCTGGTTTGAATCCATTACAAAGTTGTTAGCGTCATGGTGCTCTCTATTCTGGAGCTCTACTCGCTGAAGGAGCGGAGGCTCATTCCTCCTTTCTGAAGTTTTCATTATCTATACAAACAATCTGCTGGTAGAAATAATTGCGCCATGCATCCGTTCTTTCTGTAAACCCACTGAGTACTGTTTTTAGAACAGAAAACGATATTTATTATTTTTTTTTCAATTTTCAAAAAAATATAATTTTGGTCCACTGCTTCAAACGTATTTTCGTTTTTCTCAACACGCGCCTGATCAAAAATATATTGAAACGTAGATGAAAAGACAAAAGAATTTCCAGTACTCCTCACCTCATTTGACTTATTTTCAGCTCACTTATGTGAGAGGCCTCTTTTCGTGACGTAAGGCATTGCTTTTCATAAGGCTAAATAAATTGTAACAATGATTATTTTTCCAAACTGCTATTTTTCCCTGATTTATAATTGGCATTTTCATTTTATAATTGACGACTGCCATTTCTACAAACCAATAATTTTTTAATAAATTTCATTCCTGTAAGCATGATGCCACGGTGGCCAGGGTGGTGAGGATCTCCTTATCAGAAAATAGTGAGTTCGAATCCCGACGTCATTAAAAATCCGTGGCGTTCACCGAAGGTGACACCTTAAATAGATCGTGGTCGCCATGCCCTCCGTGCGAAACAATATCTCTGAGAGGTCAAGTATTGGTGGGCTAAATGACGCCCACCATGCTGTTTCTGCCTTACTAGTAGAGCTTACCTCAAGTGAGTATGCTGCGCCTACAGTAACTACAGCATGCATATTGATAAATAATGAAACTGTTTGTAAATACCCGTTTATTTATCAGATAATATTGCTCTTGATTCATATGAAAATTAACAATCTTCAATTTATATTCAATAACAACTTTTAACACATTAAATTATAATAGTTAATTTCCTTACAAAACTGGTATGATATTTTCTCCAAAGAGATTTCTCGCCAAATCTGGCGTCCTTTGTTTTTGTATAGTATTGCTGATTTTTATCTTGGTATTGCCAATTTGAGTTTTTGCTGCTTATTCCCAAGTTTGGTTTTTTTTCTCGTGTTTTGCGTCATGTATAGGGTGTTTTAAGTAGCAACGGTATTTGAATTACTTGGTGACAAAAAAATCGCAAAAGTCGCCAATTGAGGTCCACCTTTGTGATTTTTTCCCCGCCAAGTATCCTACTAGTTCCCAAAAACTAATAAATGTTTTATTTAACTTAAATTTCTATGTAATATAAAAATTCAGATATTTGAAATGTGTAAAAGAATTTAAAATTTATTATTAAATATTAAACTTTATATTTTTCAACCAAAATGAACGAATTACTTTTCTATGTCTTTAAGTGTATTTATAGCATTCAATTTAGCCACAAAATATTTTGACCTACTATTAAAAAAAATTTGCAACGTTTTATTTATCTTATGAATAGGATAAATAAATACAATTGCTTTGTGTACTGGTTCTATCTTAAGCAAGTACGCGTGTCAGGTACGAGGCTATAAAAAACGATACTGTACATTAAGATATACTTAGTGAAAGGGAAGTATAAATACTTTTACGACCAAGGTATTCTTTAGAAATGAAAGCAAAATCTTCAAAATGTGCTTAGAAGTGTTAAGTTAATCTTCCTGGTCAAATACATGAAAATTAAATTTTCATTAAAACAAATAATATTTATTCATTACTCTTATGAGTGCTTTAAAAAATTAAAAAATATATTTATTGGAATGAAGGGAAATGTTTTGAGAGAATATAGTTTGAAAAAAATAAGTCTGTTACTTCATTTCACTTAAATTTACAGAAGAATGTAGCAAAAAATCTTCGTATCCATAAACAAAATTTTTTCATGTTTATCAAAAACTCAACCAATTCAACGAAAAATTTAAATTACAATGAATTAACATTTTAACAGGACTGAATTTTTACTTACTTTAATTTAGATTTACCAGTTTTTTATGTTTTCCTAAATTAACAAATTTAAAAAACATTTTCAAAATATATATGAGAAAAATACTTTTCAAAACTGTTTTGAACTATCTTTTTCTTTTATATATATATATATATATATATATATATATATATATATATATATATATATATATATATATATATATATATATATATATATATACATATATATATATATATATATATATATATATATATATATATATATATATATATATATATATATATATATATATATATATATATATATATATATATATATATAGTTTCTTTAATGAGTTTCCAACGAGAGGTTAAATACTTTTCCGAAGTACATTTTGGCTGCTTAGTATTTTAAAAGCATGGACAAATTGACTTCAAGTGATCTCTCCAAAGTAGAATTCTAGTCAATTGATTAAAACATGGAGTCAGCAAATGATATGCTGTAAACAATGTTATTATATTAGATTGATGAATTTAAAATTAAATTTTAATATTTCATAATATATGGAATAAATTATATCTTATATTGTCATTTATTACAAATTATTAAATAGAAAGTTTAATATTTTATAACATAAGGTAAGATGGATTATTAAATAAATTAATTTTTTTTTAAAGTATAAGCAGTCGAATATAACATTAAAAAATGTAAAATGAGGGAAAATTATCAGCAAGCAAAATTGAAGTATATTATTTCTGTATTCAAAACCCCTTTTCTTATTACTTAAATAGTTTATAAAATAAAAAAAGTTAACATTGAACATTGTTAAAAAATGAAAGAAAACAAATGATTTTATAAACATTAGAGACTATTAGAACATTAGAGTTTTATTAAATTCTATTTTGTTGTTTGGAATCCACATTTTATTTGTGAATTATTGCTAACAATTATAATTTTATAAAAAAATCCTAAATCAATCAATCAATCACACACACACACACACACACACACATATATATATATATATATATATATATATATATATATATATATATATATATATATATATATATATATATATATATATATATATATATATATATATATATATATATATATATATATAAATATTTATATATATATATATAAATATTATATATATATATATATATATATATATATATATATATATATATATATATATATATATATATATATATATGCATAATTTATGTCCTTAAATGAATATTAAATATAAGAAATACAACTCATTTCTAAAATATAATTTTGTTTAATTTCTGTAATATTACATTTAAACATGAATTTGTATGTATTTTGTTACTTATTGATTTATTTTTCTAATGGGAAGGCCTTCGCTTTCGCTGACGAGCAAGTTTAATCAATATTTCTTCATGAAGCAATATTTGCCTAGAACAAAAGAAAACTGAAGCTCGTTCAATAGAGAAACCATTTTAAAATTTTTATTCATAAGATATACTCTTTATATATATATATATATATATATATATATATATATATATATATATATATATATATATATATATATATATATATATATATATATATATATATATATATATATATATATATATATATATATATATATATATATATATATTATAATTAGGCAAATAATTGTTGAACTTGATTTCTTAAATAACTGAAGTATAAATGTGGTGATCTTGGTAGCCTCAAGAATTACCATTCCAAAATCGCCCCTCGTCAAACCCGTTGACTTGGCTCTCGAGTCATTTCTCCCACACTTTCCCATAACGAAACTTGTTTTATCCCGTACACTATAGCCTGGAAGTGCTGCTAGGCAGAGTGAAGGGAATCTTAAGAAGTACCCCACCCCCTAGTACACAGCAGCATGATTTTTATTCCCACAGAACAAGCGGGAAGGAGAGAGCCCGGAAAGTGACGTAAATCTCCATTTCGCGGCTATTAAGCGTTGCTGATAGTTTTTTTGTTGGCGATGCTTTTCGCTCTCCCCAATCACCACTCGGCCTCCTTTCGAGGTTAAATGGATCAAAACGGCTTCCCAGATAAGGATAGGAGGGAGGGAGACAGTGGGCGCCGTAACTGTAACTGGAGATCGTGGAATGAGTCTTCGGATATCTGGAGAAATAAATAAAAGCATAAAAAACGCTTGGGGGAAGGAAAAATTGGAAGGGGTTGAATGGCAGTGTAGAGGGGCTGCCTCCTCATCTGGAAGCTCTACCAGAAATGAAAGGCGCTTTTGGTTTTTCGATCGGTATAAATATTCTCGTTTGATTTCTCTTTCAAGCATCGAGAGCTAATTTTTAGATTTCCCTCATTCAAACTGGTAAAACATTTCTACCAGTTGTGGAAAATAAAAAGAATGTTCCATTTGCTAACAATTGTGATTATTTTTTCTATGAATTTTCATTTTTATTGAAGAAATAGAAGTCACTACATATATATATATATATATATATATATATATATATATATATATATATATATATATATATATATATATACACACGAGGGTCACTCTGAAATTTTTGAGATACAATTAGGTTTTCAAAGTTATACTTACAAAATTTTAGGTGTGTTCAAAGTAGTCTCCTCCAGCATCAATGCACTTTTGTAGACGAATTTTCCACAGATTAAATGCCTCAAGCCATTCATTTATTCGAATAAATGAAAAAATGCATTTATAGCCACATCAATCTCTTCTTCTGAATGAAAATGACGTCCACATAAGTTCTTTTTTAGATTAAAGAATAACCAAAAGTCGCACATAGCTAGATCAGGTGAATACGGTGGATGTTCGATCACTTTAATTTGTTTTTGTTTATGAAACTCGACTGTTAATCTGGCTGTATGTGAAGATACATTTCATGGTGAAGCATTAGTCCCCTAGCATTCAGTTCTTGTAGAATTTCTGGAAGACATTGAGTGGTATACCAGTTTGCTGTTACTGTCTTCTGTCCTTCCAACTTGATGGCTTTGACCCATCCCGTACTTCTGAAGAAAACGGCATACATCACTGTTTTCAGTGCACGTTGTTTTTTCACCTTTGTCGGCGTGGGATCATCTTCAAAGACCCATACTTTGCTTTCTTGACGTGTTGGAACGTCAAAAACCGGTAGGTACGTTTCATCACCTATTACAATTTTAGAAATGATGCGGTGGCCACCATCATTCAGCGTATTAAGAGTTTCTTTACTGATTCTGACACGCTCCTCTTTTTGATGCTCAGTTAGATTATGGGGAACCCAACGGCAAACTACTTTTTTCATATGTAATTCTTCATGAATGATTTTGTGTATGGCTGTGGATCCAATGTTAAGTTCCTTCTGTATCATTTGATAGGTACAGCGATTATCATCCATTAACATTTTTCGTATGGCAGACACATTATCCGGGATTACTGCCGACGGCGGCTTCCTGTGTGTTCTTCATCCTGAAGAAAACTGCCATCTCTTCTTAATTCTCTAAACCATCTGAATACAGCAGCACGAGCTGGAGATTCATCACCCAATGCTAATTGCAACCGTTGAACACATTCTTTATGATTTAATCCTGCTTTGAAATCGTGGAAAATCATAGCGCGAAAATATTCTCGCGTCTACTCCATTTTCTCTTCTGTTTAAAATTTATTCCACGCTAAACAAGTTGAAGTAAGTTAGTAAAAAAACATCTTCTGTGTAAAATACTTTGTACTTTAAAATTAAACCATTATTTTTATTTTATTATATATATATATAATTATATTAATATATATATACATATATATATATATATATATATATATATATATATATATATATATATATATATATATATATATATATATATATATATATATATATATATATATATATATATATATATATATATATATATATATATACAGTAAACAATGTAACTCAAATGTTTAATTAGAATTAGTTAAGAACATTTCTGGATAAATAATATTTTAAATAACTTATAAAATAAGAATAATTAAAATTACTCTTTAATACAACCGTATCTTATTCTATTGCTATTTAAAAATTTGTTTGAAAAATGTTGTTAAATTTTGTTTAAAAAGAGCGAGAGAGAAATAGAGCACAAACGCAAAATTTAAGATTTTATATGAAGCAAATGATTTAATGTTATAAAAGAGTTTAATTCGTAAAATTAAAATCCTTTAGAAATTAATTTAAAAAATATAAGAATTTTTCATTAATATTTCAGACAAAGATTAAACATTTAATTTTCGGATATTATTCCATAAATAAACTATTTTTAAGAGAGCTATTCAATATTGAAGTATTTTCATGAAAGATAAAATGCGCATGAAATGCAAAACTTCTTTCATAACAAAGGGTAAATAAAAATTTGTGTTTAAAAATAAATCTCATCCTCATAGAGTCTCCAAAGCATTTTGCTCTAGAAGTTTTTTAAATTATTTATTCTTACACTGTTATTTTCAACTCTAATATTATAATTTACTCCTCTCATAAAAATAAATATATCATTTCTTGTTGTTAAAACTGAAACCATTCAAAAAGAATTCTTTTTTTGGAACTTATCGGGTCCTGTTAGTTGGTTTCCCTGCAGTAAATATGATATCTACCTGGAACAACATTTACGGATCGCATTCAGCAAGTCACTTATTTTCCATTAGATTTCGTTTCATAAAAAACGAAAAAATCTGTATCATTCTAAATATAAGAGAATGCGCAGACATTTGCAAAAATCGCATCAGCTGCTATAATTTAATGCTTTGTTGGACTGTGTGAATAATTTTCATTCTAAAATTTCATTAGAAAGCCCGACTGCCACACTTCAGCTCAAGGGGCTGAAGAGATGCCGCTTTGTCCAGCGGGACATCCCGTGACTATTCCATCTTCGATCCCGAAAGTGTCGTCGTAATTTAGAAGTAGAGACCAAGTACAAGTTCTCCGGACCTGGACACCGGAGGTATTCTTTCGCTTGGAGGACATTGCGACCCACTTAACGTAATCCAACCGCTGTCAGCGAACACCTTCGGCTACTGCGAGGTCCCTGCTTTACAGTGACGAGAGCATTGGACAACGGACCAACCAGGCTGTCACCACAGCTCATTCTGAAATATCTATTAAAGACCTGTAAATTTGGGGTAGTAATCAGTGCAGATTAAATAGTTTAAAATATGTACAGTGTAAATAGGAAAAATCCGGAAATACATAAAAGTCATTTGATTTTTATAATGGCGATTCTGTTTTTATTTAAAAACAAATGTTAACGATATTCCAGTGCAACTACGATTCTTGGAGTCTAGAAATCAAACACAAATCATCATAAAACACAAGAAGTCTTATAGCCTCACTAACAGACGAATGGTCTTCAGATCAACAACTCATGGATTGGAACCCCATCTCAGGCTTGGATGTTTATGGTAGTTCGTACTGTAGGTAGACTTTAACTGTAGTTTTCGGTTTAATTAGATCTTGAGTGTTTTGAGTTTGTGACAAACAAAACTTTTATTCTTTAATTCTACTTTCAGCTGACATATTTAATGTTCTTTCCTTTGTTATAAAATAATGCCCATCATTATAAATGAAAGATTTTCGGTAAGTATCATGCATGGAATGTTCACAGATGTCATCGCTAGACGATCCATTAGATGGCAGCATGATGATAATGTCATGAGTTAAAAGCTGTCAGATTTTGGCTTCCTGAACAAAAATTGATTGTCCTGGCTCATCAACATAAACATATTTCAGCATATTATATTATAATAAAAGCGCATTTATTATTTCTTAAACTGGTGTAATATGTTGAATATGATTTTTATCAAATTTTGCAGATATCGATTTGGGAAAAATAAAAAAAAAATTTAAAAAGGGGAAAAAATGAAAATTTCGCATAAAATTTATGAATTCTTAAATTCCTACATTATTAAAGGTACAATTATTCATTAAAATTTAATATAACATTTTAATAATACATGTAATTATATTATTTAATATTAATATAAAGATTATTGTCGTCATTTTAATGTTATTTATAGATAAATATGTTGATTTATTTTATAGTAACTTGATGTTAATTTTGCTAACATTATTGATATCAAAATGTTCTTCTAATGAAGTCAATATTCATGTAAGAAATATTTTGCGGCACTTGACAATAATTGAATGTATTAGATAGTAAATTTTACTTTAAAAGTTTGATTCAGTTTATGACTTTTTCGAGTAAGCTTTCCTCATTTTAATTATTTATGTACTTTGAATGTGTGTGTTATGCATATTTTCGCTAAAGTATGTTCATAGAATTTAAGTAGGAAAGTTTCGTGAAATTATTGCCAATAAATTAGCAGTAATAAAAATTAAAAGAATTTTCGAAGTTGATTTCTATAAGGAAGTGTTCAATATATTTTTAAGTTGTTTAAAGTGTCGAACAAAATAAAATAATTACAGAAATCTTGATATAAAATCTATAAAAACTTAAAATATTTTAACTATTTAATGAAGACAAACCGTAAAAATTTAAAATATTTCAACTCTTTATTAAAGAAAAATATAATACAGTTTTAAAACATTTTAACTGTTATGTAATTAACGATGCAATGAAAACCACAAAAATTGTTTCATCTCCGGTTCATAATACTTAAGAGATTTTTTCCTAAGACCCGAACGTGTGTCATGTGGTCGCAATAAAAAGCGTTCTTCTAGAAAAAACAATGAGAATAAAACCTCGGAGTCATTTTCCGTTCTCAGATATCACTTAATCACAACATTTTCAAATTAAGTAAGTATGTACTTCCAAATTTCAAGTAAATTCCAAAATAATATCGATGCGCAAAAAAATAAAATATCTGCGATTGTTAGTGGATACGTTGGCACAGGGCCAGAAGTAACCGTTCTTGGTCGTCGATATCGAAGCTCATAAAGACTTTAATGATGAAGGCAATGGGAATTTCTGGGAGTTTAATCGCGGTCCTTCGCCTGTCTTTCTGCATGAGGCTTTGTGGCTAAGAAGTCAGCTGACTCCCATTCACAGAAAGGCAGTTCAGAAGGTTTTTTTCCCCATTGGTTTGAAAGAAAGATCACGAACATTCCCTTATTGAAAAATAATAAAATAGAGGGGGCAACTTTGTCAATACTTTATGAAACTTAAATGAATCAGAAAAGGATTACGTTCTAAATGACTTTTTTTCCCCTTGCTGTTTTTGAGATGTTCGGTATTTAGCAACTCGTGTTACGCTTCATTCATCACGGAATTTAATGCGAGCGTTTTTGTTTTGTCAGCGAAGATTTATTTATTGTATGTAAATAACTGATTTGGGAGGAATGTGTTTAGCAGAAGGGATTGTTTCTGGATTGTCCTCTTTGATGTAAGTGTTCGGTGGGTTCTAGAATTTCCCAGACTTTTTCATACGATATGCGCAATATTTTGCAAACAATTAAAGATCTAATCAGATTTCAAGAAGAGAAAACAAAAAGCACATGCATTTTATGATTTTTAGCCGTGGTGGCATAGTTAAGTTGTGAAAGGTTCCATACTAATCCAGCCGAAGACGGGTCACGGTCGCAATGGATGCCTCAGAGTTGGTAGTATGAGGGTCCTCTGCTTGCTTCAGAACAACCAGAATCCACTCACTGCCTTCTTTCCAGGTGGCTCTCATTTCCGAGCAACATGACAGGACTCGATAGCGTCACCTCCGAGCATTTCAGGTAAATACATTTTAAGATACTTTGTTTGAAAAAGGAATGCATGGTCTGCTGAATTTAAATACAGACTTCCAGAACTCGATGAAACGACTTTGCTGATGCAGAATCTTATCAGAAATAGCTGAAGTAAATTGACACAGTGGGGTGGCCAGCTTGACTGCTGAAAACTATTGTAAAGTGTTTTAATATCCACACCGTATTATTTTTTCTTGTTGGACTTTAGATCAAAAGTAGACTGTATCTAAGCTTTGCAAGGAAGAAAACTGGAAAATTCGAAAGCTGACCGAAGCGAAACGTTCCTCTCCCGTCGTTTAGCATTGGCGCGGACAACTTTCGCCCTGAAAACTGCTGGCCCACTGTGCGCATTTGACACTGCATGATGTACAGACAAGTGGCTTGAGATTGTTGTGCTTTAATATTTATTGCGTAAATTTAGTGTATGGCTTTCTGAGAGGAATGTTCCTTGGTCAGGGAACTGTTTCGCAAGGGAGACAACCAGAACTACTCCGAGCACCTACCCTGAACCAATACGTCTACCAAAACACAAACCACCCACTGCTCAATGACAACTAGTATTTTTCCCTCCTGAGCGCGCCACCTCATCCCAAGGCAATCTTAAATCATTGAAGATTTTTCGATGTTTGAATGTTTTGAAGCAGATCTTTTTATAAAGTTCTAATCTTAATGAAGGCATGAAATGCGGGAAATGTAATTTTTACGCATAACTATATGTTGTTATTTTCATCTACAGAAATTTTAATACAGCAAGTATTTTTTAGCTTGATTTTCTTTAAAAAATTTTTATTCTTGGGAAATAAATTAGGGTAATCTGTTAAATTATTTACAATAACACTATTATTGTGTATTCTTGCCTTTGTTCCGAATTTGTTGTTGAAATGTGACTAAATTTAAAATTGGATCACGCTTCTTGAGTAGCACGCCCACAAATACGCACATTACATTACGATTGAATGAATATCAAACGATGTGAAATCTCCATTAACTGAGAATTTTGTACGAATCTTTTCGCATTCGGCAATTTTCGAACTTTGCCATGGGACACAAATGCAGTTTCGGAATACACAGGTGGGAGAGCGCAGACTGACTGAATTGCGGATAAAACAGATTCACCGAATAGAATACAGAGCGCAGGTATTTGTATATGCGAACAGATGTATCACTCAAATTATATTATAAAAATTACTTTATTTCCAAGAATGTCTTCTGGATATTATATTGGATAGGATTGAGATTTAAAGAAGAAAAACAAATATCTTTTCCCCCAACAAAAAATTAATAAAAAAATATAATGAATTTTGAAACTTGTGAAGAATTTTCATGACATCGATGAACACAAGAAAAAGATCACACTTCTAAAGTTCTTAACATTTCGGTGCATAAGTTATGAGTTTTCAAAAAATGAGCCTCATTGGAAATGAAAAAAGAGAACAAATAAAGAATTTTAAGCGATCAAACTCATCGAACGATTGATTCAATGGATTACAAGGTTTATCAAGAAGAATCCTCAATTTAAGTTGTTAGTAATCAAAGGAATCATGTGTAAAATATCGAATAAAGATAAGGCGTATACGTAAACGTACAAAATACAATATCATTTCCAATACATGCAGGCAAAGAATTCTATCCATTTACAGCTCACAGTTGAATTTCATTTAGGATTATAAACTGCAAGAATCGAGGAGAACATTCTGCATGCGTATCTGCTTAGGGCGGTTTTTCGAGAGTTTTTTTCGCTTGCGACACTTGATCTTATCCAGGAAACCTTGTGTATGGTTTATGATGTGATAAAACTCACATTTTAAATTAAATTTCCTGGTCTAAAAATGGCATCAGTTCAATTCTGTTCAACATCACTTCAAAACAAAAAATATCTTAACGCTTTAAATAAAAAATAAAAACCAGTATTATTTTCTTTGAATTGCTTACCATAATATTCTATTTTTTGTTAATCATTCATATATTTTTAATCAATTTTTCTTTATTTAAATAAAATATTTTTAAATCATATTATATTTGGTGTTACGTTTCCATTTTTCAGTTCCAAATGTTAATTATATAATGATTTATCTTTTGTAATTAAATTCATAAATTATAGACAGAGTATCAAAAAAATATATTGCATAAAATTCTGTTTGTCAAAATAATGATAAAAGAATTTTCCGTTGATTTTTTGGTAGAAATATATTTTTGGTTGACTGAATTTGTTTTCACAGTGCTCATTTATGCTAGTCATAATTCTTTTTTTATTTAAAAAAAAATGAAATTCTTCCAAAACATGCCTTATCGGCAAAGAAAGATTGGCTATTTTTAGTAATTATATAAAAAATAATTCCATAATCCTTACTCTTTCAAGTATGAATTAAAATTTTCAAATATATTTCTTTTTATACCCATAGTATTACAGGAAGGGGAATAACTTATCCTATAAACAAAATAAAACAGATATAAAATTTTAATAATTAAAAATAGGTATATAATATTTATATTAAAACTTCATCATTGATATCACAAGCATTTATAAACATTTTTGTAAACCTCTACAAATTCAAAATAGCTAGAAAATCCACTTTATAAAGAGGGGAGTGTGAGCAGTATAAAACAAACACAAGAAATAGCTTATTATTTCGAAAAATCTCATCCTTATGAGTAAAAAGAAAGAAAGTGAAGTAAATTCACTCCACTTTCGTAAGTAAAATAAAAAAAAGAAACGCGAAATTGTTTTAACATTAATTGCCTCAAAAGGAGAGTTTAAAGCTGACCACTTTTCCACTCCATTGATTGACTCGTCCGTCGAAGATCAATTTAAGCACTTCAAAAGGAATGGACGAGGGGGGGGGGGTACCATTTAAGACTCGAAACCGCTTAAAAACTGCGAGGGAGGGGAGAGAAAGATTCTCTCCTCGGAGGTTAAATTAATCACGCGGCATCCATTTACTCTTCCACCTTTTATATCGTCGAGTTTCCATATCGATATTTTTCAGATAGATCGTTTGCAAATTTATTTTAGTGTACGTTTATAAAGGTTGCCATTCTATTTAAGATGTATATTACATCGATTTTCTGATAATTCTCGGGTGTCAATGATTTGATTGGAAGAAAGGAAAATTGAAAGGAACATTTTTATTGCCTTTCCGTTACCTGGTTCCTTTTTGTGACAATAATCTCTTACACGTCGAAAAATATTAAAAGCATTTTTTTTTCAATACTCAAAAAGTTTTCTTTGGCAAGTATTAATTATGTTTTTTATTTTTTATTTATTTATTTTTTTTTTTTTATTTTTTAAATACAAAATTGAAACAGATTCGATGTTATGTTTTTTTCAGATTCGATGTGATGTTGACTGTGTACTTTTTAATAATAGGATCTTTTTAAATTTTGATTAATGATTTTATTTGTTGTTTAATTTTATGTTACATATTTTGTTAAAGAAATCGAACTTTGCCCTTCAAGTTAGAAAAATTCTATGCGACATTTTTTGGAGAATCCTCACCCCTTTAAGCAAATACTTTGAATTAAAATCAAGGAAAAATCCTGAATTTCAATTTCGAAATGAATCACAAAATTTAAAGTGTGTTCCAAAGAACGAAAATTTATTTTTTAATCAATTATAAAGGGGTAAAAAAGTAACTAAAAATAAGAGGTGCAAATAATCTTTATGTCAAAATATTAAATAAACCAAAATTATTTGTGTCAAAATATTTGAAAATTTTGCTAAAAGAAGGGTTAATTTTAATAAAAAGTAAAATTCAATTCTAAATTCTGTGAAACAGTGTTTTCTGAGTTATATAAATAGGAATATATTTCTCTTTTTTTAATTAAGAACTATGTTCAATCAGTTAATTAATTTTATTATTTAACTGATTTGATGTAACCAGTTCTAACAAAAATAAGCTTCATAAAAAAAGTTAAATTATAAAATTCAAACTAAAAAAAAAAATTTTGTGTGTGTGTGCGCGCGACTCTCTCTCTCTCTCCTCTCTCTCTCTATATATCTATCTCTCTATCTATATATATATATATATATATATATATATATATATATATATATATATATATATATATATATATATGTGTGTGTGTGTGTGTGTGTGTGTCTAGTGTGTGTCTGTGTGTGTGTGTGTGTACTGTGTTGTGTCTGTGTCTGTGTGTGTGTGTGTGTGTGTGTGATGTGTGTGTCTGTGTGTGTGTATTGTTTGCATAGTGTATATTTATATAAAGTATATACAACAATTGATTTTCCTTGTAAAAATTCTCCATTTCTAAAAAATCAAAATTTTTTAAACCGATAAAATCCTCCCAAAAATATTGTTCTTCCTTTTTAATGTTTTAAAAAATAATATAATATGTGTGTATACTTTAACTTCCGCAAGGAGATATCTGCATCATATTATATGCACGAAATACAAATCTATTTTTAAGGAATTATTTTAAAAATTATTTTGAGTCTTCAACAAATCTTTATCTAATTTTTTTATTAAATTTGCATTTCGAAAACAGCTTAGAAACTTTTTTTAAATAAAACATTACCTTTTTTCAGAATAAATTAAGATGTTTTGAAAACACATTTTTAAGAGAAAAACGTCTAAAATAACTTATGAATTTCTCTTGAAAAATAAAATCAAATTCACTCAATATTTAAAGACTTAAAGTATTAAGCTTTTCGCAATTTTTTTAATAAACATTCTTCCAATAATGTTACTTGAACTCTTCAAAGCATTGATCTCTCTTTCAAATTCTTATTTATTACTCATTTGTTTTACTTAAAAAAAAATCAGTTATTTAATTTGCGGTTAAAAACATTTTGAACATATTTCTTAAAGAGTTTAGTGAAAAATTGGCTTCAGGGAGATTTTCTCTCCGAAGCAGGAACCCAACTGCGTGAATGGAGTCGCCCAATAGTGATTCGATGTAGAACAAAAGGCCGATGCCCAATATGTTAGATCGTTTGGCTGTCACAATTGAAATATGATCCGGAGGGGGGTTTTGGCACGTTCCGCTGGTCACGCTTTTTGCTTTCAGGGAACAGCTTCATTCGCTTAGGGATTTTTTCTTAAAAAAAGAACTCACCCTGTTACCACTTAAATTTTATGAAGCTCTGATAATATATGAAGTCGTACCGCATATATCGGGAAAGTCCCATTCGGTTCCCAGGCGATTGCAATTTTATTTTTATTCACTTTGAAAAACTCACAGCTCCTTATCACTTAATAGTTGGGCAGCTATTAAATCCCTTTTTTATGTCTTTGTCAATGCAAGGATTGGAGTTTGCTCAGTTAATAATGAATTTTTATTGCTTTAAAATGGATATTGCGTTGATGTATAATATAAAATAATAATAATAAAGTAGTTATAAAAACGATTTCTGGGATTATCATAAACTGGACATCCGGGCGTTTGATATTGCTAACTTTATCGATTGAAGATGATTGAATCTAATAATAAGTTTACTATAAACTTTTTCAACGATAAATACTGAGCAGAAAAAATATTATTGAATAAAATATTTTGCAATTATATTAATAATATGAAAGAGTTAAATTTAAGAATAGATAGACTTCTGAGCTGTGTATACAAAAAAAAGGTATTTTGTTAAAAGTAATGATTTTTTTAATGAAGTATTAAACTGGAGAGTTATAAGGAATAAAATCACACTGTAATGATTAAAAAACTATGATGCTATTTTAATTTAACGGAGGAATCGCTTTAGATAAAGTATGTCCGACATTTAACACAATGTTTGAATTAAATCTAAAACAATTTTATTCCTTAAATTGTCCTTTTCTATTGAATCGTCAAGTACACAGTTGTTGTATTACAAAATAACACACAAAGCGAATAATCTCCCCATCTTTGTTAACAAATGAGCAATTTTTTGTCCAAAATTTCCTTTACCATTTTGCATAAAAGTGGCTGAATTTCCCTCTGCAATCCAGGGGTCTTTGTGGGCATGAAAAGAGATCGAATGCTTCGAAATCACACGATGCAGAGGAGTCCATCTTCATCACAACCAGGAAATTTTCAACAATGTTCTATATCGTGTAAGAAATGTCATTCCAAAACTTTCACCTGTCAAATGTTTCTAATAGAGTTGCCTGCACGAATATGGCAGCAAATTCAAATCTAGCATTCATTTTGGGGCACAAAGGTGCCTGTTTGTTAGCAAAAGTTTCATAGCCTCATCTGACCTGAAAGTTTGCAGTTAATGTGTTATTCTTCAGTTACAAACGGTAACCCACTCCCTTTTATTAAAATAAGCTTGAGTCCACTTAAAAATGAACAATGTCGTGAAATCAGTTCCTTTTAAAGATTGAAATAAATTATTCTAGGAAATGAAGTTTTTTCAGTTTTCATATTAATATGCAAATTATAATAATAACTCCTAAAATAATTCTGTCCACCCCATTGAAGAGGAAAAAATGGATTTTTGACATTTCAAATAAAATACCTCTGATAAAAACTGAAATCGGTGATTGTTCCTTTTAGGAAACCCGCCCATTGGAGTAATATCTCAAAGCTGCTGCAGCATCCAATGCTCAGTTCGTTCAGCAAACTACTGCAGCGGACGCTCACAGCAGGATTCTCGGATGTCTAAGAATGGAAGATCTTCACATCAACCCTATTTAATAAGACGGCAGCCATTACTGATTCTTAAATAATCTGTTGCTGTCAAAAGTGAATCTTTGAAACGAATGGATGTTCTATTTCAAACATCAAAAGTGATCTACGCAAATATCCTCCCTCTTTTAAAATGTTGAAAATATAAACAGATTAAAATTACAATTAAAAATTAAATCAATATCTTTTACAGGAATTCTTAAATATTTTAAAAATCATTTTATTTCAAGACTCTTTTGCATAACATTTGAATGCTTTAAATGTTCAGTTTTTCGTAAATACCACTCCTAACCATCTTTCTTACTATGAGGACAGAATTTTTCACCGTAGCTACGAAAAAATAATTTTCCTTCTCACAGGGAACAGCTCTCCGTTCATCACGAAGCTACATCACTTACATAATGTTCATTTCATAAGACCAAAAAGTTGAGTTCAGTGAGTACATATCGGATTATATATTAGTGGCGATACATCAAAATGTATCAGATGATATATCAGTAGGATTTAAAAGGATACGTTGTAATGTAAGCGTGGTAATGTTGTCTTGATGCAGTTGAAGCAATCAACAGAAACATCATTTGGTTAGAGAAGGAAATTTCGAACTTGAAGATTGATTGGTGGTCCTATATATTCCTGATACCCTCTGATGTTGACTCTTATCTTTCATCGACATTCTTCATTTTAAATTTTCCCTCATATACCAAAAAGAGAAGAATCATGAATATAAAATTATCTTTAATTAACCTAAGCCACATCTTAAAAGGTTTTCCCTCTCATGAGATGATAATTATTATTTTTGTATGGCAGTCACTTATACGCATCTTTTAACACCCCATTGCTGCTCCAGCCTGCTTCCCTGTGCCTTGCCCTGCGTTGGACTCTACCAGTTAGATAGAAGCAGCCGGTGGAGTCTGTGATTTTGAAGCAGTCACCAAGCAGAATATTTCCAATGCTTGACCAGAGGTATCATTTCACTGGGAGGACATTGTGACCACGACGGTATTTAATGCATCCAAGCCACCTTCAACAAACACGAGGGATCTTCGGTTAACTCCGATAATAAGAGCGACGCCCTCACCAGCCAGGCCACCGGAGCCCTCCAAACTGAGCGCCGCCCGAGGAATGTCCACCACGCATCCTGGGAATAGTTTTCATAGGTCACCCGGGAGAAAACTCGGAAAATTCCTAACATCCCATCCAGGCAAACTGCATACAAAAGGCGGAAAATTATCCCTTTGTCTAATAATGGCTGCAATCGAACATTTCGCTTTTCTTACCACTAGACCTCGGTGAGAATATTCATAATCATCTAACCTGTTTCGACAATATTTTTCCTGAGAAAGAGACAGAGATAAATATTTCTCTTAAAAATTTCTGCCGTAAGTTCTACGGTCACTAAAAGGTTTATTTTGTCATCATCCTGATTTTTAAGGTTTTCAAAGATGTTGATGTTGACATGACATGATCAAATGTTGACATAAGCAACAAGCAAAGGAATTTACATTGATTTGTCAGCAGCCGATGAGGAATTCTCTTTTAACTGCAAAGTTTCCCCTTTGCAGTATTTGAGGAATGCCATTTCTGTCTTGGGCAGGCATTTGGAACACTTTTCCAACTCTAAACAAATCTTATTTTGAACAGTAATATTATTTGTTACAGTTTTAAATGCAGCAAACAATAGTAATTTTCACCGCGTTTTTTAATTACAGAGAGAGAATACTCTTCGCAAATTTCAGGCACATCCAGTTCTTCTGTATATCGCATTATTCATCATATCATACTATTATATATATCGCTTTAAGGCACTGAATACAATACTAAAAATACAATATCAAAAAATACCATTCCAAAATACATATATATAACAGGAAATCTAACCAGTGCAAAAGCAGCTAAAGAGAGATATTTGCCTCAGTATAAATTAGATAAAACACAAAAAAACAATAAAACTAGAAAAACAAAATTTTAAAATCTCTGAAAATATACAACACAAAGAATAGGAGGAAAGCATAGGGGCCACGTCCTTATCAGAAGGGAGATGGTCAGCTATGCAAAATAAACACTCTTTTCTGACTTGCACGAGGACAAATGTCTAAAGATCTTCGAGCAATTCCCCCGAAAAATGTTCGTATCATAAGAAAAATCATTAAGATATTTATTTCAAAAATTACTGAATATATATATATATATATATATATATATATATATATATATATATATATATATATATATATATATATATATATATATATATATATATATATCAAAGAAAAGTAAACAAACCGACAGTAGAAATAACAACAGATATAATTTCAAAATACCAATAGTAGCAAATCAGAATCCATTTAATTATTAGAATAAAGATACAGTTGCAAAAGTAAATTTAAAATTAGGGTAAAGCTATAGTTGCCAAGGATAATTAAATTCGAAAAGTTAAAGTAGTTTAGAAGCATGCAGTAAATTTAAATTTAAAATGTGTTTAAAGAGATTTAAGGTTAAATTATATTTAAAGAGATTTAAAGTGATAGTACGTGCTTTCAGCATTCTTGTAAGAACTTCAATGCTTGGGTTGTATAAAAACTATGCATTACTTCAATATCAGAAGCGATTCCCTACTTCCTACATATCAGTAGCATACCAATTGATAAATTAAATGGTGTATCTCTATTTTCAGGACTGAAGGAATTTATTGAATGCTCATTTTGAATACTGGAATCACTTGGTTAAAATGTGTATTTGTAATAATTTTATATATAATGGTGAAAATATATTTATTCAAAATTGTGGTATTCCACAAGGATCCAACTTTTCTACCATATTTGCAAATCAGTTTTTCTACATTATTTTGAAAAAAGTTTCATATTTATCAATATCAATTTGCTTTTGGATAGATTGATGATTTTATTGTTTTCAATAATTTAAATTTTGAAGGTATTTCTAAATCTATTTACCCTAATGAACTTACCCCAAAAACTAATCTATTTGATATTAATGTAGAATTTTTAGATTTATTTATCAGTATTAATAATCCCCGATTACTTATGTTGATATTTTTGACAAAAGGAATCAATTAATTTTTTTAAGGTCAATAAGTTAATATACTGGAACTCAAATATTTCTTTAAAAATACATAGTATATACATGTTATAATTTAAGTACACAATATATAAAAATATACATGTTATATTTAATGAACTAAATCGCATTTATAATATCCGCAATAATCACGAATTTACTAAAAATCAAATAAAACGCCTAATTGATCATCTCAAAAATAATAAAATTCTAACTAATTTTATTATAAAATATGTAGGAAGTAAGGAATCGCTTGTAATATTGAAGTTATGCGTAGTTTTTATACAACTACAGAAAGGCAACCCAAGTTCTTACAAGAATGCTGAAAGCACGTACTATTACTTTAAATCTCTTTAAATATAATTTAACCTTAAATCTCTTTAAACACATTTTTTAAATTTAAATTTATGCTTCTAAACTACTTTAACTTTTCGAATTTAATTATTCTTGGCAACTATAGCTTTATCCTAATTTTAAATTTACTTTTGCAACTGTATCTTTATTCTAATAATGGGCGCTCCGTGGCTGAGTGGTCAAAGTATCACTCCGCTAATCGCTTGAGAGCGTAGGAGAGTGGGTTCGATTCCCACCGAGGCCCTGGGTGTTTTCTTCGTTATTCTTCTGTGATTGTGCTATTTGTCCTATTATCGACGAAGACTTACAAGCAGATCTCAAGAATCAAGCATACAAGTCTGAATATGTGTAATGTAATAAATAAATAAAAAATATTCTAATAATTAAATGGATTCGGATTAGCTAATATTGGTATTTTGAAATTATATCTGTTGTTATTTCTACTGTCGGTATGTTTACTTTTCTTTGACACACACACACACACACACACACACACACATATATATATAGTACACTCGTATTGTGTTTTTAGTTAGAATTCTCTTTCAAAAATGGAAATAAATTCCCTTAATTTTATTTATTTGATTTCGCTTTGAAGTGCTAAGTGATTGTGATTCTGTAAAGTAATGCAAAAATCATATTATGTCAAATAAAATAAAAATGTTATGCAATTCGAAACTTATGATTTTCATAATAGTTAACCTTTCCTTTTATTCGCATTGACGGAATCCCATAACAAATGTCTTGAAATTACGCTGTTTTCAAGCATGCTTGAAAACTAACTTTTTTGTTACTTGTCTAGAATTGAAATGATTGGAATTTCATACAACATAGGTTTTAAGAAATGAATCGTCTACGTCGTTTCTCTCTCTCTCTCTCTCTCTTGCAAGTAGTGAACGGGGAGAAGCGAAATCGAAATAAGTTCTTAAGCTGATAATTTCAAGGTATTGTTCTTTATTTGCTATTTTATTTTTTAAAATTTATGTAAACAAAATTTTTAGAGGTAATATATGTGCATATATGTATAACATTTTGTTGAGTTTAAAAAGATCAAGTTTTTTATTCGAATATTTTCCTGAATGTGCACTAAACACATATGGATTTGCTGAGACAGTTCATTTTTATGCAAAATTCTAAGGTATCTCATTGTTGAAGTCGCGCCAGAAAGCTGTGATTAGGTAGAGAAATGAGTGACATCTCTATTCGCTTAGTCATCAGTTGATGATAACTTAGCATATTTCAATTGACAATCATCAACTGAATGCCTTTTCTATATAATTATTCAGAATATGTTATTCGTTATTCAAAATTTCACTTATTCAGAATTCGATTATCAGAATTTAAGTTACTTAGAGCTCCATTCAAGTTATTCACACACACAACTAATAGAACTTCAGCTGTCCTAATTTAATAGTTCAGAATTTTATTTATTTAGAATTATAGATTTCCCAGAATTTCAATCATTCAGAATTCTATTTATTTAGAATTCAGTATTTGAGGATACAGAATTTCAATTTATTTCATTTTATTTATGTTCTAACTGCTTGTAATTATTACAGAATTAAAATTTTAATAAGTAAGATCTTTTGGCTCATGCACACGTAAATTACATGTATGTTTACATACTTTTTATTCTTGTTTTCAAAAAGAAAGAAAAGAAGAGTGGATTGACATGTTTAACAGCGTTTGCTTTACTATGCAAAAATCTTGCAAACCCAATAAAAATTTTCTAATTTTAAGGAATACTTTTTCTCATCTGTTAGATTTTTCTATTACGTGAATTCTTGCATAATTTTGCTTTTTATATTTCTTCCTCGAAATTAAATTTTATTTAACAAAAATTCTTACATTTTTTCTCCAATTATTTTGGTGCAAAAAAAAAAATTCAATTTATGGATCCATCACATTTTTTTGCATTGAAGTACTCATAATGTTTGAGAGAAAAAATGAATACTTCTCAAGTAAGTTCAAAATATAAGGCTTTGAAATGGCTTTTCACCTAGAAATAGTTACTTAAAAATTATTTTCATCAAACTATTAATGATTCGATTTATATTTATAGATATCACAGGAATTTAATCTGATTTTATTTATGGCAAAAGAATAAAAACTTTATTGGCGATACTAAAGTAACAGATCTTATCTACCAAATTTCTCCGTGGTAATTAGAATTTAGTTGTCATCAAGTGGTAATATTAACAATAAAACTGATCAAACTTCCTTGAAGAAAGGTACTGAAATGGTCCTGAATTTAATGTAGTCATTGTCCTTTTGTCACTGCTCTTGTGTTACCGAGAGAATGGAAATAATTTTCAGAGCTATCCCGGTCTTGTATTTCTCCTCAGAGAGATTGAAAGATGCGTATTATTTACTTATATTTCACTGTACAATAAGTTGATTCGTAGTTAACAGCCTTTTGTGACGCAATTGCTACTGAGTAAGAGCGTCGCAATCGAAGGGGGTTGATTAAAAATTACCCTATTCTCTCCGCATTCCATGCATCTCTACATCCTATCCCACAGATCCTCGGAGGAAACTGTGAATCATCGCTAGAGGGCGCTGCAGCTGTCATTCTGACTGGCGGTCCATTCAGACTCGGAACACGTGCGTTGGCATCCAGAACAGAAACTGTTTCGTTCACGAAAATTTGCATCCGAGAAAATATGGCACCCGTAGATAGATTCTTCGTCCCCCCGATTGTACAACACCCCCTTGTCTCTCTCCCATTTCGAACTGCAACCGTACTCGTATTGATTGGTGAAAACCTTCCCCTTTTGCCTTTTGTGTTTCTTTGAGCATGCTATGCATATTAAAAAGTATCGATTTTAGGAGCGAATGCAGACTAGGGCAGTCGAGTAATTTTCTGTGTACTGTATTTGTACAAGAACATTACAGGCCGAGAGGAAAGCCCAACCAAGGCGTGGGGTGGGGGAAACGGTTAGAACTTAACGTTCTATATTTTTCCCTCACGCCTCTCCCTTCCAAAGAAAAAGAAGAGGTTAAAGGGTTAGAAGTTTTCCTTGGTAAAACGGAATTTTTACAGTTGTTAAGGAACCTGCGGGTCGATTTGTATTTGTACGGCTGGCTGTTCGTTATGTGCATAAATGCATAGCAGATGACCCAAGAACCGTTGAAGGTATTGACACTAGATTTTGCTGTTGGAGGAATCCATTGAGAAGTTTCCAAAGTAACGATTATTTCTTTTTCTTGTTTGTCTCGCATTAGGTGCCGGGATCATTGTCTGGAAAGTAAAAAAAAGAAATAAAAAAAGAAAAGCATAGCCAAAGAATATTTGAAATGTTTAGGGTTAAAATAAAAACCTGCCTAATTTCTTGTTCGAGACAAACTTCTCGATTCTATTTTGCCACTGCGTGCATCAAGGATCAATAGAATGATTTTCTTTCGAACAAGGCTAGTTCAGTTTGAATAATTAACAAACAGAAACAAAGGTTTTCCAAAACGAATTCGAATGGTGTTCCTGTTATGCTTCACGGGGTATAAAAGAAAAACTTCTGCAGATTTTGCGGCACTCAAACTTTCAAATCACTGACTTCGGCATTCATCGGTCCAAGAACGCGTCCATCGATTTCATTTTCGATTCCACGGCGAGTGAATGGAATATATTAAGAGAAATTTCCTTCACGAGCCAATCGGAAAAATCATGTTAATATTCCACAACATCCCCATAATGGAATTTCCTGCCGACCTTCGCAAATATCCCCTGAATAACTGAAGCGGTTTCAAGAGAAAAACTTCTCTTCTAAGTACGCGCAAAAGAAACAGCCTAATCAAATATTTATGAATTCTCTAAAATTCCTTTCTCATTTCAATGTATCTAACAAATTTTGTTTATTGTGTACTTTTAGAAAAATGCATAAAAAAAACGCTGCTGAATAAAAATATAAATTTAATTGAAATTATTGTATTGAATTTAAGTAATATTATTTAATAATGTAAAATTGTACTCATTATTAAGAATATGTCCTAAATTTTTCCCCATATTGAAAAGATAAATCGCATTCTTTAATGTATTTACAGTGTAATAAATATCGATTTGAATCACTGTTTCCTTAAATATTGACGTTAGAAGACTTAATTTATCTATGGACTCATCGAATAAAATTCGAGAAAAATATATTTCTGATAAATATATATTCTGAAGAGAAATATTTCTATTTCCTAGAACAGAGTTGCTATGAGTTTATATTTAACGACTATAAAACTGCAACAATTCTATAAAAATAACCAAATTATTATTCAATAAATTTTTACTTTATGATGTGTACGATATAACTTATTCTTATACCTAAACCATAAATACAATAATTAACAAATATTTAGTAAGATTACATCATTTAATCAATAATTTTCATTAATCTCATATTGGTTTATTTCCATAAATATGGATTATAAATATTTTTAGAATGGCATTACAAAATTGTTCATGTCAGAAAAATAGGTGTTCATGTCATTTTTTCTTTTGCCTTAATTTTTTAATAAGAACACTGTCATTTTTTTCTACCTTTATTTTTTATAAATGTGCTGTTACTATTTTTTTTCTTAATTTTTTTTTCCTTTTTTTTGGATGGTAGTTTTAATTAAACATTTTGCTGAAATTTTTATTCTCTAAGATGTTTACGTTAAATTAAATTTAAGTTCGATTTTTCAACATAATAATAATTATAAAATACTGTCAACTAATATACAATGGATTATACTTTTGACGGAAATGTAAACAAACATTTAATTGAAGTGATTTCGGTTATTGGTATGATTGTTATATAGCTCTGGAATCACGTTACACTTTTTTAAGAAAATAAATCGAGTCGGTTATACATATTTATAGTAAAAATCTTAAATAATAAAGATAAGGCTGACAATTGGCGAGCTTTTAAAATCACCATGACGTTAACCCTATCTATATTCTAAAGAAGCTTCCCTGTATTTTCGAACAGTAGAAAGTGAAATCAATGTATTTTTAAAAATTATATTTCAGAATAAAAATAAAATTAGGGGGGGGGAAATTAATATTAATTGTGAAATGGTATATATGTTTAACGATCTTTTAACACGTGAAATACTTCGCATTTAAAATTAAATTATTTACATGAAGAGGATTCTCTGAACTGTGAGGAATTAGGTCAGTTGAGCATGCAATTTATTCCACATTTTAAGAGTAAAATACTTAATTCTATACATATAAACATTATCTCATGAAATTTACTTTAAAGTACTTTGCAAAAACGTGTCTAAAGATATAAAATGAGTACTCTTGGCCACTCACAAGTGAATGCTTTTCATTCCCTCCTTTCACACGAGTATTTTTTCAGCGGTCTACTAAATATATTCGCTCCGTTTGACAAACCTCGAATTTATGAGCATTCATGACTTTTCAAAATAGGCGTGATGATGCTTTTAATTCCCATTTATGAATTAAAGTTTTGGAAAACTTCTTTTGAACAAACCCTTATTAATGTATATTTCGTTTGTGTTTATTTTTCAAATGGTCTATTTTTTAGCTATAATGAACTTCAGTGCAGATATTTAAATCAAAGCAATTCATGTTGAATGCTTCCGCCAAATTAAACGCCCATGAATCGGTACATAATTAATAGCTTATAATATATATATATATATATATATATATATATATATATATATATATATATATATATATCATACATATATATATATATATAAATATATATATATATATATATATATATATATATATATATACATATATATATATAAATATATACATATATATATATATATATATATATATATATATATATATATATATATATATATATATATATATATATATATATATATATATATATATATATATATATATATATATATATATATATATATATATATATATATATATATATATATATATATATATATATATATATACATATATATATATATATATATATATATATATATATATATATATATATATATATATATATATATATATATATATATATATATATATATATATATATATATACATACATATATATATATATATAGGTCAGCATTTCTAAACCTTTCATTATTCGTGCCCCAATCTTCAATCATAATTTTGATCGCGCCCTCTCGCTGTGTCTAGTAAAATGTACACAGTGTAACAGATCTGTATTAATCCTACTGACAAGAGATGTGAGTTTACAAAATATTCAATATCCAATCAGAAAATAGCGATAGCAACAGAAGAGAGACGTGAAGAATAGAAGGTGAACCATCTGGTTCACAAGTAAATAACTTTTTTTATTAATTGTAGTGTACCGGTAATATATATCTTTGTTTATTAAGAATTTTCTTTTGTAACACTTTGAATCGTATGTAATGTCGTAATAAATGTTTTGTTATATTCTGACTTCCATTTTCCTTACGTTTCCACCCATTAATAATGTGTTTTGAGTATTTTGGTGCTAAATCTACACTAATAGCTTAATTATAAACCTTACAAACTAACAAGTATATTGAACTTTTTCTGAAATTTGGCAAGACAGACTTTTAGCATTGACAAAACAAGAATCCGGAACCATTTTGCACCGGAATCTGCTCTTGTGTCCACCATGTTGGACATTCTCAAGGTTTCGAAAGAAATTCCAATTCGTCTCGAAGATACTGGATTATCGAAAACATCCGTATCGATGATTCGCAAATGTTCTCTTCAGAAGGCAGATGTTCGATAACGACAGTTTCAGTGTCTGGTAGTCTCATTCAAATCGATCCTTTTGTCGCTACGGAAGCTATCTAAATGCGTATGCCGTATATGTTTTGTGTTAATTGCAGCTCACCGCATTAAGTATTCATGCAGAAGATTGACCCGGAAACATGGATAAATTTTTTAGCGGTCGTAAGCGAGCATCAGTCATGCATTAACAAGTACGTGGACAAACGTTGTTCAGAAAGTAAAATTAAGAAAATTGTCTCAAGAATACTTAAATTTTGGGTTTACCAGTACTGAAACCAAAAAGCAATTTAGCAGTAAACTCCTCTTTGAATTGTGGACAAGAGTAGATAAGTTTTCTGCACTGAAAACAACAAAGGTCATTTCGCATTCTATTACCATTTCCAATATTCTACTTTTGTGAAGCTGGATTTTCTGCGGTGGCTTCTTTGATGAGAAAACATAGATCACATCTTAATGTAAGGAAAGAAATCGAGGATCTGTCTATTTCTAATAATAAAACTTCCTTTGAGAAACTTAGTTCTGCAAGACAGGCCCAAATAATTTAGTAAATTTTAACGAGTTTCTTAATCAAAACTAGTAAATTAAGTAAAATAATAATAAGTTTTGATTTATATAGTAAATTGTGTTTCAATTTAATAAGTTAATTATTAAAAATTATGTCAAAATGTATTATGTTTTGCATGGTTATGTGCCTTTCAGTTGGAAAATTAAATTTTTAAATAACTTTTTCTCTTGGATATGTTCGCGCCCTCTTTTAGTGTGCTCCCTAAAGGGTCGTGCCTCACAAGTTGAGAATCACTGGCTTCAGTGAACATACCATAAAGTTCTTCTAAAAACAGTGGTTCAGAATTACCTCATGAAATCGACATTCTATCCATAGTTCACCTGTCGATTTATGGTTAGAAGGATGTTACAGAAGAGAAAACGATACCTAGGTCAATAACGATATCTAGAGAATCGGTCTTTATTACTACAAAAACTGAAGGACATTTACCCGGCTCCTTGAATGAATTTCGACAGTGTTTTCAGGACTTTTCGAATTTGGACTCAGGTGAACTTAAGGAGTATCGCATGATTGAGAGCAAAAAGGAATTTTAGATCTCAGACAAGAAGAAAATGAGGCGACAAAACAAGCACCTGAATGCCAAACAAGGCTTTTTTTTCCAGCAAAACAACAGGGAAATGGATCGAAAAGATATTTTTAAAAGCTTTCTTTTGAAGAAAGAAATGTAAGGGATTATTTTGTCTGCAAGTCGCGAATTAGATCAATTCAGCTTGCAATTTATCTCATGTTTCGAAAGAAGAGAATCAAAAAATAGTCTTCTTTATTTAAATTAATGGGTTTATTTAGTTTAAAATACACACAAAAAACTATTCCAGATATTTATTAAAAAATTTTTTTGAGAAATACGCCATTTAATCTAGTTTCCTTAATAGGACACGAACTTGGAAAATTGTGCGATGATGCAATTCCCAGATTTGGCTAAATAAATATCCATCTGTATTAAGAATCTTAGTTGCATTCAGTAAAAAATACCCTCTTATAAAGTTAGTCCAGGTGTCTATTGCATTAGTAATACTTAGTCTGTCAATTTTTACATTAATAAAATAAATGTGAGAATTGTTTATAAGTAAGAATTTTATTTTGCAAGTGTTTCTTACATAAAAACAATTGGAAAAAATATTTAGTATGTACATACTAAATATTTTTTCCAATCGTTTTTATTCACTTTATTTATAAAAAAATTATAAAAAGAAAAGTTTTATAAAAAAAAAAAAATTATACATCTAACAGGAATTTTTCTATCTTACGAACCATTTTTTACCTGTCTCTTTAAGTTCGCAAAAACGAGTATCTATTGTAGTATAAAAAGTATAGTGCAACATTAATAAACTAATTACTTTACAGAAACTGTGATGTACTCATGCGTTTATACAAGCAAACTCAAAATACTTTGAAATTCAGAGTTTAAAAATACAAAAACCTGAAAAAATGTTAATGAGTCAGTCGAAAGTGTTGGATAAAATTACCTTAGCTGTCAAAAACGAATTCGGCTATTTTCGCTCAACAAGCGAACTTATATAGGGAGATTTTGGGCTCAGCTTTTTACTTCAAAGAAAATGTTTATTTTTATCGAGTTGTATAAGAACACTCTTTGGCTCAATCCATTCAGCTCATGCAGAAAACAAGGGAGGAAGGAAGAGAAGGGGAAAAAAAGTGCAGAGTTGATTCCAAATCCTATTGGCTCAAACTCTAGGGAGCTCAGGGTGGCCTTTTTCTAATCTACCCGATGACAATTTCATATTCAGATCAATATCCAGGGCGTGGTGGGGTAAAGTCATTTAAATAAATTACGACTGCGTTTGGATACCCTAGAACTGTTAAACGTCCCCCCCCCAATGTGTCGAGCCTGCATCACCACGAGATGCCTTCTGTGCTGTGAGCGCATACATGTAAGACGCTTGAATAAGTTCATAAATTGTTTATAACATTATTGTTGCTGTTAATCCTTGTCATTGCTATAATGACATATCATTTTAAACGAAAAGCATTTTGTTATAATTAAGTAAAAATGACACCAGCTAACAATGTCTTTGTTAAAATGTATTGTTGAAGGAAAAATTTTGCAATGTGAGAACTCGTAAATACAAAAATACTACACTTGATAATGTATTACAGTAACACAGCAAAGCTGAAACAATGATGTTTTAATTCCAGGAAAAGAAATTTTCCCCGAATACAACAAAAAAATGGATAATTAAGTTTTATATATCTCGACAACGTTTTTGTGAGAAAATATTTATGGATCCAATGTTACGATTGAGTGCCAAAAGTAATTTAGTAATCGTAGGTTATTTTACACTAAATGAGACGCTTTTTGGCATGAAACTGCAATATTGGTGACATAATTTTGTGGTGAAAAATGGTAGATAAAATAATGCGTAAGTACTAAAAAAAAATATTGGCGTTATAGATTGCCGAAAATCAGCAACTTTTTTGTGCATGGTAGCAGCAATTCATATCGCCAATGAGTTTAAAGACTAATCAAGTTTTGTCTTCTTTTCGCCCAACAGAAATAGTACAAGAAATGGTTGTTTACTTTCCTTTTTGTTGTCATAATTCAGTGTTAACGAACAATCTTGAAGTAGTCCATTTTTAAACAACAAATTTAGATTTAGAATGGGCATATTTATTTCAATATAAAAGAATTTAACTGCTTAAAAAGTTGATTACATTTTAACGAACATTTTTTAATTCAAATTATTTTTTATAAATAATTTGAAAGTACACTACTGGCCATTAAAATTGCTACACCAGGAAAGCGGCACACCACACACGTGAAATTTGCATGACAGGTAGAACTTGCAGTGATATGCAAATGATTAGATTTTCAGCGCATTCATACAAAACAGGCGACAGTAGCGACATCTACAATCTGTATAAAACCAGAGATTTGACAGCAGTTCTCTTATACTCAATTTCCGTTTCAACGTTGTTTTCAGCAAAGAAAGTTGTTGTAATGCCTCGTGTAAGAAGAAGAAATGCCTATCAGCACGTGTCTGACTTTGATCGAGGAAGGATTATAGCCTACCGGGATTGCGGTTTATCGTACCGCAATATTGCTGCTCGCGTCGGTCGAGACCCCATGACTGTTAGCAGAATATGGAATCGATGGGTTCAGGACAATCATACGGAACGTCATGCAGGATCTCAGCGACTCCCATCAGTAACAGCAGAGAAGACAGACATCTTATCCGCATGGTCACAAGGGATCGTACAGCCACGTCACGAACCCTGAGTCGACAAATGGAGTCACTTGCAAGGCAACAAGTTTCTGCTCGAACAGTTCGACGACGTTTGCGGCAGCATGGATTGTCTGCACAGCGACCATGGCTTCGGCTACCATTGACGCTGCGTCACAGACAGGAGCGCCTTCAATGGTGTGATCAGCGACGAACCTGGACGCGGGAATGGCATCACGTCATCTTTACAGATGAATCTCGGTTCTGTATACAGGACCATGATGGCCGCATCCATGTTTAGAGGCATCGTGGAGAACGCGTATTGCCAGCTTGCATTGGACATCGCCATACTGGCCCATCTGCTGGAGTGATGGTATGGGGTGCCATTGGATACACGTCTCGATCACCTCTTGTTCGCATTACCGCCACTTTGAACAGCAATCGTTACATTTCCGATGTGTTAAGGCCCGTGGCTCTGCCCTATCTTCGATGCCTCCCTAATGCTTTGTTTCAACAGGATAATGCACGATCGCATGTTGCCCGTACTGTTCTGAACTTCCTTGATACAGAACAGGTTCGACTGTTACCCTGCCCAGCATGTTCTCCTGATCTGTCACCAATTGAGAACGTGTGGTCAATGGTTGCCGAGCGATTGGCATGCCATCACTCACCATCCACTACTGTCGATGAACTGTGGCATAGTGTTGAAGCTGCATGAACTGAGATCCCCGTACATGCCATAGAATCTCTGTTTGACTCCATGCTCTAGGCGGATAAATGCTGTTATTGCAGCCAGAGGTGGCTGCTCTGGGTACTGATTTCTCAAGATCTATACATCCTAATTTCCTGTAAATCTAATCACTTGTTCTTTTCACTATAATGTATGTGTTCAATAAATATCGTTCTGTTATTTGCATTCCTTCTAGGTGTAGCAATTTTAATGGCCAGTAGTGTATTTCCAAATATTTATGCAGATATTCTTAATAGGATATATTTGTATGTAATAAAAATGTCACGCAAAATTTAAAACTTCATTATCGAGTATAATGAAGAAAATATCTTTTAATTCTGTATTATTAAAATATCATATTTGTTACTTCATATTATTTTTAGTTAACCTAAATTAAATTTTATACAATTTGAAACCTAAAAATTTAAATTTGAAATTGTAAAAAATAACATTTTTATAAAATATGTACTATTTTTTCTTTGGATTTTGCTGACATTTTTAGTTTTGATAGATACTTTCAAATAGAATAACTTTAAAACCATATTAATATTTAATCTGTAAATCTGGGTAACTGAAATAAAGTTAAAACATTGTATTGAACAGATTTCTGGAATTTCCATTAAATGGTTTCACATTAAATACTTAATTTTTTACTCTCTTTAAGAATTTAAAAAATTGTTTTGTTTAAAATATAAACGCATTTAAAATTTTTTATTAAGAACTGAATGTTCAATAGTTAGACATACATATCTTATTCAACTTTTAAAAATGTTTATTAACAATGAAAATTGCATTTACACTTTTCTGTTCATACTATTTTTAAATCTTGACTACCCAAGGCTTATATGTGTACTGTATTCATCAATGTTTCTTACACAAGGACTGTCCAAAGTTAAAGAATGCCGACAGAAGTCTAATATTTTTTTAAATGTGCATTCAGACAATGGTATCCTGCCAGACGACGAAACAATGCCATGGCATTATCCGTCGACTTCTCCTTCCTTTAGAACTATTTCCTACATCGTCTGTATGAAATAATTCTAAGGGAAGTAGAAAATGTAAAATGATTGGCAAAGTCAATTATAATAATTGTTAACTCAAGCATATTATTACGTTTCCAAAAAATTATAATAAAGACGATAGTAAATTTAGTAAATAAATACAGTAATATATTGAAGAACTTGCTTTATTTTCTTAGTGAATTGTGAAGATTAATGAAAAGGAGAATTTGTAATACATTGATATATTTAGATAAAATATTTTTGCAAAAAGGACATAAGAAAAATATCAAAATATAAGAGTGAAATTGATTCAAACAAAACAAAGAAAATCTATTTAAGATGTTCATATGAATTAATTAGCATTTTAAAAACTTGGTTATAAGCAAAATACTCAAATAAGAATTTATCGTGAAAACTGGAATCTACTAGTTAAAATATGATAACCTTAAAAATTGTATCCAGAAAATCGACCTATCATTAATACTAGTAAAACAGTTGTCTTCTTACAGCAAACCTGAAAGAAATCTCAAGCATTCATTGGACGAATAGAACGAATTGCTGAAATTTGAGCTGTGACGTCACGTAATGTTAAGTCTACGGGAGTTGCTCAAACTGAAATATCGGCAACTCCTAATGTAATAGAGGCTTTACTGAGTTACATTCGATAATTAATCATTTAAGGTTTGCAACAGTAACAAATCATCTTTGGGATAACTATTTCAATAATTCCATTTAGTAGAATCGAGAGTGAGTAAAATTCTGTTAGAGCGAAACGGCAATCATAGAAAAAGATTTTACCTGTTCACGCTGGAATCAATTTTCTTTACAAAGTGATCTTGAAAATTGAAATAAAATTCTTCAAAAAGACTATTCCTAGTTAATTCTCGGCACGATCTTGTTAATGGTGCAACTCACATATTCATATTTCAAAATATACATAATTTTGTTATGAAATACCGTGAAATAAACTAAGAAATTCCTTTACTTTTATCCAAAAATATTTTAAGGAAACACTTTTTGTTAATAGATGCTAAAAATTATGGTTTCATGGACATGAAAATAACAGAACTCCTTTTAAATTGTTTCTGACGTTTTAAATTAAAAAGAAAAACAAGAGGAAGAGAAAAATTTCCCATTATAACAACGAAATTCAACAATGAAATAGAATTACAGAATATATCAATGCTAACAATACTGGATACAAGCCCAAACTATATATCCTTACAGAAGGTAAGTTAAAAGAAAGAGAATTAAAAATGTACGTATAATTATTATCATTATGGCCATTTTTTGCGGTATTTCCATCTATTCATATGGTGGAATGGAAAAATGAAAGCATTGTCGTGTACAGCTTTATAAATATTGCTCACCAAAGTTTGTTTCTTTGCAAATCACACTCACACGTACTCGAATATAAGAATAAAATCATTTCAGAACGATAAAATATACGTAGAGGAGGCTTTTGTTGGGCAAATGCATAAGTAAGATGCCTTATCTATTAAAGAAATAATACTTCCTGCCTGCAAATAGGTCAGATATGGCCCAAGTGCTTCATCATCGCAGTTTGGGGACTTGCCAACCATTCTCCCCCGGATGCTGTGTATTTCTGCGCGGCCGAATGGCAACACTGGCATCGGATAACGCGATCTCTCTCTTTTTTTCTTCCTTTTCTTGAATATATATATATATTTTTGCGTCGATATTCTTCAAATGGTTTTCCTTCCCGCCCACTTTCGATGACTTTCTGGCGATGGAAGAATGAAAGGCCTTGTTATTCATGCCCCAATATAAGAACTCATTTTCTGGTGCCGATTGAGATACTTCACACAATCGGAACATTTAGGTTAATCCCCAAAGTATAAGAAAATGACAATATAAAATATTGTGATTATCTAAAAAGACACAAATAATGAAATTTGTAGCGTTAAAATTTTAAATATTTTATTTTTTAATACTTTTCCCTCGCTATCATTTTTTATCACTCGGAATACTTGCACTTAACACTAAATTCTCAAACACATTTCGTAACGAGCAGTTCACACATATAAGCGGCAATAGATTGCTCGCAACCGGAAGACCGAGTTTTATGCCGCCGCGTCAGTCGACCATGTCCTGGTCTCAATGTATCCGGGGATGGGTGGCAAAATCTCAATCTTCAGCTCGGTCTGTGTTACAAAATTATGAGGATCCCCCACTTTCGGAGGTAAGTATGGAACACCCACCAGTTCTGCCCCTTGTAAAGCCGAAAGGTAAAAATTCCAAATGCCCGGGCATTATAGGAACCATGTGACAAAAAAATAAAATTTTATTTAAAATAAATCAAAATAGCATTAAATTATTCATTTCAAATGATTTAATGTTAGATATGAAATTAATATTTAATTCACGCAATAAGAAATAAATTTTTATCAAAGCCTGTTTCAACTGTGCATCTAAATAATCTTAAAATCATACTTCAACAAAAGAGAATTGATACATTAGAAATTTAAATAATAATGTAATAAGTTGATTAATACATATTGTTTCTGTTACTGTCAGCCTTTGAACAATGTTTCACCTAGACAACTTTTGTTGTGTGAAAATAACTAGCAAATCGTGTGAGCCCTCTCAAATAAGCGCAGATCAAAAATCTTCCGTCCCAAGTGCACATTTGGTATGCCAATAATGGAAAATTTCTTTCAGTTTGATCACTGTTTCACTAGGTTGAATACATCCGATAAATAAAACTTCTTTTTGTATGGTTTAAAATAACCGGAACTAGTTTTTCCTTCTTCGTCTGACTGGAAATATCTATTTTTAATGAATTTTTGTGAGCCTGGCAAAAAGATCAGGACTGTATAAGTCCACATCCATTTAATTGAAGTTACATACACTTAAATATGCATAACTTTAATAATGGGTATGGATGACTCGATTCAGGCTTCTAATCTCCCATCTGTTCTGACGGACTCAGATCAGCTCAATGAAACCATGGACATTCATTGTGGATATCCATACAATCCAATTCAAGGCAGTTTGCTGGGGTGTTGCCGGCATTTGGGGCAAACCTCTTTCAGAAGGAGTGTCGCGGAACAGACGCGTGCTGTTCTGCAAGGGAGACGCAGGGTAAGTCCTGTCCTCTTGCCAGTTGTGGAGCGGAGAGCACCTTCCTTCGTTTTAAGCGTTTTGCCACAAGAATGACTCTAAATATGAGAGTTCTGAGGTGAAAGTCCTTCCTTTGCGAGGGGGTCGGCTAGTTCAATTCCGTAGATATTAACATGGGATGGGATCCACTGAAAACATGCTTCATGCTGGTGAGAGATGAGCTTTAGTTTTCATAAGATAGATAAACTGGTTTTATCTCCTTTGTGGGGCTAATTTTTGCGATGTTGAATTGAACTTCGGCAGTCAGATAGAATCCAAAGGCCTCGGTTGTTGCTTTCGCTCACGACTCTCTTTAATCCTATGTTAAATGCAATGAATTCACTTCGAGACACGGAACAGTAATCTGGCTTACGTCGTTTTACAGAGTATTTTTCTTGCGGTGTTTCAATATATATTCCACTGCCTGAACATGCATCTATTTCGCTGCCATCAGTATAAATTTTGATGACATTTGGGGAAATGGATCGGATCTTAAGCCAGCTAGCACTGAATTGACTAGCCTTTTGAGCACTTTTCCGCGTGGGTGGCAGACTCCATTCGCTGATGAAGTGTCCGCATTTGCAATATCGAACACAACTCTCCAATCGAAACGTTTAACATTTGGTGCATTTCAATATAAACTAAATTAAAGAAAAAATTCAATGAAAATCAGAATCTTCATCTGCTGATAAATCGCAGCAAATCAGATCTTTACAGGAGGGGGGAAAACATATTTTAAATTTGAGTTGATTATTTTAGTAACTTGTTTGAAGAGGGAAAGGATTCCTATGATGCATAAAAAAAGAGCAAATAAAAAACGCTAAAAGTGGATTATGTACAAGAGAGCCTTCAACTGTATTCTACTTGCGTTGCTAGTATTTGGGTTGATGGCTGCACTCTTCAAAGCAAATTCCCCAGGTTTGATCCTGGCCACTGTTGAGTAACGGGAACCCGCTTCTGATTGCCCGTCTCTCTGGGTTAGCGCTTGAAAGTTTTCCGGGTTTAGAGACAGTGAATATGACTCACCGTCTTTGAAAATTCCTCCCGGAAGGCAACTTGGCACAGATGCCGTATAATCCAGGATGCCAAATTCTGATTATTATTTTATTTTTTTTGGCGACGAAGAAATGTTGCCTAGATGACGTAAATACTAGAGTCGTTAGGCTACCCGAATACGTGTCAAAATAGGTTCCGTTCCATAACAAAAAAGATTTAATATTATCTTAAACATCAAAGCAAGGATTTCGCAGGTTTTTTACAAAACAAAATAGAAACTATAAGTTAATATTGCTTTTGAATACAAAAAGACCAATTTCTGTTTCAATGTTTTTGTTAAAAGCTAGAATGTTGTTGTTGTCGTGTGCCAGCTAGGCTGGCAATATGGGGTGCGCTGCTCCACTTTTTCAACTGAACCCTATTTTGGTGTGGAGTCCGACTTCCTCAGTACACACATGCCATAGGGACCCGTTTATAGGGTAGGCAACCATTCACACCTCATTCATACAAGGAAAGGACAAAGACAGGATAGATAGAGAGAGAAAGTACATTCATGCCTGAACTGGGATTCGAACCCAGGACCTCCTATGCGACTCAGATCAAGGACTTTGACCACTAGACAGGGCGGGCGGCAAAAAGCTAGAATAGTTAATATATAAATATTTTAATTAAGCATTTCAAAAGCGAATGTGTGTTTGTAATTTGCAATCATACTCAAGAGTTGCGAAGAAAATAATGTGCAAAAGCCGAATAAGAAATTCGTCTAATTTTTTTATATATTTGAATAGGTAAAAAAATTTACATAATAATCGTAATGAATTTAATGTCCTGTTACATCAATTCTTCAATTTGATGAATTGTTTTGAAAGTTAGAGATAAAATATTCAGTCAAATGAAAACCAAATCAATAAAAATAAATAAAAATAATGTCATTTTAATAAAAAGCAAAAACAATAATCATGAGAACCATTGAAAATAATATAACAGCAGATGCTACTATCATTCCTTTATTTAAATTTCATACAAAAGGTAAATATAAAATTCATCCTCCATAAAATGTTCTTGAAAACTGCTCATCAATAAATAAATGTACGAGGAATAAATTTTATTTTCATTAAAATATATTTAACTAAAATTAATTTTAATGAAATTAATCTTTAAATGAAAGGAATTTCAAAATTTATTTTGATTCAACTTTGTAGGAAAGAGCGCTATAGATGATTGTCACATTCTTATCTCATTGACTAGTTTCTCGGAGGGGGGAAAAAAGAAAATTCAATAATCGAGCATGTGTGCTTCCTCCATTTCGGCTCTGCCCACCTCTTTCGAATCTCCAAGCATCAAATGAGCAAAATTACTTCAGGAACTGAAAATTAATTAAAAAAATAAATCATAAAATAATAATAAATAATGCATGCATTATATGTATAATGAAAATCATAATAAAGCAACAACGACATGCATTAAAATAAGAAAATGGTGTTAAAAGAAGATATCAGAATAGAAAATATAAGAACTAAAATATTTGATAAAAGTGATTTTATTTGAAGAATTATTATATATAATTTTAAAAAGTAACTAAAAGTAGAAAATGTTTCATTGAGGGTAAAAAATATTTCATTTTATAGGGTATTCAAACCTCATTTACAAAATGTAATGGACGCTTTTCTTTACTCATGTTTTGCTTTTTTGTTAAATATTTAACTATCCCAGTTAATGTATATAATACTTAAAATGAAGCATTTCTTTATTCATTTTTTGTTAAGTATTTAACTATACCAGTTAATGTATATAATATTTAAAATCGTAGTTGAAGCATTTCTTTATTCATTTTTTGTTAAATATTTAATTATCCCAGTTAATGTATATAATACTTAAAATGAAGCATTTCTTTTTTCATTTTTGTTAAGTATTTAACTATACCAGTTAATGTATATAATACTTAAAATGAAGCATTTCTTTTTCATTTTTGTTAAGTATTTAACTATATCAGTTAATGTATATAATACTTAAAATGAAGCATTTCTTTATTCATTTTTTGTTAAGTATTTAACTATACCAGTTAATGTATATAATACTTAAAATGAAGCATTTCTTTATTCATTTTTTGTTAAGTATTTAACTATACCAGTTAATGTATATAATACTTAAAATGAAGCATTTCTTTTTTCATTTTTGTTAAGTATTTAACTATATCAGTTAATGTATATAATACTTAAAATGAAGCATTTCTTTATTCATTTTTTGTTAAGTATTTAACTATACCAGTTAATGTATATAATACTTAAAATGAAGCATTTCTTTATTCATTTTTGTTAAGTATTTAACTATACCAGTTAATGTATATAATACTTAAAATGAAGCATTTCTTTTTTCATTTTTGTTAAGTATTTAACTATATCAGTTAATGTAGATAATACTTAAAATGAAGCATTTCTTTATTCATTTTTTGTTAAGTATTTAACTATATCAGTTAATGTATATAATATTTAAAATCGTAGTTGAAGCATTTCTTTATTCATTTTTTGTTAAATATTTAATTATCCCAGTTAATGTATATAATACTTAAAATGAAGCATTTCTTTATTCATTTTTTGTTAAGTATTTAACTATACCAGTTAATGTATATAATACTTAAAATGAAGCATTTCTTTTTCATTTTTGTTAAGTATTTAACTATATCAGTTAATGTATATAATACTTAAAATGAAGCATTTCTTTATTCATTTTTTGTTAAGTATTTAACTATACCAGTTAATGTATATAATACTTAAAATGAAGCATTTCTTTATTCATTTTTGTTAAGTATTTAACTATACCAGTTAATGTATATAATACTTAAAATGAAGCATTTCTTTTTTCATTTTTGTTAAGTATTTAACTATATCAGTTAATGTAGATAATACTTAAAATGAAGCATTTCTTTATTCATTTTTTGTTAAGTATTTAACTATACCAGTTAATGTATATAATATTTAAAATCGTAGTTGAAGCATTTCTTTATTCATTTTTTGTTAAATATTTAATTATCCCAGTTAATGTATATAATACTTAAAATGAAGCATTTCTTTTTTCATTTTTGTTAAGTATTTAACTATACCAGTTAATGTATATAATACTTAAAATGAAGCATTTCTTTATTCATTTTTTGTTAAGTATTTAACTATATCAGTTAATGTAGATAATACTTAAAATGAAGCATTTCTTTACTCATTTTTTGTTAAGTATTTAACTATACCAGTTAATGTATATAATATTTAAAATCGTAGTTGAAGCATTTCTTTATTCATTTTTTGTTAAATATTTAATTATCCCAGTTAATGTATATAATACTTAAAATGAAGCATTTCTTTTTTCATTTTTGTTAAGTATTTAACTATACCAGTTAATGTATATAATACTTAAAATGAAGCATTTCTTTATTCATTTTTTGTTAAGTATTTAACTATACCAGTTAATGTATATAATACTTAAAATGAAGCATTTCTTTATTCATTTTTTGTTAAGTATTTAACTATACCAGTTAATGTATATAATACTTAAAATGAAGCATTTCTTTATTCATTTTTGTTAAGTATTTAACTATATCAGTTAATGTATATAATACTTAAAATGAAGCATTTCTTTATTCATTTTTTGTTAAGTATTTAACTATGCCAGTTAATTTATATAATATTTAAAATTGTAGTTGAAGCATTTCTTTATTCATTTTTTGTTAAGTATTTAACTATCCCAGTTTATATCTATATAATATTTTAAACTGCATTAAAAACCAAAATATGTTTATGCTTGATAACTAATTTAAAAATATTTAATCGATTTGAAAAGTGAATAGTCAAACAACAGGGAATAGTATTATTGAGAATAAAAAAGTGAATTAAATATTTATAAAAAATATGTATAATGCAATTGCCATAGGCAACGATTAAATGAAACTTATTTAGAGTCAGCAATTTTTAATAAGAATTTTTCAAAAAGTTTTTTCAATAAAAAAAATCACTTACATTATTACATCCATATGAATATGAAAATAAAAAGACATGATATACAAAAAACTGACTAAGAAAATAAGGAAAATAAAAAACATAACTATATGCAATACATTTATACTTTGAATTTTTTGAATCATATATTTTATATGATGAATACAATTTTAATATTATACATAGAGTAAAAAGTTTAATGCTTAATAAAAATCTCTAAACGTCATTATCAATTTTATTACATTGTGATATAGATAACATTTTACAAGGAAACGACTTCAGAGGATTCATTATGAAACATTAATGTGAAAAATTCGACGCAAACTTTTGGAGATCTTGCACGTCCACATTCCAAACCACAAGCGCACCAGCGATTGATATGAACTCTCTTATGCATATTAAAATTCTTACAAGACCTTAAATGTTCTCTTAACACGGTCTCGCACTGGATGAGCCTGCATTTATTCTCCGCTTCATTCAGCGTTATCTATTAGGTTTGTCTGCTGGGTGTACTGCAGCAGGGTAAAGTTTATAAAGCACTGAACTTATATCGAGATCTTAAGTTACTGTACCACCTTTAAATCCTATTGACAGCTATCTAAAATATATTACCATTTTTTTGTGTGAAAAATAATATTTATTTGTTCATAAGCTCATTCATCTATTGGATCATTCTAATAAATATGAAATCAATTTCTTTTTTAAATTGTATACAACAGAAAGAAATTTTGAATTTCATAAGAAATTCAAGTGTAGTTAAATCTGTCATTACATTCCTGAGAAATTTAAATCTATGTGCTGTAATAAATAACAATTTTCGCGTTATTTTACTAAGTTTAAGGAGAAGGATGGATGTCTTTTTATATCATCAACAAGTAATTGGATAGTGGCCGTCATTCAAATACAGTTGCCCAACGGCGCCACTTAAATTGCTTCCCACGAGGGTTTTTCATAGATATATCGCAAGGGAAGAAACCCAGAAAACTCCCAAACTCCAATTTGTAAAAAATAAATTAGCTTTGGAAAAGTCTATTTCTATGGAGGAGACAGAGATGACCAGCTCGTCTTTACTTGCTGGACAACCAACGTGTAAAATTTATAACTTGCAGAAGATTAAGTAAGTATTTTATTTATTTGATAAACAATATGTGTGCGAGTGTGTTTGTTAATCAATTTATAAACTAAAAGAAAATAAACTTTTTTATTAAAAATCCTTTACTACCAAACTGGAAACTCGGCTTGATGCTATTATTTAGTTTAGCCTTTTTGCACACGCGTTTCGAGAGAGTTAAGCGAACGCACGAGCTCAGGCGATGACCACTCGGCAGCGAACTGTGCAGTTCCTGCGATTCCAGTACATTGATAAATCAACGAAAATAAACGCGTACTTTCCAGAAATAGAAAAAAAAATTATATATAAACACTGATTTATTTTTAACTTGCGTAACTACAAACGACAACTTAACTAAAATTCTCGAATAAAATTTATATTTAAATCGGAATATGCAAGATTTTTTTTATCTTCTAGTATACAGAGAATATGACATCTTATTAATGAAATTTCCCCAAAAATACCAGATGGAAATAATGCTTTTTAAGATTCTGCAAAAACATAGCAAGCTTACTTCAATGAGGAATCTTTTGCGGGTGTTAAAATCCTCAATGAATTTCGAGAAACAAATCATTCCAACAGCCAAGATGGAAGGTTAATCAAAGTATTACATTTAAATTAAAGTAGAGAAGGGAACATTTATTTGCATATTTACGACTCAATAATGCTGCCGAAGAAATACGCATTCTTCACATCTTTTAGAAATTGTAAAGTTTCCTTCGTATTTCTTTCGCATTCATTTCAATTTTTTTTCCTCAGCTGCAACATTTTACTCGGCAATATCCTCCCTCTCTTTATAAGCTCGTTACTTTTTATGTAAATGATTGAGTTTGCGATTGACTTTCGCTATGATATATTTTAAATTAGAGAAATCAAAAATTTTTGAAAGAAAAGTAATACGATAGTCCAAAAAAATTAAATAAATAACCGTACTAAATTAGTTTTCCCCAATGGCCTGGATATTGCTGGATACATAATCAAAGCGGAGAGAAAATTTGAATAAAATGAGAAAAAACTGTATATTAATCATAAGCTTGATTTCGAAAACAGGCCTAAAAATTGCTCTTTCAGTAAGATTAGTGGAAAGCTCTCATAGTGTGAGAAAGAGTTTACATTATCTGTTATTTTAAGAACTAATTTATTTCCTTCTCAAATAATGTGAGCTTCTCGAACTCTGCTTCCATTAAAATACTGACTGAACAGACGCACGCTTCATGTACTGGCACCAAGATTTAATTGCGTACTCATTAAGTTTGCTCCATATAAGTGAGTGCAAGTTTTTTTTTTTTTTTCAATTGCTTTCTATGTCTTGAAATATTTTTTACTGACTTCTTCTTTGAGAAGTTATTAAAAGATTGATGGAGAAAATAGTGATTGTAATTGTATCTCGGCAGAATTGAAAACTTCTCGAAGCAAACGGAGAACTTTTCAGGCTCTTTCAGAATATAATGACAATCTTCACACCCTCTCCCTTTAAGTGTTCAGGCAGACTTGCGAATGCTAACTCCCGCTTTATATAGTTAAGATTCACCCGGTACCCCTACTTTTTAAAGTAAGCGATCTCCGTATGACATCAGGACACCACATAAATGAAGTCAGAAATGCTTTAGTGCCAGATTATGTTAGACGACATCAAGCATTTTTAATAACAGCATTCTTACGATTTAAGAAAAATAACTTTCAGCACGACAATAATTGTGTTCCTACAGCACAATCGTGCTTAAAATGGTGTGTGCTGCGGGTGGACAATAATTAGGTGCCAGGCCACCCCAAAACACAAACTTGAACCCCACAGAGCATCTTTGGGTTGATTGGAAACATCGTTGCGTGCGTTGTTGAAACATTTGTTCATAACCCTGTAGCATCTGGTGCTTGTCGGTTTGGTCTGCTTGAATAAAAATTCAGTTGTTCAAGATGCTGCGGGAGAAAAGTTCTATCAATAGCTGAAACTTGGATTTCTTACCGGATATAAGGCTACAATAAAAGGAAAAAATCAAATTATTTTCACCAGTAAGGCTTCCTCATTTCTGTCAATATCTGTTTCATGACTAATTCTCTCACAAGTTTGCCCTTTGATACAGCTTATTCTTGCTTAAACATGCCGCTACATGAAAAAAAACCAGGATTTGTCCATAACTCAGTGGCAATTTTTACCATAGAAGATCGAGATCTACAGATTAAAGTAGATTTCAAACACCTAAACACGAGTCGGGAATCGAAACCACGAACTGTCAAACTAAAAGCTAGAGCGTTAACCATTCGGCTGCCAGCTCAGCAACAAGTCCAGTGAATTATTGTTTGATGAATGGGGAAGCCGTCACTTACTATCCAATTGCAGGATTTTTTTTTTTGGAAGGCGTTACGAACATTTATGTAGGATGGAAATGTTCCATTTTACTGGAAATACCTCCTCATGTGCATGTTTTACCTAAAAGCACATAAACGTAACTCCTCCTAAAAGAATAGAATTTCCTTCATGTCATCCTCATCGAAGATTTTAATGTGTGTGTGGTACCCTACTCAGAAACATCATTAAACTGCATTAACTGTCCAAGTGATTGACCACAGCTATTTATAACATGAAATATTTATAGCTTTTTCAACATTCTTTGCCAATTTTTCTCATATTTTTTTTACATTTCTTTAGTTTTTAACATCAGCCATAGAATGAAACAAAATTGAATTACAATTAAAAGAAGATTTATAAATATTATGAATAGAATTTTTGCAAGACTAATTTTCTATCTCACATTTGAAAACATTGTCAAGGTTACATATGAAGGCCCAGGTTTTACATACGTGTTAGTATTTTAAATTAAGAAATTTTATATCGCGAACAACCTATAATATAGCACTTGAAGGATTACCAGAGTCAGGTCTCAAATGAGTATAGGATTCATAGCTTATATGCTAAAATTTTCGCAATTTAATTTTATTTACTAAATTCATAACATTAAGATACTTATAAAATAAATTCTTAACTCACTTCTGCCTAAAAAAATTATAATTTTATTCATTAAGAATAAACTGGATTATGTTCCATTACAAACTAAGAATCAGAGCAAGCAGCCATTAACTGTATTTTAGGTTTATTCACTCCATGATTTATCCTGAAATTTTCATAAATAAATACCTTATAATGAAATAAATTTGTTCAAGATATGTTTGTTTTAGAATATAGCATCAGAACATAGTATTTGTTTTAGTAAAACGTAAGAAATGAAACACAAAAGTGTTTTATTGCAGTAAGGCAATTTAAGAAAATCGCCTTACTGCAATAGTTCTTGTGAAGGAAAAAAAAAAAACAACTTCGGATAGTTCTAAAAACTTATTACAATATCATCTATAACAGAACACAAAGCAGGTACAAAGTGTTATTAAATGTTGCATAAGAACAGAACAGAAAATATTGTCATTTAAATCGAAAATGTAACAACTCACTTCATGGCTGCTGGAATTCGTTCTGTTCCATTCGATGTTGCCTTAAAGTTCTATAAAAAATTTCATTAAAAGCCAGTTTTTTTACTCGTGGAAGAAATTTAAAATTCAGCTTATTTATTTGATTTCTCAAAATGTAATGAATTCCATTTATTTCGGCATACATTAACGTTAAATAAACAAATTTTAAAATATTTATGAAACAATGAATACGATTCTGGGTTTTATAATCCTTTATTTAAAACTTGTAAACTGAATTTCTTAACAATACAAAATTATAAAATTTTAATTGGCCAATTAATTTTAGTTGAAGACTAAAAGTGACCTGATTTATCATTTTTATCCATTGCCTTAGTTAGTTTAAAAAAATCCTGTAACAGTAGTCATTATAATTAATTATTCCTTATGTAATATATGCATAATATGGAATGCCTATACTGTTTTTAATATGGAATATTGGAAAAGTTCCATGAAGCAGAATTCAAATATTGATATTATTTTGAAGCACCGGATGTCGACAGGCGGAGAAGTTGACTTCACCGGTAAAAATTTGATTAAATGGAATTTTTGTAGTGTTTTTATTGAAATATTTAAAATTTGAGCACTTCTCATAAAAACAATTTTTTTCTACCAAACGAAAAATATTTCTTTTCCAACGGAAGTTTCCATACCTAGATATATTCTTTGGAATATATATTTTCCGCGTGCTCCTTAAAAATTCCGGAATACTTTATTTATATTCCATCCACGCACAAAGCATTCTATAAAGGAAGTGTTCTTACGTACTTAATCATATTCACGTAATATTCGAAATAATGTTTTTAAATCAAGAATCTGTTTATTATATTTAGTGTTTTTTTAAAAAATCCACTGAAATACAAAAAATACGTTTTTAATATACAGTAAACAGGTAAAAAAATTAAAATACGTAATGATTAAATTAAGAAATTAAAATACTACCCAAGCAATCAACCAAGCAGATCTGCTTGCAGATACACATATCAATATTTAAAAAAATGATGGAATTGAACTTTCATACCTGATACAGTAAGTTCTAATTTTGCTATCGCTGTTTTTAATGCTACAAGTGGATAATCTAATAATAAAAACAGTGATAGAGGCTTCTTAACACACACAGTGTATTATTCCGGTGAAATATTTTGTTCACGTGTTAAAATTTGAATGCCCGGAAAATTCATGAGCAGCTACCTCACATATAAGAAATCCAAGTTCCAACTACAGTTTTCCAATATGCGCTATGCAAATGTCTAAATATCTATTATCTAATCTAGACTATTCCAGATCGTTAGCAAAACATTTATGACTCAAATGGTGATAGGAGACACACATTTTCTTGGGAGATTTGTCAAGAATCATTATAAGGATGACATTTGATATCTTGACAGAAATAGACAGTTCCCTGTCCACTAGCCAGGTATTGAATCTGATATCAAAAACTTGGTGGGAAACTTTAGATGAAGTTCAGTTTTGTCGCCCATCTTAACAAAATAGGGCCCGCAATATTTTTCAATATCTGATAAAAAAAATAAATAAATAAAAATCATCTCATAATAGTGGATGTATCAAACTATTTGAATTTGTTATCATTACAGAAATCTTTGTCATAAAAACAAACATTTCAGTCACAAAGATGAGGGAATGAATTTCTTAATATTTCATGCCTTAAATAAATATTAAAATATATCAAAAGATCGTAAAATCCTTCTGAACAGAAAACGGACAAATTTATAAAACTTTAAATATATATTGAATTTCGATAAGCGTTTTGAAATTATAATTTGATTATAAAAATGAAATAACTTTAATCGCGTATAAAAATATTTATAAATAAATTGAGATTTCAATAAAGTAACACGATAATTAGATGAGAGACAATAACCCTATTTATTATTACGTACACTGAAAATCTATTACTTTGGTATGGAGTTGAATTTTTACGAGGCTAAATTATAAATGAATTTTTAAAAAAAATATATTGGGTATTGGAGAATAACCTAAATTTCGAATTGTGAGAATAACCTGGAAAATCTCTATACCAAAAGATTTTCCATTGAGAAGCATATAAAAAATATTCACAGTGGTCTAGTCACAAAGTCATGTTCTTCACAGTCGAATAACAGTAAACAAATTTTACATGCTATATGGGTGAATGCTTAAAAGTTTTCTTAATTTCTTTCTTTATGGCACGTGATTACTTTCGTTATACATAAAAAATCCCTAGAGAAGAAAAATACTAAGACTATTATTTACATTTCATATGCATGGCCATTATTTTTGGCACAAGGGGCGAAAGTAGGATCCACAGTGGGCCATTGTGACCCAGAAAGCCTTTGTACTTTAGAAGCAAGCAGAAAACCCCGAGAGTGGACGAAAATGCGGCCAGGACAGCCAGCATTAGTAAATACGACGGATCATTGCTTGTGTCAGAATTCGAACTCACCGATAACGACACCCTATCAGCAACCACCGCGACCCCCTGAGAATATTATAAAAAGAATACCGCTTACATAAAACGATTCCAATCCATGGCAGCTTTTTGCAGATGATGCTTGCACTTGAAGCAACTGATTATACCTTGATGCATGGGTTGTAAGATGAGAAACAGAATAGTCAGCAGGAATTCCATGCAAATTGCTGTCAGGATTTCAATATCGGTAGAGCACAAGATTCGAAGGATTTACGATCCTCCAATAAAAACGCCTATCCAATATCCTCAATCATAAAGTTAAAGAAAATCCAAACGGAAGTTTCAAGAAAGAGATTTTCAGGGTTCTAATTTGTGAATGAGAATCTCTTGCCAATGGGATCATTTGAGAGCGAGCTCCTAAAATCACGCATGTTCGCAAACGAGAGGTTCAAGAAAATCAGCCTCTACTGAAGTAACAGTGATTGAGTGAAGGTCACGTGTCCATAATGTTGTACGGAATACAAGGTGAGAATTATATTGGTATTCCAATTCTAGCTTCAGCATTCCCTATTAAGAGAAATTATGAAGAGAATTTTTTATGATTTCGGATCTGCTGGTATCCGGGTGTAAAATCATGGCAATTCTAAAATCTCCATAGTAATATGAGGTTCTACCAGACATCGAAAATAGCATCATTATCAGATAGCATCGCTAATTAAATGGAATGCTTTGTTTTCATTCAGTAAAGAAGGCATAGTTCGAAACATTTGATTGTACCGCGACCAACTGTTGTATCGACCATGCTCAGAAAAAGAAGTATCGATAAAGGGAGAGCATCGAACTGCTTGTTAAAACAAGCTTGGATGGAAAGGGGGAAAAAACGCGTGCATATTCCGCACAGCAACTTTCCAATTACCAAGAATGTTTAATTCCATTTTCCAGTTCATCCACGAAAAGCAAATTTTTCCCTCTCCCTTTTCCCCCGTATATCAAGAACTAATCTCCAATGTGAAGCTAATCAATATTTCGGAAGGGAGAGATAGGGAAAAAAATCCATTCTGGTTGCAGTGTTATTGATTATTTTGCCCCCAATGCTTTAATTATTCAGGCAGAAGTCCAAGTCTTTGTACATCCAGAGAGATTCCAAGCGGACCTCGAACCAATAGCAAATCAAATCGTGTTGCCAACCGATCGATAACAAATTGCTCACGCGAAAGCTACGATGACGTCACCTGCTCTTTGATGATTTATAATTGGCCAAAATCTGGCACTAAATCTCTCGTTCTTGACATCATCTACTCAACTGCAGTTCTATTTCTTCTTTAATTGCGATACTCTTTAGTTTTAGGTTATTGAATCCAGTAAAAATGATGGAACAGCGTTTCTAACAGTTAGGCGTATCCATCAAGATGCGCCTCCCCCCTTCATTTGCATGATTTTCTAAGAATTCATTAAAAAATATTTACTGGGAAAAAATTTCAGAAAAGAAACAATTTCTTACCTAAGGATAACAAATTTAAGTCAACTAACGAAAAAAAATTATAAATCATGGCCACATCTCTACAATGTAAAACATCACGTAAAAGTTACACAGAAGAGTTTGGCACCATATATCACTTCAATGAAACTAATTAAACTGTAACTCTTAGACCATGTAGCAATTCATTTCAACTTTACGGTTTAAGCAAGAATTATTTGTTGATATTATATTTGCAAGCAAAATAGAATATTAATTAAAATTTCCTATCATTTTCCAGATAAAAAAGGTTTTTTATTAAATATTTCTTGACAATAAATTTCCGATATTTAATTGAATTCATAAAAAAATATGAAAAACAATTTAGTGTAATTTATTAATAAGGTTGTCAAATACATCTCAAATTTATAAAACATAATGACATTCAACAAAACAAGAAAAAAAAATTAAAAGTAAGTCAAAGCACATAAGAAAAATTATTTTAAAGTATATAATTTTATCATGATTAAATATTTTATTCTCCTATAAAAACATGGTAACAAATGTCTACATGAATTCATTATGAATGTTAACTTATGATCAAAAAAGGAAGCGTTGTAATTATTATTAGCTTTTAAGTCCATATAAATAATATAATGGATTCTTGTTATCATGGACTGAAACAGAGATTGAATAAATTGAAATATCACAAAATTTCATCGTCGATTTCAGATGACAAATCATTTTATAAATGTTTCTAACCTAAAAATTGTAATCATTAACATACAATTTAGAACTGCCGTTTCTAATTTGCATGTAGATGATTATATTTATATATGTGTGTGTGTTTATGTAAATATATATATATATATATATATATATATATATATATATATATATATATATATATATATATATATATATACTTTTCTGGAGTTATACTCCCAGGAAAAATCAAAAATCTCGGAGGAGTGGAAAACACCCCCACCCATAATTGGTACAAGGGATCAAAACCGGGTTTGTCCCTTGACCTCCCGTGTGACAGACGTACCCGGACTGTTCTCTCAAGACTTGCTAGCGGTCATATTAAGTGCCTCACTTTCAACGAGGGCAGGAAAACTTAGGTCACCTGCACCAAGTGCCAAAATCATCAGGCTTCTCCTGAGCATCTTTTGGATTGCATGGGTCTCTCTAGGGAGGATCTCTTTAGCAATCCTCTTTTAGTCTTCGACTTCCTTACAGTCAACGAACTCGTGGATCTAGTCTGACTCCGTCAGACATGGAGGATAAGCAACAACAATAACATATATATATATATATATATATATATATATATATAATTAATGATTGTTTCATTCCTAGTAAAATATTTCATGATATCTCATAATCGCTAATCAGAATGGCAATTCTTTACATCTAATTATGAAGCTGTTTTCCCTTTGATTTGCTATAATAATTGTTAATTTTGATATGCGAAACGAAATTGAATGATACATTTCATCAGACATACACGAGCAAATCATACTTCTGCAGAGCTGAATGCTTCGTTTGTCATTAATATTATAATTGTATGAGTAAAATAAATGGTTTATGGAATCTATTTCTAGCCTCAAAATAAAAAATAAGAATTTGTAAAAGCTAAATAGTGTATATTCAATGAACAGGAATTTTTCATGCTCTTTTGTGTGTGTGTGGATGTAATGCAGAATCTAACAATAAAGATTTAATGCATTTTCGTTTAATTGCTTTTTCAGAATTTGGATTTCACACAAATGATAAGATCATTTTGAAACATTGAGCGAAGTCCATAATGAATTAAAGTGGTTATCGCCTTAGAGCATAGTCGTGTTAGTAAATAGTAGCAAACTACGTGAAACATCAGTATATGACACCACTGTTATAAGATGGAAAGTATATGGTGCAGTTATCAATGTGATCCGCCTATAAAAATACTCTAGAAAAATAGTTCACTTTATATGTTTTTTATATATATATAAAGGGTGATCTTTTTTAAAGTGACAGTGTTTGGAGCACCCTGTAGCGCGATCTAATAGCCAAAATGGCGCCAAACTTGGTATTAAGACTAATCAAGACACGGGAAAAAATATTCCGTGAAAAAAATATTTAGTTCCAAAAATTGTCGCTAGGACATTTTGCGGCGCTTTACATTGTATAAAATGTGAGAAAAGGCAAATACTAACACATACAATCGTGCAGTTAAATTATTAATGTTTATTTACTACATTAACTTCCCCGGTGAGGAATTAGACCATATTCAATCTGAGCACTGTTCTAAGAAAAAACACCGTGCATTCTGTGCACAACGTTCCCCACAGCCGTACGTGACATATCACGAGGAATATTCCGCACTGTCTTCGTTATGTTGTCCTTTAGAATAGACAAATTTGACACTCCACCAACATAAACGCACGTTCCGGTAACGTGAGAGGTACGGCCACTGGAGCTCATTTACTTCAGCTGAGATTTTTGTCGGAGCAATCTACTAGTTGCTTTTATAGCCCCTATTACTGGCACTGTCATTGCACAACATTTGCATTTTTCTTTGACGCCCGTTTTTTACGCTAATTCTCGTTATTGTAAACTAAAGCAGCGCCACAAAATACCCTAGCGGCGACTTTTGGAATTAAATTTTTTTTTTTACAGAATCCTTTTTTATGTTTTAATTAGTCTAAATACAAGTTTGGTGTCATTTCGGCTATATTAGATCGCGCTACAAGGCGTTCCAAACACTGTCACTTTAAAAAAGATCACCCTGTATATAAAAAAAATTCAACTTCTTAGAGTTGTTGTATTTCAGTACAAATGTATGAATCCTGCAGAGTTCACATAGCCCCCAACTTTTACTGAGTTTCCTTCATTCATTCCACAATACGAATAAAATCAGTATTAATTTTTAATTTTAAAATAGTGGAGTATTTCATTTTTTCTAAAAGAATTCTTCAAACATTCATAGATTTTACAAATGAATGCTTTTCTTACTGTTAGGAACTGATTCAAAAATTACAAACTTTCTGCAGTGGAAAGGATCCTTCTTAGGAGAACATGAAGAAGATGGAAAAAAAATACAAGGAGTCCTTAAGAATATAAAAAAATATGTCGAAAATAAATGACTGGAATGCAGTGTAAAATCCAAAGAATTGAGTAATTCTTATATTTTTGATAAAATTGCTGACTAAAAAATTGTCTTAAAATCTATATGATAAAAATTTCAAAATATTTCAGCCACAAGGAAGATGTAGGTCTAACGGATCTCACGCTAAGCCATACCTATGTTTACGAAATTTAATTTATAAACTTTTATTTTTCCCACTGGATTCTTTAAAGTTTCAATAGTAATAGAAATAAATATATACATTTTTTATATGTATGAACAGAAAGTAAATAAATCCCATAGAAACTTTACATAAAAATGCGTGTATTTAAGAGTTGTGAATATATCGACAATCACGAGTTTGAACAATTAGAAATTCTTCAAAGGTCACAGTTCAAAAAAATTTCCTTTCATTATTAAATTCTGTAAATTTAATATTCATATCGGGTTTTCCTCTCTTAACAAAAATTTCAATTGGTTAATCAATAATTTGAATATATCACACATATATTTCATACATATGGACGGACACCAAGTACATCTATTGAAACGTTGTAAATAGAATCGCATACATTCAACAAGTGTGAATACAACAATTTGAACAATTTTATTTTATATTTAACGCTTAAGAGCCCATTATGAAAGTAATTATATAAATTCTTAGGCAATTTTTTTTATTTGAAATATTTGTAAGTTCTTTAAGCTCATTCGACAATGTTTTATACATTTAAATGACTTTTAAAAACATCAATCAACTTGCAAGGATCTTTTAGATTTCCTTTTATAAAATTGTTCAGGCGCCTCAAAAGGTCTCTCAAAGCAGGTGGCTCGGGAGAGAACCAATTAAGTATTCTTCATGACAAATTATATTTTCCTATTAAAAGTTGAGACAACGATTCACATTAGCAGCCTGCCTCCTACAGAAGCGCTGATTTGATGACTTCGTTCTCTCTCCCCCCCCCTTCATCTCAGACTGTTGCATTGGTAATTGTTCGCTGTCATCGTCCGCAACTGCAAATGGCTGACAACTCAACAAGAAACAAATCACCTTTTATATGCAGGCTGGATTTGATATTTCGAAGTAAATATTGATAAGAGTTTTCTAATATTACCTTTTATCTGCAGGCTGCATTCAACAATAGCAAGATATGTAATATTACTTTTGTTAAATATATATATATATATATATATATATATATATATATTAGTTTTTGCAAAAATTATTTATTTTTTTATATCAAGACCACTTTATGGTGAATGTAATTTGATGTGTATTATCCAATCTACCCAAAGAACATTCCTATCAATTTCCTTTAACAGTTTGAAGTTCAAAATTACACTACTGACGCCGTTTTTAAATTTGGAATAGGGAGCGGTATTGTTTCAAAAGTATGAAGAACTATTAAGAGACTTAGAAGGTTTTAAATATGCATACACAAGGATACATCTTGGCCTAGTGGTAACACAGTTTTCTTCAGCCTGGGCCGCGATGGCCTGGTTAGGGCGTCGTTTTCATTATCGGAAGGTAGTAAATCCCGGCTTAACCAATGATCCGTCGTGTTAGGCCACGTTCAATAGGTCATGGTGGCAATGTCCTCCAAGCGAAAAGATACTTTTGGAAGTGGCGGGTCTTCTGCTTGGCCCCTGCTTCGATAGTATGAAGACTCCGTCAGACTGCTTTTATCCAACTAGAAGGGCCTAACTGAGAAGGGCTGGTACAAGGACAGCAACATCTTCCTTTAGAACGAAAAGTTCGATCTCAGTCACTGTGGAGAAAACGATTCTGCATGCAGGTTTGTCAAGATGGGATTTTTCCAAGTTTCTTCCATTCCGATAATAAATACGGCCCACTATACCTATAAACTTCCGAAAGACATTTGCGTAATAGATGTTAAAATATTTTACAATAGCTATTCTCATGAAACCGTCCACAACGTGGTGTTAAAATATGCATTCACAAACATTAAATAAATATAATTTCTAGTTATTTAAAATTCTTAATAATTTTGTAATTAATAACTATGAAACACTATAAGAACTACAAAGAAAATTAATTATGAAAGATTTATTTTCATATCTCATAAAATTACCGAAATCATCAATCGCAAATATGAAACAAAATCACAACTATTTAACAAATCGTTTAACTGCCTGTTTAAAAATTGGAATCAACTAATGCAAGGTGATTTTCAACATTTTCTTTGGATTTTATGCAGGGAAATTTTGATTGGTCACGAAAAGAAAGCATACATCTAGAAGGAGTGTAAATTCTATGACGTAAGCAACGAAAGAACCGGACTTCATTGGCAGCTGAATGCAACAATTTACCAAATGGTCTGGCTTACGATTTAATGATGTATCGATAAGAAGAGGGACAAACGTTATTAAATTGGAAATAATAATGGAGTGAGTGTTTAGTAAAGTGAGAACTGCCATTCACCCGGTCTTACACCATTATTTGTCTGTTAAAAAGTTTTTTATGTTGGTGGATCATTAAGGTGACCTTATCACAAACCATCCAAATTTGCATTTTGAATCACTTGTAACATTTGATCTACCCAAATAGTGTGCGATATAAAATCTAGAGACCTTAGTCTTAGAGCTTCTGTGTCCACATAGTGATCCCATAAATAACAATTTAAGCTTCAGGTTCTCTTAAACATCGCACTTTACAGAGGGTGATCAGTTAACGAACATTTGGTCAGCGCAGTAGCACCAAAACCAAGCTGATAGCATTAAGGTTAGGGATCTGCACAACGCTATTAACCACTTCCGGGAAGTCTTGAAAAAAGAGAGAAAAGCAACCGACACTGGACATGTTCTTCAATGCCCCATTAACAAAAAAAAAATGAAAAGGACTGATTAATATGCAAGACTATATATATATATATATATATATATATATATATATATATATATATATATATATATATATATATATATTTTCAATAAACCTACTTAAAAATATTATACATCCTTCTCTCTAATTTAATTCTTAGAATCTCCAGAACGAAAGATTCGATTTCACAAAGCAATCTATGGTAAATCGATGATCGGTTCACGAACATAATCTTGTAACAGATTATGTTCCATCACCCACTATATTTATAAAATATAAAATTTCAAAAGTAGCAAAAATTGCTCGAGAACAGTACAGCAATTCACCTGTAACTGAAAAATTAAATTTAGAATTTGTTGTTAAAAGTAAAATTATTTTCTCATGTCGTCACAGCAAATAAGGACCATGCATAAATAAGTTACTATATCTCTAATATAAGTAAATAAATTATTAATTTAGAGCTTAAATGAGTTTATGCCATCTGTAATTCATTCACCAGGAAGACTCCTAACAATTTTTAATTTATTTTTTACAACTGTTCACTTTTTGAATGCCGTTTTAGTTCGCAGATATTATATATAGCTCGTGAATATAGTATTCATAATAAACTATAAATTTTATATCTGCCATAATGTAAAGATTATGTCAGGTCATATATCGACAAGGTAACAAGAAAAATATAATTTGATGTATTTCTTCCCCGTTTTAGTAATATTTACTTTGTGCACTCATATCAAACTAGAACCACAGGTTACTCTGCGCGTGCCTCAGTCGGAGGAGTCTCAGAGCAAAGTCGTCTTTTCACCTTCGCGTTGCTCTGATTCAACAAAAAAAGCACCCTTCTGACTCAATTTCGCACAGCCATCGGCTAGAGAGCGTCTCATAAGCAACAACAACCTTATAAAGTGATGTACCTTGCTGATAGGCACAGTGGTTCAGGATGATGATCGGAGATCCTGAACTGAAAGAAATGCAATCAAGATTCATGCCTTTCCTCTCAGATTCAATCATAAATGTCAGGAAATGGGGACGAGACTCCAATCACTAATATTGCAGAAATGAAGCCATCCGAGATATTGCATTTTTTCAGACTTGATTACTCAAATAATGCAGTTTAATTTGGAATCATCATTCGCCACTAAACTAGAAATTTATGACTGTTTAGCATACATAAGCTTCATCAGCATTATGATATTTATCAGAACTGAATCTGTAGCAATCTCATCTTTTACCAATTAGGCTAGTTGGATAACATAATATGAAAAACCATCATTAATAATCGATTGTGTAACTTAGATGGAACGTAAACTCTCGAATTAAAAATAAAATGATATACTTCTTTTCAAATTACAAAATTTTTAAAAAACAACAACTAATAATCTATTGTGTTGGTTAGATGCAATGTACATTTAAAAAATAAAATGAGATACATTTCTTATCAATTTACAAAATTTTAAAGGAACTTTAAATATTATTAAGAAACACAAAAACAATCATCTAGAAATATTTTCATGATGAATATATTCCTTTAATGCAATTCACAAGGAAATAAATATTTTGATTTGTAACTTTCAGGTCGTAGTTTTCAATGCAAAACGTGTATTTACCTTTTAAGAAAAAACTGCTATTTAGAAAAGTATTATGCAAATTAATGATATTTACAATTTGATTAGCTTTGTTCAAGCACCCTCTCTAGCACCACGGACATCAAGTATAATGATTAGTTAAAGACAAACCGAATGATATTTGAAATGCTTGAAAAATCCCTTAAGTTATACGAAGCTTCTTCTTCTTAACTGACGTTACAGCCCTATGCAGGCCTTAGCCTCCAATACAACCTTCTTCCACTTTTCCCGCTTCAGAGCCAAATTTTTCCAATTCTTTATCTTCATGGTCTCCAGGTCCTTTTCCACATTATCAACCATGTTTCCCTGGGTCTCCCCTTCTTCTTGCTGTTGAATAATTTACCCTTTGCTATCCTTTTTATGCTATTTTTTTCATCTTAGCGGTGTACATGGCCAACCCACCGTATTCTTTGTGCTTTAATGAATCTCACAATGTCTTTGTTTCTCACTAGGTGCATTAATTCTTTATTATTTCTTCTGATCCATACACCATTTTCAAGCCTTGGTCCATAGATTTTCCTTAAAATTTTACGTTCAAAAATTCTAATATATTCCGAGTCCCTTACATTCAATGTCCATGTTTCTCCGGCATATGTAACGATTGGTCTAATGAGGGTTTTATAGATTTGCAGTTTTGTTTTTCGTGATATCAATCTATTATTGAATAACTTTTTATTTGCGTAGAAAGCTCTATTACCAGCTTGCACTCTCTCGCATATTTCATTTTGTAGATTGTTGTCGTTGCAAATAAAGGTTCCAAGATACTATAATTGTGACACTCTTCAAAAATTTTACCCTCGATTTCAATACTTCTTGGTTCCTTTCTAGATTCGTTGGGCGATATTATCAAATATTTGGTTTTGCTTTCGTTTATTTGTAAACCAACATTGTTGGCTCTACTTTCCAACTCTCTATAACATTCCTTGAAAGTTCTTTCATTTCTTGAGATGATCACAATGTCATCAGCATATGCACAAATTTGGCTGGATTAATGGTAGATTGTACCTCTTTGTGCAATTGGCTCAGTAGCAGTATGTAGAGCTAGATTGAATAGTGTAGCCGAAAGTCCATCACCTTGTCTCACACCTTTGTTAAATGCAAAGGTATCACTCATGCTGCCGTTGACCTTAACCTTGGCTTTCGAGTTTTCCATCGTCATCCTCATCAATCTGGTTAATTTCTTTGGTATATTCATTCCTGAAAGTTCTTCAAGTAGCCTTTTTCTATTTATACTGCCAAATGCTTGACGAAAGTCAATAAACAGTAAATGCAAATCAATATTGTGTGCGTCAAAGGATTCAGTGATTTGCCTCGAGACGAAAATTTGGTCAACTATACTTCTTTCGGGTCGCACTGGTATTCACCTAGTACAGGCTCAGAATAAATTCTAAGTCTTTCCAAAATTATTCCAGATAGTAATTTATATGTAACATTTAGAAGTGTTATCCCTCTGTAATTATCACAATTCATTTTATCACCTTTTCTAAAAATTGGGCATATAATTCGCAGTTCCCATTCATTAGGCATGCATTCCTCGTTCTAAATTTTAACAATTAGCTTATGAATTTTTTGTAAAAGTTTCTGGCCGCCTTTCTTTATCATTTCTATGTGGATTGGGTCGTTTCTAAAAGCTCTGTTATTTTCCATTTTTTTCATGACCCTTTCCACCTCCTCCAATGTAGGGATATCATGTTCAATTCCTGTATCCCGTTGATCTTCAATACGCGCTCCGTCAATAAAGTTCAGATCATGCTCAGGCGTCTCACTAAGTAACTCCCTGAAGTGCTCTCTCCATCTGTCCAACACTTCATTTTCTTTTCCTAGTACTTCTCCACTCTTACTTTTGCACCCAATTGTTCTTGTTGATATATTTGTACTTATTCTCTTAACTGAGTTATTATACGAAGCTATTATACATTAAAGGCGGGACTCTTTTCGTTCACCTTCCCATTCATTTCCTATTGATGGCATATTAGGAAAAACGTAAACACGTTTGCAGCAATGGGAATAAATAATAAACTTCGTTATCCTTTTTTCTCAAAAAAAAAATAATAATAATAATTTAAGATTGGGAAAGAATTACACTTTGTTTTTGAAGCGAGCATATTTCCGGAATAGAGTGGATCGCGGCATAAGAAACTTTCCAATGAGTTCAAATCAGCGTTCATTACGATATAAATTCATTAAAAAAACGATGTAATAAAATTTTAATCACATCTTTTATTTTCAGTTAGCCACCAAATACCCTAATAAGAATATAATTCCATTCAGGGCAGATGTCCTCAATTGAATCCCCCGACAAAATCTCAGCGGATACCCAAAGATTTTATAATTATAATCTTCCCTAAATATATACATTTAAAAAAACATTTCCACAGCTCTTAGGAATTCAAAACCACTGCCTATATTTATTCCTAAGATGGGAATCGAATCCGCGGACTTTTGACCTAAAAACTAGAAGGCCAGAACACATTTAGCAGTCAGTTCGGTTATCAACTGTGTTAACAACATTTGTTTATCCAGAAACTCCAACAGGGATAGAATAATTTTCTTGGTTTAACAGAAAAGCTGCCTCCACCCAGTGTCCAAGCAATGCTATTTCTCCACAGTCTGGTGGTAATTCAATACTCTATTGATAATGTCAAGAGGCATGAACTGGTGACGTCAATTACTCCTCGTATGGCCATTGAATTATGCAAATACACTTACACATTGAATGACAGCTAAATACACAAAGCAATTCGGCAAATTACAAAGAAAACGAATGATTGCATCAAGCATTGCTCTATCAGTAATTCTATGTCGCGAGAAAATATCTTCAAAAATTTCCCAACAGACTTCCATGCAGAAATGCAACATCCATTTCCTGTTATTCAATAGCTGAACTAACAGCTGAATAGATAGCTCGTGGGTTCGCCTCCCTTGGGGTGGAAGTTCATAGTAGTTGTCAGTCCACTTTCCATGACCCTCATGGGCAAAGATTGACAGTAGAACGCGTCAACTCTAACTCTAATGAACTATCATTCAACAGACGCTGTTATCGAACATAGGACGTTCCATTTTGAAGTGTGGAATCTGATCTAGAAATTGAGCACTCAAACATCAGTTTTGATTTCCATTTCGGGCATGAATAATTGTAGTGGTTCAGAATCCATTTTAAACTTCAAGTCGGAGATGTAATTAACATTTACATGCAAGCAGTAACCATGTGAATATGACTAAGTCATGCTAAGTATACTAAGTTTTAAATTTAATCTTTATCCCCTAGAATGGCTACTAACGTGTTTTAAACGCATTTACAAAATGGTATTTTAGCATACTCATTTTCTAATATGAAATAACAAATGACGTAGACGGAATGCTTCACGTAAACTTGAAGGTCTGTCGCAAATGACTGATGAGCACACCACATGGTTATGACACTATGCATCGCAGGAAGGATATTTGCCATTACATAGTGGACAAAAGCTGAAGTCTGCTTACTGTAAGAATATAGAGCATTCGACATGTTTTGCTTTCAGAGACGACTATATCATCGACAGTTGACTTCAAGGGAGGAAACCACGAAGCAGTCACTCCTATATGTTCAAACAAAGAATTTTTGAAGAACGAGGACATTCAATATTTTCATAACGAATGTCAATTTTGATATCGTAGTTAGTTCTAACATTTTTTGACTATCACTCTTATAGTTTAAGTATCGGTTAGTTTATCCACAGGTGTTTTGCTGCTGTTGCCTGTGGAGAGAAAAGTAATGTGTTCGAATCTCTCATGTTTATTGAGGACACGTTCAATAGGTTGTGGTCACAATGTCCTCTTAGTGAAATGATATCTTTAAAGGGTTTTTTTCTCGGTCCTTACCCAGTAGCTTCCACTTAACAGCCGAACTCTGGGCCAAGTACAAGCCCGTGCACACACAAAAAGATCTTTTATCAGCCTTTTATTTTAAGAAATATATTTTCCTTTGTTGATAGTGCACAATTGGACCTTCAATGCATGAGAAAGCGAAAGAGACGTGCTTTACCTGGTTGGTTATATCGCAGCATACCACCCTGCTGGAATGAGTAGTGAACTGCTGTCGGTGGAAGCACCTCAATAAAGCAGCAACTGAGCGGTTCATTTTTGGATAACTTTTTCATTTATTATACAATTACTATCAAATTTATGTGTAAATAGAGAATATAATTTTTATTTGCATAAATGAAATCCTGAGTCCACCGTCTGAGGCACGGAACAGAGGGAAATTATTGTGAAATCAAATCCACGAATTTTGACAATAATGTTTGTAATGAATGAGCCTTTTTCTGTAAAGTTGCTTATCCCGCAACGTGATTTATTTAAACGACGCAACATTCGGTGTCGGAATTCCCACTGAAAAGAAGAAACACAAGTGGTTCTCTATTTTAAAATTGTCGCCTTAGTACAACCGCTGTTACTAGAGAAAATATGGACGGCATCAGATCACCTTCCATCCACTTTCCACAAAAGCACGCAACTCCAATGATGCGCGAATCACCTGGATAAGGCCTCATTCGGTTAATTGGATTTTTTTCGAAAAAAGGGTCTATTTTATTGCATGCAGAAAAGTGGTGAAAAACAATTGCATATTTTTTTTAAAAAAAGAACTTTTAATCAATTAAATGAAAATGCAACACTTATTAAGGTACCACTTACAAGGGCTGTACTTAATACGGTATGTACGTACAGTACTATCACATTGCTTGCTGAGCATCTTAGAGTAAGCAGTTCACTGCCTTCATCCGTTTGGGGGCAGCCGCCAGACACTGAGAATTCGCACGTGGTCACCCTCAGGCTGACGCTCCCGTGTCCGCTTTAATTTTTACATTGAGGTCATCTTCTTCCTCCATATATTAATCAAGTTTACCATCATTTGGCATTTGAAGTCCATTCTCCTATGTCTTCAGTACTAACTTCTGAACATCCAGGAATTTTCAAAAGAATGTTTCTGTGAATTCTTATCTTTTCCCATCTTCTGTCATCTTCTTGAGCTTTTTCTCATTTTCCTTCTCTTCTTCAGTCTAATTTATTTTTCTGAAATTCTGAAAGTGATTCGGATAGTTAGAGTTCTACTGTATCAATAAAACTAACGGTATTTGCAATTTTATCCAAATTTCAAATTAAATATTAAATTTTACCCTCTTTAGCGAACACGGTTGCACTTTTTCCAACATATTGTCGATCGGAAATGCATAAGAACGCTAACAGGAAATTTTCATTTTCATTTTACACTTCAATTTGTTTTTAGCTAATCTCCATATGGGATTTCATTTTGTGGTGGAATACATTGTTTTCAGAAACTGTTTATTAAACTATTTTGTAATTTGTACACTTTTATACGTTAAACTATAGAACATGTTTCCACGTTTAAATTGCAGATTTGGCCAGATGTGATTTTTTATAATACTTTGGTTTATTATTTATATCAGTATGCAGTATGGTTTGGTTTGTTTGTCGCTCAAGGGTCATTTTTGCACACGAGGGCTAGTTAGACCGGGACCTACGGTTTAAAGTGGATTTCGAACCACTACAAACATCCATGCCCAAGGTGGGATTCGAACCTACGAACTGTTGAACCGAAGGCAAGAGCGCTAACCATTCGGCTGCCAGCTCGGCGTATGCAAAATGGTCTGAAATTACCTTTATTGCAAGGAAAAAACACCCCTTAAAAAAATTGAGATCCCTGAAATCTAGATGTTTTTCCTTGTATACTCTAATTTAAATGAGCATGCGATAAATCAAGTTTCAACTGTAAATTTATAGTAACAACTACAAATTCATGTTGTTTTAATATAATATTTGGCTACTAGGATTTCCACCTTTGAGCACTTTAAGGTGGCTTCACCTACTTCAGCTTGGCGCAGCATGTCCGTTTTTGGACCTTGCGCCATAAAACCCAACCAACCAATCACCTACGTCGGCTGGATTTTATGGCTCAATGTCCAAAAATGGACATGCAGCGCCAAGAGTAAGATTTTAGGAGATTTTTTTTTCATAAATTATTATCTTTTTTTAAGAAACCCAAGCAACATTAAAAGTTTAAAAAACAAAATCAGTGTGTGTGTTTGTCTATATATATATATATATATATATATATATATATATATATATATATATATATATATATATATATATATATATATATATATATATATATATCAAAATCTAATAATAAATCATAAGAAAAAAATCAAAAGTATATATAATTTTAAAATTTATAACACAAATTAAATATATGGTTCCCCAAGCAAATCAAACAGAGTTAAAAGATCACAGTTAAATAAGAGTAAACGATATTGGTTAAAATATGGACATGGAATTAAAATATGATATACGGTGAATGGTTCACCACACGTTTCACACCAAGGATTTAATTCATTTAAAAACAAATGTGTGATAAGAGTGTGTCGTTACGAAGGCGAGTTAATCATACATCAGCACTTCGTATCGGTAAAACTGTTTATGAGGTGATGTATGGAAATATGGCACGCAATGAATTGTTGATCTGTACGTTCCATGACTCAGGCCAAAGAGAATAACTTAGCATTTTAAAATTTCTTCTCACATCAGACAAAGGAACTGATGGCAAAGATGGGCCGGATGCAGATTTAGAACCTGCATCAGACTTACGTGACTTGGAATCCAACAGAATATGATATCATATCCCTTACCAGCAAGGGAATCTAATGCTCAGAAAATTCTCGACACAACGGGATGACAATTCCTTATATATTCCATTGGCTGCTTTCACTCTTCTCCACAACTGTTTACTAGATGTGGAAATTGAGGATGCATAGAGAGACCAGATTCCTTCAGACGTTGACGACGAGCTCTGCTAGCTAATGTTTTTGCTCTCTTAAAGGGAATATTATTCTCCGTTGTGGGGTATCTCTTCTAAATAACACACATAACTTCCTCTGCTTCTTATAGGTGTTTTGACTTTCATCATTCCACCAAGATTTGCAACGCCTATGTGGTGTACGGAAACTCTTAGGTATAGAGACATTGGCTGCATTGATAATAGTTTCGGTGACTTTACAAACGGCATCATCAATATCTTCGATCGAAGCCATTTTATCATCAACATCTGCCAATTGCGTAAATAAAGTCCAAGACTGTACACGTAAGTAGGTAGACATTGTCCTTCACTACTACCTCCAGAGTGGGAGGTGACGAGAGGAAAATGATCACTATTATGCAGATCATTTTCTACAGTTAAATTTAACAATGGCAGAAGAGATGGTGAACAAATGGCCAGATCAAGAGAATGAAATTGCTTCTCGTCGGTATTAAGCAGAGACTGTTGTCTGAAATAAACCGCTCTATCTGGCGACCGCGAGAATTTGTATCATCACTTCCCCACAAAGAATTATGGCCGTTAAAGTCACCTAACAGCAGAAATGGTGTTTGCAGCTGTTCTATTAATGCATCGAGTTCCTCTTGACGAATGACATCATGTGGTGGCAAATACAAACTACAGACTGTCGATAAGCATGTTGTATGAATTCATACAGCTACATCCTGAAGTGTAGTATTCAAAGGTTGGACCGTGCTGGGAAAATTATTTGATGTTAATATACAAGCACCTCCAGACACTGCACGATCGTCACACTTTCTAAAGCTTTTAAACCCTCGCTTATGTTATTACTGGACTTCAGGAATGTTTCCTAAAGTGCAAAGGCAAAAAAGGGGTTCTAGGCAAAAATTATACACTTGATATCATCATGATGGGGACGCAGTCCATGGCAGTTCCAAGAAACAAAGGAAGTTAATTGTTTACTTTGAAAAGCTCCTTTCCCGGAGCTGGAAGGCATGTCATCTGACATCTCATCGCGCGATAAATCTTCGTCCGAGAGGTGCAAAGAAACAGTGTTAGCCTCGTTAGTTGGTGGAAGCTTGGTTGGAATTTGTAATTTCCACCAGCAGGTCACCAGATCGAATTTTTCGAATGTTCCTTACTTCCCCAACAATTCCAGATATTACCTTTTGAATTAGAAAGGGGGACACATTTTCAAACGTTCCCTCCTTTCTTTTGATTAAAAAAGAATTTATTGTCTTTATTTAACAAAAGTTGCTCCCGTGGGAGAAAATTTTTTTTTAAATTTTTCATAATATATTTTAAAATTTCGCGACCTGACCGCACTACCTACCAACAAGTACCGATCGGATGTACCGATCGATTGATCCATAAAGCCGATTGATGTGCTGAGGGCCACAGCACACCTCCCGTTTACCTGAAGCAGAGGTCAAAGCAATGTGTTGGTCTCCGGGGGCCTCAATTACCAAGACACTCCTTTCCAGGGACACGGGCCTCCACGCACGGCAAACACGTGGGTTATTTAGTCCCCAAGAGGAGCTAATAGCGACAGAGCGGCAAAAGATGCTAGAGGGGAGCCCTCAATCTCTTACGAGGCAACCACGACGAGGGAGAAGAAAAAGAAAAGCAGAAGAGTAGAGGAGATAGGAAAAGAAAGAAGAGAACATATCACTGGGGTACCTCTGGATTGTGACACCCGTGTTTACCTAAAGAAGGTAAAACCCCTGAGGAGCACTTTACCTCCGTCCCTCAGTTGAACACCCAGTGAATGTGGACCCGAAAAAGGGTGAGTTTTCGTCAATCAGAAGCAGAACCCCACTAACTTTGCTATTCTCAGAAATATCATTTCTCATGTAGGACTATCACATATTTTACCTGCTTGAACCACCGTTAGTCAACATGTCGGATCCTCGGTTGTGTCAGGATTCGAACTCACTAACTTCCGATAATGAGAACACCCCAACCGAACAGGCCACCACGGCCTACCAATTCATGTAAAAGGATTTTAGTTGAATACTAAAATTTTTCAGTTATTTATTTTTTTGCATGGTTTACACTCAACATTATCTAAAGGAAATTAAAATGAGAGTATACAAAACGAAATCCCTATAGCTCCAATATTATATTTAAAAAAAAAAACTTGACACCCATTCTTTAAAAAATAATTAAGGGATTATAGCTCTTTCTTCTTCTCATTCCTCTCAACTAATTTATCTGAAAAGATAAAAATTTTTCACAGAAAGATTTATTCCGTTCTTCGATCCAGAAGATTCAAACTAAGAACCGAAGAAGAAAATACCAGGTCTACTTAAGAATATTGCTTGTTTCCATTGCAGTTGGGTGTTTGTGAAAGGAATTTTTATCAGTATTTTGGAACTCTCATTCACTTTTAAAAGAAGTTATTCCATGCATTTTGCTCTCAAAGCTTTAGTTTAAATAAAACTGTTAGGTTAGGATATTCTAATACTATTTTAGCAGACCAACTTCTGACGGTAGGAACCTCTTCATACAGCACTCCTCATGGCTTTTCGACCTTCATCAGTTGCAAAAGACTTCAGAGATGCGACTCCAGAGCCGCAGGTGGCTGCTCCGGCACAAATATCCACGGAAAGCGGGAAAAAAAAATTGATAAATTAAAATTCGGCTATAGATCCAGAACATGTATAATTTTTTGTTTTAATTAAACGATAGATCGGTAGTTAAAATTTCATATTTTTGTAAAAATCTGTAACGAACATCGAGTTTACTTTTATTGGTTTTCGTAAACGTAAACACAAACCATGTACAAGCTACCGGCTGAAGCTTTCGGCGTGTGACGCATGCGCACGCATACTTTTTCTGAATGAGTGGGGGAGGGGGAGCAGTCTCGTATCATTTACCGCGTCTGCTGTCTTATTAAAAAGTTGCTGTATTTTTCAATACAGCTGCACAGGTATTTTCATACGATTTTATTCCACCTGCTGTATATGTCTGCGGTTCCGGTACAAAATTTGTAGTCGATTTTTCGATCACTTCTATTTGTTCAAATGTTGCAAGTTTTCTTCCCTTTTGGGTCATATTAAAAGTTTTGTTATTCTGATGATGGAAAAATTATTATTTTTCTTTTTAGTGGACATATATTAATAAAATTGTATTTTTCAAAAAGATTATTTTTTTAAGTTTTATTTTCATCAATTTAATAATGATAATAATTTTGTACTGGTGGCTTAAGAAAAAATAGGCACCTCAATTAACATGACTAACAAAAAAAAGCAAAGAAAAACGGAAGATGAAAACCGCGTTGACTGGACAGAGAATTTTGCTTTTATTCAAAACTTGAATCCGATATGTCTTATTTGTAAGAAGAATTTTTTGTAAGGAGATAATTTGTAAGGAGAATAATATTTGTAAAAAGTCAAATTTAGAGAGACACTGTAAAAGAAAGCACGCGTCATTTAGCACTAAATATTCTACTGGTGATGCGAGGAAGAAAGCAGTTGAGGAACTTCAGAAGAGTCAAGAGTTGTCAACTTCTGAATTTAATAACTGGATGCAATCTTCCAGCAATATTAATATGCCAAGTTTTGATTTTAGTCAAAAGATTGCTAAGAGAGGAAAACCGTACACTGACGGCGAGTACATAAAAAGTTTTTTATAAATTCATCCGAAGAGCTGTTTCGGGATTTTAAGAACAAAGCTGAAAAGAATTAGAGTTCCCATTGTTTGCCAAAACCACTAAAATAGGTTCGAATATAACCACCCAGCATATCGAAAATCTGAAATTGGTTTTGGCTTTATCAATAGCAGTTGACGAGTATTGTGACAAATGATAGAGCGCAAGTGTCACTTTTTGTAAGATTTATGTCTTATTTAGGCCCTAAAAAAGAACTTTTAGGATTATAACCACTCAAAAATGAGAGGCGTGGTGAAGGTATCGCAAATGCTGTAATTGAGTGTATAGATAAACATTAATTCCCCTCGATAAAACTGTGCCGATTTCAACAGATGGGGCCAAAAGTATGACTGGCATAAGAAAAGGGTTTGTTGCTATTTTAAAAGAAAAATAAATCATTGTATCATTCACCAATAAGTGCTTTGTGCGCAAACATTTCTGGATGAAATTTGTAAAGTTATGGAATTAGTGATTACCATTATCAACTCCATTTCAGCTAAAGTTCTTAATCATCGCCCATTCAAAGAATTTTTATCTGAAATGGAGAGCGAGTACGCTGATCTTCTGCTTCATAACAAGGTACGTTGGTTATCAAGAGGGAACGTTTTAAAATATTTCGCGTCCCTTTTTCCGGAAATTAAAGCATTTTTCCTAGAGAAGGGCGTTCACTATGCAGAACTAACAAGCGATCAGTGGATCCAAAACTTTTATTTCATGGTAGACATTACGTCTCATCTAAATCAGCTTAATCGTAAACTACAAGGGAAAGGAAACTTAATTTTTTCGATGTTAGAAGAAGTAATTCGAAAACAAATTATTCATTTTTGCTCACGACATTTTAAAAGGGAAACATTATTTCACGTTCCGAGCCTGCTGAAGCATCACCCATAAAATAATTCCTCTATTGATAAACACCATTTTAAAACAATAATTTAGATATGAGGGAAGCATTTCTCTCAACAGGTTTCAGGAATTTGAAAACAGCAGAACAACTTTATCATTTGTCAAAAATACTTTTAATGCTACGATAACCGAGTTGAAATTTTCTCATTTAGAACTTGACATAGGTAGCTTTGAAATACAATTGCTGGATTTAAAAAAGAAGGAGATAGGGCCCTCTAAATTCGAACGTCTTTGTGTTAAATTGAAAATATTGGAGAAGAAAAAATGTGATCTTCGTTCACAACGCAAGTGGTCTGCTTTGAATGACCTGGAGATGTGATCATTTTCAACGCTTGAAATAGTATTCCTGACTCATACGATCAGCTGAAAAGGCTCGCGTTTGCTGTTCTTTCCTTTTTCGGTTCTACATATGTATGCGAACAATCTTTATTAAGCATGAACATTATCAAGAATAAACTGAGAAGTCGTCTTATTGACGAGACCTTAATCATCCCTAAAATTAAAAACAACAACATACAAACCTGACATACTAAAACTTACCAATCAGATGCAACACATTGTTCGCGTTAATAAATATTTATTAAATATGAAATTTAGTTTTATTTAGTGTAATAAAAGTTTACTAAACAAGGTTTGGCTCCCAATTTTTTTTAAATTGTTGTAATGTTCATATTTGGCTCTTTGGCTAATAAATTTGCCGACCCCTGTCCTAGATGGACCCACTCAGTTGACAAGGAGGACACCCCGAGAAATGCCAGCCGGAAGGACTTTTCCTTCAGCATCACAAAAGAGGATAAAGTCAAGAAACCTCAGACTTGTCCGTTTCTCATGCTCAACTGGGCCTAGTAGCAGGACATTAAAGTGATAGCCTTTGGCCACTGTCATTTCTTGATGCAGTTGTACACTTTCAAGACATTGGTCCTATCTCTAAGCTACGTCTCAGGAAAGAACTGAGTCCCATTTACAGATGTCTTAGAAACAATTCAATCTTAGCTGCTAGTATATGTTGATGGATCAAGATCACGTTTAACCGATGTTCTCATTTGATCACCAAAGGAACAGATGCTGCCGATTCACAGAAAAAGCATTAAAAATTCTTCCATTTAGATAATATTTCTGTTTATCGTGCACGTGCTTTTTTATCATGACTTAGTCAACAAAATAATCAATAATTATATAAATGGTTTGAAAAATATATTGAGGATTTTTTTGGTAGTTTCAAGTATGGATTATTTTAGGTTTCAATAATTTTTGCAAATAGTCTCTATGCTATTTTATACTTTTTAATAGATTTTATTCTTTCAAAAAAATGCTCGAATGGATTAGTGGCATAAAATAAAAGCAATGAACTTGTTTTCGGCGACTTTTTTTTGCGATGCTTTAATATCGTGCACGCGAGCAGCTCATAATAACAGCCTTCAAGGTCAACTAAATTCAAAATAAATAGATTGTTTTAATCAAACTTCTCACTCAAACAGATGGCCGTGTGAATACAAATTTTACGAGCTATAAATAACTGATAGTAAATGTTGTAAAATATTTGCGCAGTTAATGAGATATTTCCCAAGTTGTTCAATTTACCATTCACGTAATGGTATGGTACAGAAACATTTTTATACATACAAAATAAATACATATTTAGTGTTCTGCAGGACCTCCTCTCATTAACCGTGGGAAATATTAAAATTGGTGTTCAATAATTATATAAATTGCTGTATCGTATGTTTTGTGTGCAGAAACAATAAGAGGAACATAAAATAAATGGGTGTGTCCCGAATTCATTTAAATTGTTCACAAAATAATTATCTCCATATATATAGTCTACAATCCACGAATAATTCATAAAAAAGCAGATAGTTTAGCCAAGTCTTTAGTAAATAAATAAGACTATTGCTTATATTTTATTTAGCTTTTTAAAAGACAAATAAAGTAATTTCTTCTGAGTAATTCTCAAAATATTCCTCCTCGTTAACATTCCTCGAAGCAATTTTTCACTTTAACATTCCATTAATAATTCATAAAATTAATAATTCAAACAGAGGACTGATAAAAAATCATAAAAAGTAGATTTTCATGTTTTTGCACATTGAAATATTTGCTAAAATATTCCTCGAATGATCCTGAAAACATTCCTCCGCACACTGAAGTTTCTAAACGACTGTCGAAACACTCTCCGTGCATGAACATTCCATAAATCAGATTAGACAGTGAACCTAAAATTGACTGCATGATAAAAGTGAGATTTTTTTAATAAATAAAATGGTGCAATTTAAGATTATTAATGTAATTGTATAAATGGGTATTTTTAAAAAACTTTGCAACTCCTCATTATTAGAAAAAAAATTTCAATCTTTTTGTGAGCCACGCAGAAAACAGTGATTTGTCGGATTAACTACTTCATGTTTAATATTGTAATAGTGACCAAATCATAGAAGACCAATGAATCAGTATCCATGGAAAATTAATCAAATATCATCCAATTTCTTATAAAGTTTAAAGCGATGCAGGAAATAAGAAATTTAATTAAACAAAATAAAATAAGCCCTTATATACTTTAAATATTTTGGCGTATATGAAATATTTCACAGAATTAAAAAAAATAGTTCTATGTGTTCTGCCATCAAAAAATACCATTAAAGCAAGAACAAATAAAACGAAAGCTAAGAAGTCGCGAAGGAATATGATTTATCTAATTTTGAAAAGAAAATAAACCCCAAAAAATCATATCAATATATTTCTCAAGCCACCCAGTATGGAGATTTCTGAACGAAAATTCCCAATTCGATAATGGCTTGCCTGCGAATTCCTCAACCCTGCGTACCCTTTGTCTATCATTCTTCCATCCATCCAGATTTGCCTCTCTCTCCAGAAAGCAATCTTCGATAACTTGACTGTTCGCCGCCAACTGAGAAAAACAGCAAGGATGTCTGCCTTTTTCCCTAAGAGGAGAAAAAAATAAAAGGGAGCAAAGGGGAAAAAAGGAAGAAAAAGAAAAGGCTACCGTTAACGCGTACAACAAAAGAAATAGAGTATTTTCCTCTTCTTCTATCCCAGTGTTTATATTTTAGATTAAAGAGGCAACACTCGATGTATTTTTTGTACCCTGGCTTGAAACATTTGGCGACGACAGGAATCTTAATGAAGTATCGATAACGCCAACGGTTCGGGCCTCTCGTATATCGATTCGCGATATCGATTGCTTGCTCTATTGATTAGCTAGCAGAGCAGCCCCACTGTCTTCCTATAGGTCTGTTTGTGTGTTAGGCTTGGCTGGATAGATATTTTTTATTATTATTATTTGGCGAGCAATTTTTTTCCTTTTCCCTTTTCAGGGGGAAAAGGGAAAATGCAGTGACATAAAAGGGTTCGCGGTAGTGCTGCTTCGGTCTAATATTCTTTATCTATTTTCTGATCTAGAAGATTCCATCTCATATTCTATAGAATTGTTCTTTTTCATTTTGCTTTTTATATCATCAAATGTAAGGGGGGTTCCCACTCCCCCATTTTTTTCCATTCGCGATTTTTTCCCCTTTTTTGAAAATTTCATGCATTTTCTGTGTGAGTAATGGCAACTATTTCCAGCAATCAATATGCATGTACGCGTCCATCGAAAACACGAAGAAAAAAGCGAATCGGTGCTTTTTTATGAGTGAATAAATAAATGGGTAATTCCATGATTCACAGTGATTGATTTCGAAATGCAAAAAAAGCACGTGCATTTTGCTCGTGCGCAGCGATTTTTCAAATCTTTGTTTCGCACGCACATCGTACTTAACGTGTTGTCGAGAATATAAATGAGTTATATTTATATACTCTTCGAATATATTATTGATTTCAAACAAAACTTACCAAAGAATAATATTTATTATACCTTTCACTGCCAATATCATTGATTATATCAGCACGCGAGCAATACCGAGTCAATTGTTAAAGCCCCTAAACTTGTTTATAATTTCTAAAACACTGAGTCTTTTCTTTCACAACACACAAAAGTAATCATTTGCCAATTAATAAAACTAAAGGAATAACGTAAATCTATTTAATTTTAAAATATTCACAAGTAATTGTTCATTATGTTAACATATATAAGCTCAGTTGGAGAGTGTATTTGTTCTTCTCATCGGAAATTCCAATGCTGAACCTATAACACAAACGGCAGCTGAGGTACCCTCTATGTAAAAGAATGCTTCTTAGGAATGGCTTCTAAATAGCACAGACCCTCCCATTTTCGCCTTCACTTCCGCCCCTCGGAAAAGTGGAAAAATAATTCTAGTGTATTATAAAAATAAGTTAGGTATATTCTGATTAATAAATATAAAACTGCATTAGGTATTAAAAAATTGCATGAAAATTAAATCGTGCACATAATGATCATTATAAATATCAGAAATTGATAGATCCGACAAAATACAGGCACACTTTATATTATGTCTAAAATGTTAAGCACTATTTTACAAAGTCTGCCTTTAAGATAAAGCGATTGGTCTTCGTGTATATTGAATCATTTTGGCTTTAAGAGTACATGTGATTTTGTAATGCCAGCTGAGATAGGAGAAAAAGTACCTAGGATGGCTCGTTTTTATTTCCTAAAGCTGGATAATCATTTTTAAAGATTTCCTTCTCGTTCAAAAGGTATTCAGTTAGGTTGAGCGATTTAAAGGCCAATTCAAACTAATTTTTTCTTTCGGCGATTGGCAACTAAAGATGTTTAGACGTTTGATGACTAATTAGAAGTTACAACAGAATGCATTGTTCTCATGGATGAATGCTGAAACATGCATCTGCAAATATTCTCAGTACAATAAAGAGGTTTCTAAATTAATAATTTTTAAACAAATAACCTCAATCTGCATTTCACTTCAACTACACATTGATCCCGTCACGGTTGTTCATTTCGGTCATCTAGTCACAGTTTCTACCAATTGCGCAGCCTTCTGAATCCCTACAATGCTTGTTGCAAATTTAGTCATTTTGTCTTTATGCCACTCTGTTTACTTATATAAATACTTTTCAGTTGCATCTTTCGTGGAGCTGGAATTTAAGGCCCACCGATGTGTAGGGAAAAAATATCCATTTATTATATTATGCATTTGATGACGTATCAGGTGGTAGTTTTAAATGACAGATTACATGATTTCAGTGAAAAACGCTATTTTGAGTAAGAAAAAAAATTACTAAATCTGTTTATCTTGAGGAATTTATGTAAAAGAGATTTGAGATCTCATTTTCACAAAATCGGAATTGGGGAAAAAAAATCTCAAAATTCTTGACATAAATTAAGTCTATACAAAATCAAAACTGCTGACCACAAATTCGCTATTTTTTTATATGCAGTGAAATTTAAATGTCTTGGGGGAAATCAGAAATTGCAATTTATATCACTCTTCAAGATATTCACTTTATTGCAATCCATATTGTAAAATTTTACGGTATTAAAATGTACACATTATCATAGTAAATGAAACCATTTTTCACTATCAGAGTTACTTAACAATTTCCACTGCACAGTTTTTAACTTTGCACACACATTAAACGTAAAACTAAAGAAACATTACAGAGAGAGAGTTTCATCTAATAACAAATTTATAAAATAGGAAATACAGTTTCAATCTAAAAAAATTTTAAATGACTTCAAGTTTTTTTTTTTTAAGTTGTTGAGAATTTAAGTTATAGAAGTACTCAAAATTTATTAAAATAAAGTTTTATCTATAAAACCGCGTCAGAAATATTTAAGGAGAAATGGAGGTGAGTAATACAGAGTTAAAAATCGAAATGTGCCATTATTTTGCCATCCTTAAAGCAAAGCAACTCCAGAAACAACAAAGTTCATGAAAGAAGCGTTGAAAGAACAACTGCTTTGTGAATCAACTATTTTTATGCGGTATGGTGATTTCAGAAAAGAACATTTGTCTGCAGAACTGGCTTGTCCGACCGGAAAGTGTAAGTAATGCGAAATATTGACGATTTCGAAATGTTAGTTGATGCCAATATATCCTCATAGTCATCGATTTTCTTGAAAGATTCCTCTGTGTTAGAATTTCGGTTATTCACAAGACCAGAGCGACCGAACGACCAGAAAGGTCGTTCAGTTTTAGGAGCCAGATAAGTGTTCTTTTTTAAAATCAACGCACCATTAAAGGATTGTACTCACTAAAACACTTGTAAATCTTTCTTCATTAACTTGATTATTTCTGGAGTTCAAACAATAGCAAAATTTTATGACACAACGTATTGCCTAGTTTAACTCTCAATCACTCAGTTGTATTCTGTAATATTTCTAGGTGTTCAGTTAACATTTTGAAGCAAAATTGCTAGCAATTTTTGTTTTAAACTTCGCGATGTTGTCACTAAATAAAAAATAACTCTCATTTTATTAAAGAATGTTCTTTACATAATCGATTTTTCAATATCATTCCAAAAAATTTGTATTGGATAATTACAATAAGAAATATATTTTCAATTCCAATATTGAAAGAAATGCAAGATACATTGCGGATGGATAAAACTTACTGATGCGCTCTCTAACCTGTTCCACACCTCACGATGCGCGTTTCATTCGTTTCTCGTCGAAGTTCAGCTTCGTTACTCCGATAAAAAGATTATCTTTTTTTTCCTGTAAAGCATCCTCCTGACGTAAGGCAGAGCAGCAGCACAACATAAGGGTGTATTTTGATTTAATCCCCCAACAAAGCAAATCCCTTTACATTCAAAAGTGGGGGAGGACAGAAATTGAACGGGTTAAAAAGAGGGAAAGGGGGGACTAATGAGTGACTAAGAAATAAGACAGCTCCTAATGTAGATATGCACTACTGATTCGGCGATTGATTACCAGTTCACCCTTCCCAAATATCGATTTTTGAACCGCCAGCACCTCCCAGTGACATCTATTTCCGACGACACCTTTTTAACTGATTACTGAAACAAGTTTCTGAAAGCACAACACCAGTTGCACAGAAATTTTGCTTTTAAAAGCCAACGGAAAGTTGCAGGTTTAGTTAACGATTTCTGACATTGATGTAAAGTTTTTACAAAAGTTGTCAGTTGAAGTGTTATGAAATGGAAATCATTCGGAATCTCTGCTATAATAAGATAGGAGTTAATTTCAAATCGCGTGATAAGTTTAAAGAACAGATTAAACTAAGCCGGTAAATTTCAGCCAAATACTGAAAGTTAAAATTTATACACAATCTTAGCTTGGATGAAGGCAAATTATAATAAAAAATTTATGTATATGTATTAAGACTATTTCATTAGCTATGCTAAATCATGACATAGCATTCTAATACTACATAAAATACTAATGAAGGAACATTTTATATATAATCCTAGATTTCTTTTCAGTAAATTTGTGCATGTGCCCTTTTAGTGACACCACAAAATTTTGGAAAAAATATAAATATGGAAAATACCTTGGATGATAAAAAATGAATCTGGACAGAATGATATGACCAAGATACTTAAAAAAGCACCTGAATAACAAAATATGAAAAATATCTTGGTTGGTTAAGAAAAAAAAAACATGAAACAGAGAAATAATTCTTTTTTTTAAAATGTAAAAAACTTGCTAATCATTCATATGAAAAAACGCAACTTAAAATTATGTGCGAGTGTTAACTTAGAGCATATTAAGATACTTTTCTGCGTAGCTATTTCTAACGACTGAAGTTGTTAAACAGAGCAGCCTCATGACAATGACATTGTGCTAAGGTCAACGGTTGAGGTCGCCGAAGAAAGACGATGGAACAGAAGACGAGGAGTGAATTCAGGGTTGTTCGTCACTTGACTTGCAAGAATAACGATGTCAGCATGCGCCTGTACCTGAAGCATATTGGCTGTACATCAAAATCAAAAGATAAAATCAAAGTTTTCCAAACTTGCATACCTCAATAAGAAAGAATTCTATATATAGATCCTGACTATTTAAACATTATCAAAACAACAGCCATTACCAGAATCAAACACACAGCTGATTACTTTCGAAGGGCCCGCGGTGGCCATCCATGTTCGAATCTCGCCTTAACCGAAGATCCGTCGTGTTCGCTGAAGGCGACTGGGGCACGTTAAAACTGGTCGTGGTCCCAATGTCCTCCAAATGAAATGACACCTCTGGGGTCATACACTTGAATGGCAGGTCAAATATTGGGGTCTTCTTCTAGGTCACTGCTTCAAAATCAGGAAGACTCCACCCGGCTGCTTCTGTCTAAGTGGTAGTGCCGAACTCAGGGTGAGGTTCAGGGAAGCATCCTGATGCAGCAACTACTTTAAAGTCCCCAATAAAGGCATTATTTATCAGTTTAAAAACTGCGAGAGCTAACGAAAAAATTAAAAATAAAGAAATAAAATTATGAGTTGTTTGAATATTTTAGTTAAAATGAAGTCTGTTGTTGTTTCCAATCTTTGAGTGATCTAGCGGGGCAGCTAGATCAGATCCACGACACCGTGAGCCCCAGCGAAGTGGAGCACCAGCAGTGGACTTGAGCAAACATCCGCCCCAGAGCAAGCCCAAAACAATCCAGGATGTGATCGGTTACATTTAGTGCACAATGAAAAGGCCCTGCTTTTCAGGTGCCCACATATAAGTCTTGAGATGATCATGTCTACCACTCCCGAATCATCAAACGGCTAAATGAAATTATTCAAAAGTATCTTAAATAAATGGAGAGTTATTTTTTTCTAAAATTGTTTCACAAATTATTTAAATGTTTTGCGAGTTTGATCTTATACGCAACAAACACTTCAGAAGCTTTAAAATGGAAAAATTTCGTACCATTTTTTTAATAATTTTTCTTTTAAGAACCACGTATTATTTGATCAATCAAATTCATACATGGTGCACAACATACGGTGGGCGATCTCTGGCTTGGCCATCCTTCAGTTTGGGGAAATTTAACATAATCAAATCATCAAAGACGTTGAATCATTTTTAGTTTATAACAGTATCAATGACGAATCAGTTTGCCGAGATTAATTGTTGACCACCCAAGTCTTGTTTCAATCATCCAAAAAGATGAGAGCTTCAAAATGATACATACCTGAAAAAAATCCCTTACCTCATAATAAAATACCTTTATTTACGCTATGTTTGATTGTTAAAATGTACTCTAAGCCCTCCATACTACCCAGAACATTTTTATCTGAAACATAACTAATTCCTAATAAGAGGTTATCATTATAATTCAAATCAAATAACATCCAGCAAGTTAATTATTGAATGATATGAGAGTGAGAAAACTAATTGTGAATTCTTTTGTTTGCCAATTTACTTTAAAAATGGTCAATTCTTTCAATTTTTTTTGTCTCTAATATCTATCTATTTTATATCCTGAGACTTAAAATTTTTCAGTTCTTTACGATTACATCAAAGTTATGAATTAATCATTCTTGTTTAACTAAAGCACATCAAAACTGGTTCCCAAAAATTTATGCAAAGACACGTGTAAAAATTATTTAATGACTGCGATTATCTTGAACCCTAACTGTGGATTGCAGTCAATGACTTTTGACGCCTGTCAGACTGAGCGCTGCGGACTTGAAATTTGAATCCATCGAAGTAAGCCGTATTGAAATAAATTGTTATTAATTTTTAGCACTTATTAACTTCTCCTGTAATTCCAAAATTTATTAAAATATTCTTCCAAATCATTCCAAAAAATCCTTCGCTGGCTAAATAATTAAGATTGAGGAATTGTGTTCAATTTTCGATTAAGTTACAAAAATGAAAAGCGATGTTTCCTGAAATAAGGATCTTTAAATTAATGATTAGAAAACTTGGCGCAACCATAAGATACTAATAACAATTTAATTTTATTATCTGCCCCAGAACACAATTACTTATTCTTTACCCTTTTGTTACGGCGATTGTTTCAATTTGCGCTTCCTTTCAAAACTTGTTCAAATACGATTGGAGACTTTACGCGGCACATAAGCTCTCTCATTTATTATTAGGAAATAAAGAACGGGATTTTTCTTAAATTTGGAAGCATTTGTTTAGCTGAAATCCGCTTAATTATTCTTATATACAATTAGTTTAACTATTCTCTCAATTATTAACTGTCAAAGTGACCACTTTTTCTAACTAAGCTCGATTATCCTAAACTTTCTAGCTCAATGATAATTTTTCAGCTGAGATGTCACACATCATTCGAAGCAGTAATAAATAACTTTATATTACTTTCTGTAAAACAATTGCCCCGAGACTATTAGAATAACGCGAGAGCACGTTCATTGGAAATAGGGCTGAATGCAAGTTCATGACATCGACTGTTGACTCCAAGCAATTTCGAATGCCCTAAACTCTCCAGCTCTTTGGTAATTTTTCAGATCGTCACCTTGCTTGAAGCAGAAATAAATAACTTCCTGTGAAGCAATGTCTCTAAAACAGTTATGAGGGATCACTCACATTCTTTAAAAATTAGGACAAGTTGATTGCAATGAGTTTCAGTTCAATCTGAATGCAATTTTCGGAATAAAATATTTAGTATTAAGTTACTTTTTACTGTGCACGCGATTAGAATTAAAGGTCGAAGCTTCAAAATTTCGATAACTGTGTCAACAGAAAATTAACAAAACACTTATTGTTCTCCGAATAGTACGCCTTCGCAAAGGGGTTCTTAATGACGCATCGAAAATTTGATCACTTTTGAAATAATTCTATTGTCTTCGTTGGTATTTATTTAGTCTGCTACTTTCAATAAGAACCGCTCTCAAATTTTATTAAAAATTCCAAAATACATCATCAAAATCTTAGAATCTGTCTTTTATTGCCTACAAAATAATGGGTTTTGTAAACAATAGCCTTGATGATTCGTTTTTTATTAAATAAATGATAATACATTCTGGGATTTGATCTGGGAAGTATCACAGATTTTTTTTATATGCATGCAAATGTTAAGCAAAAGTATTATCCAGCAACTCATGTCATTTTGTAAATAACATTGGAACTTACTTTGTCTCTGATAATAATATATCTTTTTGATATAAATAAGTACATCCAGAGAGTGCTATGATTGAAAGAATCTGATTTTTCCAATGGAAGAATTTAGTTTCTTTAAACTGATGTCATCTCTCGTCAGTTAAAACACTCTTATTCTCCTGCTATCGTATCGAAGGCTCTAATGATAAAGCGTTCGCCGTTACAGATGACAACACATTTATTTCAACAACTCTTCATGGAACATGATTCAAATAAAGTATGTGACACTTTAATGTAAATACTTTCTTTATTATAAGCCGCTTTTGAATCATCATTTGAATAAAACAGATGAAGGAGACGGCATTTATTGCAGAATTAAATTACTTGTAGAAAAAAACCATTTTTTCATTCTGTGAAAATCTTTATCCAAACTTAATGTTGACATCCAGATAAATATAATTCAGTCAAGAGTTGAATTGAGATCGGGAAATATCAGAATCTTGATTCCTGAATAATGAGCTAGGATTTCTCTCGGAATATTGATGATTGACTTAAATCCAAATTAACACCGATTTAAAATCATTGTAACGTTCTTTAAGCCGTTCCAGAACTTCGCGCGATACAAGAATGTGTGCGTGAAGGAGTTTGACTCTTTCCCACCTTTAATCCGCGACCTGCTGGAGGAAAATAATGTATGATATCGGGTAGTTCCTTTTTTTTCGTAGTGCTATGGAAATTTTTTTTTAAACTTTTGAAAAAGTTTTGTTTCTACCCACTGAAGTGAACGCTTTTCTCAGTACTCTTTCGATCGAAAATCCATTAGAATGCAGATGAAAGAAATTTTGGCTTCAAAATTTAATAACTTCGTAACCAAAGACTAATTCTGCATCTCGTTGGATTCGCTTTTAATTGGTGTACAGACCTCATTTCGTAGTGACAAAATAGCGTTTTGAAATAGTAAAAAATAAACTAAAATAATGCCAATGCTTTACTTTTTTAGAAATCGATACACGTTTTCTAGCGGAAGGTTGCTGAATTTGAATACTAGTACATTCAAGTGAATCAGTATGTATATTATAAAGCTTAGTTTAATTCATGACTAGCACAATTTGAAAATGCGTTTCTTCATCACGCGTTCATCTATATCCCATAAAAATTAGAGCAAATTCAATTAAAGTATCATGTTTGTGTGCTATGTGATGAAAAAAATGTATGCGCGAAGTAGTGAATTCTTTAGATGTTCGGTTACAGCTATTTCTCTCTCAGTAATCGAGAACTAATGGTTTCAGAAGCGGGTTCCATCCCCATTTTTTAGGAGAGAAAAGGGCGCTCGAGAATGATTCAGCAGGGGAGAGGAAAAAAGGGCTACAAAAATTCAGACACGATGTCGGGGAGGCGGGGGTGTAGGCCAGAAAACGGATGTGTCAAAAATCAATAACTGAAATACCATCCCTAGAACTTTATCTCTTATGCCGTAGATCAGGAGAATCGATGCAGGGGCTTTATTTATTGCGGGAAATGTAGAGTAGGCGGCATGGCTCTTATTAACTCAGTCTTGATAGATGTGGCGGCAGGGTTGAGTCGTTTGTTCCACCTTATATTTCACTTATTGGAAGTCGCTCTTCATTCAATAAATGTTTACATCAACGATAAAAAAATGTAAGACGTTCATTCATTAAAGCTGCGAAATGGAGAGGGAAGAGCCGCCAAAAATTCCCAGGTACAGCAATTCACGAGACATTTGAATTCCGTTAAAATATCACATGTTTTTAAAAGAAAATTTTAATAGAATATTCTACATTTAGAAATCCTAAATAATACATCATAAAAGCTTTAGCATCTGATGTGAAATGTTTTTAAATGATAGATCAGTGGCAAATGCAGTCATTCATCCGATCATTGCATAACGGAGGCGGATTTGTTTTCCACAGAGGCGATGTCTTTCATCTCGGCTCAAGAAATTGACATTTTGCCTCAACATTTGACTTCAAAAACTATTTTATGAAATTCATTTATACAATTGATTGAAATAAGTTAAATTTTTAAAATTTACGTTGTCAATCATTTGTTGATGCGTGTTGATTGCTAACGAATGTAATTTATTTAATGATATCATAAAAATTGAGTCATTTTTCAGCGCACTGTAAGATAAACGAAAATAAAAGCATAAAATAAAAAACTCTGAATGTTCACAAAATATAAAATGTTATTTAAAACTTGTCTGGTATTTTTGAATACGAACTTTGAGAATGTTAAATTATACTCGGATTAAAAGTTAATTTCAAAACACGTGCAGATATTTCCTAACATTTTTGCTCTGATTCGTGAAAATGATTCACTGAGAGATGATATAATTTTAGGCTTCTTTTTAGCTTGCTTCAAGCGAAAGGCTCCAAATAATCGATATTCATTTCGCCCTCCTCACTCTTTTTGCAACCCAAACCAATGAGCTTAATCTGGATAGACAGCGATTGTGGGATTTTAGTCATTGGTGCTTTTTAGATGTGGCATCAGTCGCGACTTCTGTTTGATAGTTGATAACTCCAATTAGTTATTTTGGTGCAATTACTCGAAAAAGATAACAATTCTCAATTAGACTGATTCCTTTTTCAGAACTCGGTAAATATGCATCGCTGGAGTTGGAGTGGCAAAATCTGCTCATTCATGAGCTCTTTGATTCGAAAATTTTGACAAATTCTCATACATGAATTCAAGTAATCTTTGCACTCGAAGTAAAATAAAAGCACCCAAATCGAAGTCGAGCACAGGACAGAAACACCAGCTTCAAAATAAAGTCCGCCAGATCAACATTAAATTATCAACTGTCCAGTGGCTCTGAATATAAAGGTGCTGTGCAACCTTTATTAACCAACAGCATTCGTTATTTTTAGTGCAACTGGAGAGCCATGGTAATACGAAGATATAAAATTAAGCATAGTCCACAAGGAAATTGACACAGTTTGTTTCACTATAAGTCATGGTGTTTGCAGGATGTCAATTCCAGACGTTTTTGTCTGGTAGAGAACCAGAACGCATTTTCTTTCGGAAGAAATTTGAATAAATCATATGGAAACAAATCTGGAAAACTACTAAGCAAAACTACTTTGGCTTATAAGACAGTGTTCTCAGTGAAAGGTCCCGAATTCGATTCCAGCACTACCAAATACAAATGTCAAACGCATGTCCTGCCGGAAGTCAATTTAGAGATGGTCGGCAGCAGCTTTAGAGTATTAGGTACTAGTATAAATTGTTAAATTTATTAACTACGGGTAGTTAACAATGGATACCCTAATTAAATACTACGTATTGACGACAGTGTGGCATCAAACTTTGGATTCCCCGTGGACTGGATTCAATCGAAAATCCCGAACCATTATAGGATGATTTTGCTTTCTGTTGCTCTACAGGGTGGGTGCTTGGGAATTTTCAAGTTCCTTTTTTTTGCGACGCACCGCTAAACCTGAAGGTAAAAATACGCCATAGATTTTAAAATCTAAAATCTATGGCGTATTTTAAGCCTTAAAAATATTTTTATAAAAAAGATCCACTATCAAATCAGACACTTTGGAGAATGTGCAAAATTCATCATCAGTTGATGGCCACGTGTTTGAGCCTTTGATTAAGCTCAGAACTATTCTCCCCTCGATGCAAGCCTTAACAAGAACCACTGACTCGACAAAAGAGCCCTTCCTTTTTTGAAGAAAAATTATGAAAAAAAGGTCATGGTTCAAAAGTTTATATAATTCATCAAAATGTTAAAAAAAATAATAATAAATTAATTTATCGATCGTTATGAACATTTAAGCACGCTGAAAAAGAGGATTTTACAATAAGTTATATAATTTTTTAAGTTTTAAATTTGCAAAATTTTTAAAAGAATTTACACAAATATATCTTAGTTTAAAATATATATATACATATAACTTTTTATAAATGTGAATCTATATAAAAATATTGCTATTGTTAAATGCTATTTTCTAGAACCAATTCCAAATGTTTAATCTAAAATTTCAATTGCATGATAGATTTAGAAGTATAATGTCTTAAATGTAACAAAGATTATCCTCAATTTTTCAGATGAAAAAATTTTTTGCACAGATAATATATATATATATATATATATATATATATATATATATATATATATATATATATATATATATATATATATATATATATATAAATATATATACATATATATATATATATAAATATATATATATATATATATATATATATATATATATATATATATATATATATATACATATATATATATATATATATATATATATATATATATATATATATATATATATATATATATATATATATATATATATATATATATATATATATATACATATATATACATATATATGTATATATGTATATATATATATATATATATATATATATATATATATATATATATATATATATATATATATATATATATATATATATATATATATATATATATATATATATATATATATACATATATATATATATATATATATATATATATATATATATATATATATATATATATATATACATACATATATATATATATATATATATATATATATATATATACATATATATATATATACATACATACATATATATATATATATATATATATATATATATATATATATATATATATATATATATATATATATATAATCAATTAATATTTACTTCATATCAAAACTTGAAATACTAATTTACCAGAATACTTAAAATAAATATTTAAAAAATTTAATTTACGCGTAAGCAAGACAATAGTTTTAAGATTCAAAACAGATTGTTTACAAATATTGCAATTATTAATTTAAAATACTAATTAATGAAATTTTAAAAAATTTAAATCATCCTGGCCGATTTAAACTAACCATAAAGTAGATATGATTCCCCCCCCCCTTTTTGCTTTTTCTGCTTATTGTCCATGTCTTGAATCTATGGAAAACGGCTTCTCAGACCGATGCTTTCGTCCTTATTTATTAACATCCTCGTGCGCAACAACGGACGATTGTGCATGCTTTTAAAAGCACATTTACCTATTTGAACATATTCAACATTAATTCATAAGCAGAATTGAGTTCATTTACAAAGTTCACCAATTGGCGTCATCAAATATTATTTACATAATATAAATTTCTGTGTGCAGTAATTATCCATTTATTTTAAATTCACTTAAGATCTTGATTTCAAACTAGAGCAGTATAAAGCAAAGCAAATTCTTAAATTTTAAGATCTACAAATGGCAACTCGTATAATTTAAATTTGGCTTCGTTCTCATAAGCTGATGCCCCTAAAATTTTGAATATTGAAATTTTGTCATTTTCAATCTAAAATAGCTGATTTTAAATTTTGATTGCTATGCATTCAATATATAATGTGTATTTATGACTTTACAGTAACATTAGATACAAAATAATGGACATCCATTTGCTTGTCATTCCAAGATCTTTCTAATGTACTCTACATATTTCTCGGTTTACACTGAAGCTGGTCTTTACCGTAACATTCCCTATCAAGAAAACTTTCACAGGATTCACTGTAAAAAAGGAACGGTCTCAAAAACAATCGATATAGATTCATTACCAATGAAACAGCAAACGATAATGAATGAAAATAATTTGTTCTTAAACGATCATGGTGTGCTCCAGGGCTTTATATGAAAACAAAAAATATCAGGTCAGAACTGTTTTGTAAATCGGCTTAACAATTTAATTACTTATTTTCAATTATTTAAAAAATAAATATAATAGATAATAAGTTTTTTTAAACTTAAGTCTGCAAAACTGAATTTTTTATAATCACTTTAAAAAAGCTGATGGTTTTCATTCTCCCCAACATCTATATGCATTGATCCTTATGAATTAGTGTCTTAAACAATGACACCATTTTTACTTTTTCATTTGAAAGTCACAAACATTTCTCAGTAAAAGGGATTTAATAAATTCAAAATAACTACGTGGGGTAAATTTGAAACTATTTAAAGACAAGGAATATTTCCTATTATTTCAGAATCATTTTTATTGTAAATAGTACAATTTTAACGCTTATTACACATCTAAAATACGGTCTTCAAATTTTTAAAGTAACGTGAATTCATTTCTTGAGGGAAAAAAAAGGAAATATTACCTAATTTACGCTTTTGTTCAATGTAAACTTTTTGTTTACAATGAATTAAAACACGATAATGGTTGTTCAATGTAAAATTGACCGGTATAGTAAATTATACCGGTCAATTTTACATTACATTGAATTTTACATTTTACATTGAACAGAGCGAATTTAAATGTGAATCGAAGAAAACACGATAATGGTTGTTCAATGTAAAATTGACCGGTATAGTAAATTATACCGGTCAATTTTACATTGAACAACCATTATCGTGTTTTCTTCGATTCACATTTAAATTCGCTCTTCAAATTTGAAAGTGGACTTTCAAAATGAATTATTCATATTATAATCCATTCGACAACTTTAAGAATCTTAACAGCAAAGTTTCTTGGGACTCAAAGTTTCATGGATTTTGTGTTCCTCATCACAAATTATGTCGATAATTTGTAATGACGAAATTTTGGGACTTCTAAACTCAATGTTCTGTGATGTTATGAGAGCATTTAGGAATGCTATCGAAGACTTTGCAGTCAAAAACACATTGAAAGAATTCTATTACACGAATTCAGTGATCAGGAAGAGGGCATGTGAATGTGCTGTTGGCGAGGCTATCTTGAAGTATTATTAAACTGTCCGGTGTGAGAGTAATTGTAATTTGCATTTTATGCAGTATCGTATTTTATGACATCAATGAGACGGTCCCAGTGACATGCTTGCGATATCACTGCACAGGAGGAACATTTTTCTTTACAACATGAATCTTTGAGAAAATTATTCAATTAATTAAATAAAACTATATTTAAGTTCCATTAAAAGTTCTTGACTTTCAAGAAACTTATCCAAATGATTTAGCATTAATTAATGTTGCGACAATTACAATAAAAAGGGGCGCTCCGTGGCTGAGTGGTCTAAAGCATCACCGCTAATCGCTTGAGAGCGTAGGAGTGTGGGTTCGATTCCCACCGTGGCCCTGGGTGTTTTCTTCGTTATTCTTCTGTGGTTGTACATCTGTCATTGTGCTATTTGTCCTATTATCGACGAAGAATAACAAGTGGATCTCAAGAATCAAGCATACAAGTCTGAATATATGTAATGTATTAAAATAAAATAAATAAATTACAATAAAAAGGGAACATCATCCAAATAAAAAGTCGAATAATCCTTCCTTTCCTTCAATGATATCTCTTATGCGAAAATACTCTGCAAAAAAGTCAAAGAATTAAGTTTGGTGCATCGATGTGATTACCAAGCAATTTCCGTCAGAAATAAATACGTCTTATCAATAAATGGTTTGGTTTGTTTGTCGCTCAACGGTCATGTTTTGCACACGAGGGCTAATTAGACCTGAACCAAAGGTTTAAAGTGGATTCCGAACCACTACAAACATCCATGCCCAAGGTGGCATTCGAACCCACGAACTGTTGAACCGAAAGCAAGAGCGCTAACCATTCGGCTGCCAGCTCGGCTGTCAATAAATGATAATTATTTTATTTATAAAATGTAAATAAAATATTTGTACCTTTTATATGCAAAAATATGGAAATACACGTGAATAAAATATATGCAAACCTTTTCTTTTCGGCGCAAATATTTTTGACAGTAATTGCGATTTTTTTTCCTAGTTACGGTTAGTATCATCAGGCGGAAATATAGAATGCAATTGTATCTGAACTTTTAATCATAGTTGTATAGATTAAATATTACTCATTAGCCCTACAAGGACTTGGAATTATTTTGAAAAATAAATAAAACTTAGCTCATGTTTAACAGTTTTTGGAAAGGTCGAAATATGTTAAGGAATTGCTTATCACTCTGGTTAATACTTAGAAATTTTTTAAAAATTTCAAACCAACTTTTTTATGAATACTAAGGCGAAACAATGTTAACAACCTTTTTTGAAATAAGCTGTTCATATACTTATATTACATTTTGATTAAAAGGTAAACATTATAATTAGGCTTTATGTTCAGTTATAATTAGTAAAGTTACCTTTATTCTAATTACAATTAATATAAAAGTGTTCTCAAGTACAATGGCTCCCTTAAAGCAGTATCATAGTTCATAATTTAGGCAATGAAAAGTAAAAAGAAAACATAAAATAAATGAAATATGTAAACATAAAACAGGGGTATCTTTTCTAATTTTGTTCTTTTTTATCCATAATATTGTACAACTTCTTTGTTCGAAATAAATGATAACATAAAAGTACACGCAAAATTAAAAAAAATATGTTTAATAATGTTTACCTGCAACTTAAAGTATGGTAGAAAATATTTTTATTCTAAGCAATCTGTTTAACAATAATACAAATTAATTTAATCTACACACATATTTATACCAACTGTTTATTTGTTTAGCCATAAAAAGCGTTTCATATACTTTAAAAATCAACTAAAATTATAAATTTTGTTTGCTGAATGAAATGCTCACGTTTCTATTTCATTCATTAGCTCAAATATCGTATGTCGATTCTTTTAAAATTTTTATGTTAAAATATGTTTCCGGAAAAGTTTTTGGATAAAATAATGCGTAACAAAAAAAAGAAAAAGAGAATTGCATTCGACATTTTATTTTAGGAAACATTCTATCAAAAATTTTCATTTTTAATCTATTCAAAAATTACTAAATTTCTGCATCAATCTTTGTAAACAGTACAATTTATGTTTATAAATAAGGCGAAACTAAATCAAAAATATCGATAATGAGCGTGATATACAAAATCTTTCTTCAAACAAAAATTAAGAATAACAAAAGAAAGAACTTTTGTCTGGTATTCGATTTAAAGTTATCATGTATTTAATTTTCCGACATGTGGACATTATTAGAAAACCAATTAATAAGAATAAACAGCATATAAAAATAGAATCCAAAAAATAAATTGCATACAAGCATTTTATCCAGTTTATTTCTTCCATCTTATTTGTTCATGTTATACATTGTTTTTCCAGTTTTATCAATATCATATTTCTATAATTTTACTTAAATGCATTTAAGAAAAGTTTATAAATTTTTAGAGACATGTTTCTATTACTTTAAATTAAATTCATATCATTCAAAGGAGGGAAGAACTTCAAATTATTTCAGAACAGTTGAATCGAATTTCATCAATAATTTTTACCTATAAGTAAAATGCAGTTTTAATACGTAAAAAAATGCAAAAATAGGAAAAATTATTTTTAAGAAATTTAATCTCGAATTTTTTCAAGCGATGACAAACCCTATTTCTGTAAGCATTTTGCTGCTAGATTCCCGGCGATGTCGCAGGCGATTCCGTGCGGCCGCAGTCGGGTCGCCGCCGGCGCAAGCATCCAGAAATTAAAGCGGTAGTTCATTGCGCGAGTTTTAAACTGGAGAGCCCTCAGGAGACTGTCAGGCGCACTCGGCGTGTCCGGTGCACAGACGCTTGGAAGAAAGGGGGGAAAAAATCATCCTGAATTGCAGGAGGCGATGATCAAAAAGCGTTATGTAAAACTCTTTGGGCTCTATCACAAAGGATCCGGAGAAACCATTGATTTCCGCTGATAACCTATCAATATTTTTTTTAGCGAACTTAAAAGAACAATTTCTACTTTGAGACTGTAGAAAGGCTCAGCAGGTATTCATGGATCACTTATGAACATAAAAAGAAAGAATAAATCCTTACCTGCAGCTGTGGTAAGTCGAAGTTTTTCCAGTACTGTACCAAAGACTGAACGTTCGCAGCCATCTTTGCCCAAGACGAATGACAACTAATTTGTACACGTGACCCAGCATCCCTTGCGTAGTCTCGAACTCAAACTCCCGTGTGAAGCGAGAATCAAAATAAAGAGGGAAATAAACAAAGGTTCGCTGGGATCATAACATTGACTGCTTATTTTACGTTGTCAAGTTCAATGTTGTTATTTGTCTCTAGATTTTTAGTAATACTTCAAGATTTTTGTAAAGGTTACACTGTTAAGATTGGTTCCTTTAATTACTTGTATAGGTTTTCTTTTCTTCAATTCCCACAAATGTCTATCCATACTTCATTCCTTAAAATATATGCTGAAGTAGACCAGCTGTTAGGTTTTCATTTTATCTGCTGATAAATATTATTCTTTATATATTTATTTCGAAATAAATGACGATTGTTTGAAATATATTCATTGCAATCACTCTGTAAACAGGAGTCATTGTGATCTAATAAGAACAGTTTAGCTTTAAGTTACGTTTATGATTCTAACTTTTCACTAATGAATTTCCTAATATATTCATTACTTATATTGACTAAACAGTATAAGTTTTAACTAAGTACAAATACATTTAACAAAACTAATTTAAAAATTTCTCTTATGTATTTTACGTTCCATTAACGAAATGGGCAGGAAGTTAAAAAAAAGTATACGTAGTATTCATCTTTTTTAGTTTTGTTATTTGCAGTATTTTATGCACCTATATTAAAATAATCTGAATTATTTTTTAAAGAATATTTGTACGAAACATTTAACATGTTATCAAAAGTATTGAAATTATATTTAAATAAATCATCAGTGTTTTTATCACTAAAAAATTAATGTTTTGTTAGTATTTTTAGTAAGAAATATTCAATTCATACTATAAATAAATTCCTTTTATTTTTAATTATGAGGACTTGATTTTTATATGATAATTTAATAGTGTGCTTGCTACAGGATGTTATTCATTTTTTATATTGATATACAAAACCTGAAATAGTTATTTAATTTCAATTCAGAAAAATCTATTTTTATAATTTTCTCATATTGGCTATAATTTAATATATATGTAATGTGAAAATGTGTTACTTACTCTAATTTGATAAGTGTGTCATTAAAACTTTTATTGATTTCAGAGATCCACATAAATTGATTCAGTCATCCAAATTGTCATTTCCTGAAAAAATTTTCCTGCTTTTAAAACAATTAAGTATAAGAATACAGTTTTCATTTTTGATTTAATAAACTATTTCAGTTAGTATTGATAAAAAATATTTTTTGGGAATTATTTTATTGTTTTATTTTTGCATTAATTATTATTTACGTATGATTATGTAATTATATTTGTTATTAATTATTGCGTGTTCTCGGTCATTTCTCCTTTAAGACAGTATTATGTAAATATTGCATCACATTTGTTGCTATTGAAAACATGTTTATGTCCAAAAACATCAAACGTGTTCGAGGATGCCTTACTCCATAAAAATAAGTTTAAACAAAAAATTTGCTGAGATGGATATTTTGGTGAACATACATTTTTTTCCTTCACTTATAAATAAGTCATATTTATATATAATATTTTTAAATTTAAAATATTTATGAACACATTTGTTACCACTCATCCCCTGGAGCATTAATATGGCCCTACCTTGTAAAAGGCCAATGATGGACTATGCTGTGTTATATGCTTTATTTTTAGTGTGGCAATGGTAAGTGAATGAAGAGGTTCTTCAGGCATGTTTATATTTCAATATGTGGCTTTTAAATTTTGAGTTTAATTTTATTATGTACAATTTTAAAATTGGTGGACACTGCATTCAGCTTCTAAAGATGCATATATAAATTTTACTGGCAGTGAATGTGTTATTTGTGTATTTTAATTCCTGCCGATTAAAATTTATTATTCAACTAGAGTCTTACAAAGATAGTGATTTCATAATTAAATTAATGACATGAAGCTGTATAGTTAGTGAACTAACATTCAGTTTCAATGGTCCATAGATTTCATTTGTATCCCAGGCATGAATGTTTAAAAATGTTCAGAATTTACTTTAAAGTGTAATTCTCAGTCTAATTAGCACTTCTGTGAACAAAAAAAAATGACTATTGAGTGACAATCAAACCAAGCTTTTATTGGTCACTTTAACATTTTATTGATTAAAAATAATTGAAATATGTTCAGCTAAAATGTTTCAGTAACATAGGATGATGCAGATAATATTTATTCCCCAATATCTGTTGACTAAGATTCGCATTGGCTAAAAATAAATATATTTTCATTGTAGTGAAATGTCATAGCTTCTATCCTAACCACTGTAGAACAATAAAAGATGGATGTCTATTAGAATGAATGTTTGGGAGTTTACCTCCCTTGAATATGGATCACTTGGAAAAGTCCTGGAAGAACTAAATTCAAATGCCTGATTATATAGCATTCGGCTGTTAAGTTACCTGCTACATAATTTCGAATATGTGTTAATTATCTTTTATTTTTTGTTTATTATTGTTTAAAAAATAAAATTCATGTATTAAACAAAATAGAAGTGAAACTTTTACTTTGATATCTTATATATAAATTATTCTGAATAAACAATATGTATTTTTGTTTCAGATCTGTTATTTGAAATTTCTATTATATGGATGAACCAATGACTTTAATTTTATGTCCTGATGGTTTTGTTTTATCAAGTGTCAACAATTGTTAAAGTATTATATTCTAAGTTCCAGAATAATAAGAATTCAGCAAAATTCAATAAGTTTGTCAATGGTTTGCTAATACTGTTATTGTTATTCTATTTTAAATGGTTTTACATTTAAATTGATTTTGCTTGTTGTGATCTGAGATTAAGGAAACTTGTGTTATTTTAATGCATGAAAAACTTGCTTATTTAACCTTAATGCAATTGAAATGATATAAGTGTATTTTTTAACAAAATATCATGTTAAAAAGTTGTTTTGCATTGCTTCTATAATTAGAGAGAGAGAGACATAAATCCACAATATGAATTAAAAATTATATAATTAAAATCTTTATGAATTAACTACATCTTCAATATAGTAATAATTTTCTATTTATGAAATTTGTTTCGCAGCAAATATTTTGGTGATAATTTGAAAGTTATTTAAAAATGCTATTATAAAAGTTCGTAGTAAGTTTTCAAATCAGTATATGGTTAAATGTGAATAATCATTAACAAAATCGATTGTACAAAGAGAAAACATTTTTATTATGACCATATATTACATTGAACTGATAAAATTAATAAATTCTTTTTGTATTTAAAAAATAATTTTAAATTATATTTTTTACTTAATGTTTATTATATTGTAAGCATTATTGTTATTATGAATCTAGTTTTATTATTAAGTTCTGAATAATAAAATCATTAAAAATTTAGTGGGAAAGTTTTGAAATAAATATAGTTTTTGAAAAATTGCAGATTTATGTAGCATTTATTCTGCAAAAACTGCATTTTAGTTCAAATATTTTTTATATATTTTCATTACAATAAAAATGTAGAATATTAATTTACATCGACTTTGAAAAATTTTACTGTATGCAATTTTTTCATAGCTGTTACTTCAAAAATCATTTAACTACAAAATAAAGAAATTTTGTTTTCTATTATTTTTTCCTTTGCTTTTAAGATATTTTTACTGTGATATCAACATATAAAATATTTTAAGCAGTTGATTATATATTTTCATGATTTTTCATTTAACATAATCTAAAAATTAATGCTATCTTTTGCACTTATATTAAAAACAGTTCTGTTCATTCATACAATAGCATCTCAATTTTCATTAATTTTGATTGTCAACAATCTTTGTTAATTTTTTTTTATGAAAACATTATTCTCTGCTTTTGCTGGCCTCTACTTATATAAACTAGTTGCTAATTTTTTAAAAAAAGATGGCTTACATGTTAGCTTGTTGTCAGTGTAAGATTAAAAATATCTCTAAGCTACAAGATTTTTTGAAAAATGTATAACTATTTATAGCGATAATGTTTGATTTCAGCAAATTTCAAAGAGGCAGAATTCTAAATTGACCATTTTGCTGAGATTGTTGTTCTTACTTATCTCAGAGGCTAGACAACCCTCATAAAACCAAAAATATCTAAAATGTCTATAAAATGTGATGGGTCGCAAAGGACATTATCTTTTTTAAAATTTAGGCAGGTTAAGATATGTCCAGGGAAGGCTATGGAATACCAAGGACAGTCTGAAAATGTCCTTTGCCCCTGCTGAAAGGTGATTCCTCTCGTGTGCCCACTCGGATAGCGGGAAAAGGCAGTTTGATAAGATCTTGGTCCCAGATGGAAGGTCTCACCCGGTCTTTTGGCCAAGTACCATGGATGGTTGGGAGGAATTTTCATAAGCTTATTGAATTCAGTTTTTGCCAGGGAAGAAATCTCACTAGATGTGAGCTCTCCTCCTGTGTTTACTCCCTCCTCTGACGCCGATCTGGCCAAGAAATCCGCTCTTTCATTCTCCTCTACTCCCATGTGTGAAGGGATCCATTGGAAATGCACTGTGTGTTCAGGTGACAGTCTCTCAAGAAGATTTAGTATGTCCAGGCTAGTTTGATCTCCAACAGTGCTCCAATTTAATAGATGCTGGATTGAAGCACGACTATCAGTCAATATTAAGATATCCTTTAATTGATCCTCCAACTCTACTGCATACTGTAAACCTCTTCTAATGGCTATTAGCTCTGATCTAAACACGGAACAATTATTTGGGTGCTTCTTCTTCTTAAGGTTGGGTTTGTATGTCATTAGCACCTCTGCTTTAATCAGCATTTTGTACTGTTAACTCCAAACCCAATGTTTCCTAGTTCCAGTTGCTCGGGTCACCTACTTTATTAATAAAGTCTGATAACCCTTTAATGGAGTCTAGGTGTAACTCTCTAGTATGGATGATGCCTAAAGAAGTTAATCTAGGGAGGGCAAGAGCCTCACATTCGTAAATGATTTGCTTGGCCGTTTCCTCTTGCGTATAACATTTCCTGCAGATAGGGTCTTGCTGAAACAGTCCCATTTTATGGAGGTGTTTTCTGAAATAGTAGTGCCTAGTTATGAAGCCTACGATTAAATGTATCTTCTGCCTAGAGCATCTTGGAATTTCAGAGGCAATCTTCACTGATGATCCACAAATAATTCTGGTCAGAGAGTCAGTCATGCTAGCGATAGCTTCCTGACTTTCACCAGAAGAATATGGTTTGAAGGTCACTTCTATCTCCTTTAAAGGATTCATTGCTGCCCCTTCACTAGATTGCTTCTGAGTTTCCTTGTCTTTTTCAGCAAGGTCTACTTCAGAGGCTTCACCTGCAAATGCAGAGAGGTTTGTTATTTCTTGTGTCTTTTCAGCCACAAGATAACAATTAATAAGCTCAGGTAATATGATTGTTCACCCAGCATTGCCTGAGTTACTGGGAAAGGCAAATTACTCAAGAAGTTCGCCAGGCAACTAGAGGCTCCGTTAAGACACCATTATCCGGGTGCCAAATAACCCTAGGCACAGGTCGCATAACACCAGGGTTTACGGGAGCTGGTTCACGGCCTCTGATCCTATATTCAAAGCTATCCTGTCATTTCTACAAGACATTCGGCCATCCACCACCTGCCGACGCGCCTGGTAGCTGCTCAAGCCCCAGGATTATTTTGGTTTCTTATTTTAAATTCTAGTTCTCCATAGACTGTGTTTATGTACACCCCACTGCCCGAGACTACCCCCACACCTTTACTACCATCTGTGTAAATTTTCAAAGAACATGGAGGGATATTATGGATTGTTTCGAGTGCCAGTTGTTTAACGAGAGCCGGCTCTGAGTTTTTTGTCGCAGTTGTTAGGAGGTCTTCATGGAAGTATATTCCATCAAGTTCTAATCCAGCTCCCAGTGGTTTCAATGAGTGACCCTCTACATTCACTTTGCTAAGATTTCTGACATTATATAAATATATTAATTCTAAAGCTGGTCTTAGTGCCAAAAAATCTGGTTTAAGTTTAGGAGTTATATCTGGCTTAGGAATTATATCTTTTTAACAAATTCTAGATTAGGAACTGTGTAGAAAAGAATCCCTGACAGGTAGCCCTTTTGAGGATCTCTATAGACGTTTAAAAAGAGTAATGTTCGAAGGCTTTCTTGCTAGTCGATGATAATTTTACAAAACAATACAAAAATAAGGAGCCCTTTTGTCTAGTTTTCTGTTTATTCTCGTGATTCATTTACTGCATAGCTCACTGTGGGCTTCTGCAAAAGAAATCCCTGGTTTGACCCTCCAGTCACTGTCCAACGAATATTGCACTTCTGTACGCATATCTGAGGGGTTAGAAGTTTTGTACCTTGTAATATGTGAATACATCCTTCTTTCTTGAAAAGTGTTCATGGAAGATAAATTTACAGGGGGGGGTAACAAAACTCCTTACAACAGCTTTCTGCTAATCCACTACCTGATGTCAAAATATTATCACCTCTGTGTGCATTAAGTGGTGTTATAGTCATGTTACATATTATAAAGAAAGATCAGAATGAATCTATGAAAAAATCATTCTTTCAATTCTATTGGGGAAAATAGGTGAGAACCCTTAATCTGATCATTTTTTACACTCCTTGGCAATTTTCATAACTTATTCTTTTAATTTTGTTTATTGTCACATAAATATTTCTCTAAAAACTTGTTTTAGCTTGTATTTTGAAATGCATAAAGCAAATTAATTGCATTGATTCACATTGAAGTAATTGATTTCTCATTTCAGATTTTTTTTTATGAAAACCAAGGTATTTTCAGAAATCTTTTCTTTGTATATTTCACAATTTTTTTAATTTAAAAATATTTTATGCATCCTAAGGCGAGAAAAAATTGTGTTGATTTTGTAATCCATGTAATAATGGGATAGTTTAGATTATACATATAAAAAATCTGAATCTCATTAATTCTGCAACAATCCTTATTGATAAAGGAATAAATTAACCATAAAATCTATGATAGGAGTTAACATGTGATTTCAGTTCTTTCCAATATTTTCTAAAATGTAAAACCTGTTATGACATTGTTTAACATAACAGTTTCACAAATAAAAATATAAAAAATTAAAGACTTTCATGTGAATAACTACATCTTAATATTTTGTTTTCAAAAGCAGATTCCAAACAACTTTATGTAATTTTTCCATATGATTATTCATGACCTTAATTATCTTATAAAACTAGGAATGGATTTATAATGAATGGCTTTGAAAATTCCATGAATCCTGTGACTGTTAGAAGAATTTCCTATACTCAAAGGATTCATTTCACGTTAAACATTTTGAATACATTTCTATTGTTTTGATGTTATTTGTAATAAGAGCCTCAGTCTTTTCTCTCTCATAGATTGAAGCAAATTGTTTGTCCTCCAATATCAGCTGTTTGTTTCATTTGTAAGCCTATGTTTATTGTGTCATCTTTATATTTAATAAAATCATTTCTTTACTTTTTTCCATTAAACATCTTTTCAATATATGAATGATGTTAGGCATTTTTGTTTGATCTCTGTATCACTTGAAGAATGAATTTAAATTTTAGACAACATTGGAAATATTACGTTCATTTGTATGTGAAGGTACTTTAAAAACATTTTTTGGTTAAAGATGTGTGTGCATCACTCTGTGTATACATAAGGTTTTCTTTTTCTGGAACATTTTATCAGATTTTAAATCACCTAAAATATCTATAGTGTTGTACAATTTTTCTAGTGCGTTGCCATACATATAATTATCCATACAATTAATTTTGCGTTTTTTAACAGCTCGAGTTTTCATTTAGAATACTCGATTGTATTGTCACCTTGAACTGATCACATTTTTATGTTTCATTCATCGAATATTTCTAGGTATTGCACATTTCAAACAATGAGTTTATGCATACCGACCAATTTTAAATCATCTTGTGTGTATAGGAATTCCATTGCTTTGCTTGCTTGTTATTCATAAAATTTAAGTGCGGTCTTATTTTTAAATGAATAAAGAATTTAATAGTGTTTCACCTATTACAAGAATAATCTATTGCAATTTATCCAGCTAAATTATTTATAAAAATAAGCAAACTTAATGAAATCAACTGCAGTAAAAATATATATAAATATTGCCAGCAGCTTACATATCTAAACTTGTAGAGGCTGAGCAGTGATTGCTCCCATGTAGATCCAGGATTGGATCAAGTTACTAAAAAGACCAACCTGTTTCTGTATCCTTTTCCTCAGAAAACTGCCTCTGTTCAGTTGCCAAAACATCAGACTTTATAACATTGTCTTATAATCTTAAAATAAAAATGTATTAATATTTGATGCGGTTTCAAATGCGCTAGTCAAAGTTTTCAGACCTTTAGGCAATACCGTTGTAGAATTCAGCACGTTATATAACTTGAGATCCATCATTATCACATGATTTTACAAATCGATTACAAAGACAACCAATTAGGAATATAAAATCCTAATATCAAACTAAAATCGTTCTTTGTTTTGTTAAATTTGCAGTAGGTTTTATATTTTTCAGAAATTTAAGCGTATTGAAAATAATTTTAAAATATAAAAAAATCCTCTTTTATTCCCATCTTATACAATGTGCTTTCCTTCGTTGAATGCAAAGGCTTTCAGTTTACGGCTTTCCTTTTTGAGGTTACAAAACAATTGGAAATCACTTCCTGCATTCTGTTTTAGGGTGAGCATACTGCATTATTCTTTATTTGTGCAAATTTATAATCGGCATTTCGTTTTAATTTTATAAAATGGTTTTATGTCAACAAAAATGAGAGTTTACTTCATGAAATTTTGATTCAAGTAAATGAAATAACAATTTTATAAATTCCCTACATTTCACTAAACTTAATTATAATATTAATTATATAAAAGCAAAGTTAAGTCATAAATAATTCATTTTGCTTTTATTAAATAAAAAGCATATTTATTTACCATTATTGTGTTTGCGATCTTTTCCCACCTTTGTGATCAAACATTTCATTTATTAGAATTTTTGAATTCTTTGGAATCGAAGATTTGCAAAGAAAGATGATAATTTGCGGTCTTCAGAATAAAGGTGGGGAGATAAATTCAATCATATCCTAGTTCAAAACTTTCTGGTTTTTCTTTAGTCGCACCCTTTCTGTTTTTCGTATAAGAGTGTTTTTGCTGCTGATGAAACACAAAGGCTTCTTTGCAGTTATTGAAGTTACGTATTTTTCAATAATCGTTGTCTTCAAAAGTATGTTAATGAATTATTCCGACAGATATGCTCTTTTTTACATGACCCTTGCAGTATTTTCGGATGATTTTGCAACGATTGAATGAATGGACAATAACTGAATCCTAATCTGTTTCGTGAAAAATTCCGAAAGTGTGTGCATGCGAACATTGATTTTATAACTCGACATAATGCAGTGAAATGTGTTGAATTCAGGAAGGAATTATTTTTAAATGATAGATATTTTTACCTACTTAAAACAATTTAAATTATTAAAAATAATTTGCATTAAAAAAAGACATGGTTTTTAAATTCAAGAACAACTGCCCAATAGTAGTGTATTTTGTCAGGAATTTATTTGTGCGAAAAGAAACTCGTAGAAATTAAATTCTAAGAAACAAAAACAATTGAAAGAAAAAATACAATGATTTAAGTGTGCTAAATGTTACTTTTCTTCTTTTCATTTTAAATAAATTTCCCGTTAAATAGTTTTAAATTATTTCAGACCTAAAAAATATATTCAAGTATTGGAATTATCTGCTAAGATAATTCTCCTACTGTCCTAGTTCCCCCCTTTAACACGATAGAATAAACTGCGGGAATCCTCGTATAGTCCAATTTCACTAACACGATTGCTGAAGTTTTGTACTTTTATAGTACAAAAGAATCAGAATTTTGTTAAACTTTTAAAAAGTAAACTATCTTAAAATATTGGTTTGAAAGAATAGCGTCTTCAAGGAAACTAAATGAACAAATTATAAATGGCACATTTATAATTTTATGTCCATGTTATATTGGAAACAGTTTCTGCTCATATCAGCCGCAAGAATTCAGCAATCCCAACGTCCAAATAGTATTCCTATAGTTGGATATTATTTAGACGTATGAAAAGAAAATTATCGTGGCTTTTGAGAAGTGATTAGGGAACACCTCATTCGATTGCCAGCATGCATCAACATTTGCCTCCCGTTGTTCAAAAATGACCGGGCCTTTTTTGCTCTGAAGAGAAGTGGCTTTCAACGGTAATCAAAAGTCTTCTTCTTAGAATTGGGTTTGTATGTCATTGGGCACCTCTGCTTTTATCAGCATTTTGTACCATTAACTCCAAACCCAATGTTTCCTAGTTCCAGTTGCTCGGGTCACCCACTTTATTAATGAAGTCCGATAACCCTTTAATGGAGTCTAGGTGTAACTCTCTAGTATGGATGATGCCTACAGAAGTTAATCTAGGGAGGGCAAGAGCCTCGCATTCATAAATGATATGCTCTGCCGTTTCCTCTTGCGTATGACATTTCCAGCAGATAGGGTCTTGCTGAAACAGTCCCATCTGGTCAGAAAGTCAGTCATGCTAGGGATAGCTTCCTGGCTTTCACCAGAAGAAGATGGTTTGGAGGTCATTTCTACCTCAAGTGAAAGATTCATTACTGCCCCTTTACAAGATTGCCTCTGAGTTCTCTTGTTTTTTTCTGCAAGGTCTACTTCAGAGGCTTCACCTGCAAATGCAGAAAGGTTTGTTATTTCTTGTGTCTTTTCAGCCACAAGATAACAATTAATTAGTTCAGGTAATATAAGTCCACCCAGCATTGCCTGAGATACTGGGCAAGGCAAATTACTCTAGAAGTTTGCCAAGCAACTAGAGGCTCCGTTAAGACACCAATACCGCGGTGCCAATTAGCCCTAGGCACGGATCGCATAACACCAGGGTTTACGGGAGCTGGTTCGCGGCCTCTGATTCTATATTCAAGGCTATCCTGTCATTCCTACAGGACATTCGGCGATCCACCACCTGCCGACGCGCCTGGTGGCTGCTCAAGCCCCAGGAAGGTACGCATACCCCCTGGTTCCAGGAAATCAAAAGTTTGCATTTGTATGTAAGCATTGCATTGACGCCAGAAGTAGTCCCATTCGAAGAAAACATTGTCAGTCGTGTTTCAATCAGTCACAGGAAGTGGATATTTCAAAAATGATTCTGAGGCTATTGATGAAGACTGCGAAGTTAATATTAAAAAATCTTAGATAGCTGGAGCGCACCAGAGGCGTGGCCAATACCTGTTTCTGCACGCCTTACATAGCAACAGTATAAAATAAAGCAATTAAAAAATGAACAATAAAGAGAAATAGGGATAGTTTAAAAAATCTTACACACAAAACTATCCTGTAGGAGAGAGAAATGCGTCAGTTTTGAAAAATCAGACTGATTATTTAGAATTTGTTAAAAAGATTCTTTTACATATATATTAACGTAATAGTTATAAAAAACGAAAAAATTTTGTGCAATGAAGATATGTTAATATCTATTATAGAGATACAAGTAGATATACTTATTAATAATAGTAAACTAATTTATTAATTTTACTGCATATATTTTCCTTGCTTTTGGTAAAGCAAATTCGTCAGTGTCAATCAAATAATTTATTTCCAATTCTACTCCTAAAAATGAGTCACTCAGGTGATGTTGTCCCATGGTTGATATTAAATTGAATTAACTGAAAGAACTTTTCTAACTAGCAAATGTGATGTTGAAATAATAAGGATTAATTGAACCGTGCAATTCTGATACGTGAAAAAGCATCTTTACCATTCGATATTGTTTCCCAAATTTTTGACTCCTATAATTTTCGCAGTGCTGAGTACCCGTCGTCAAGAAATGGATGTATTTTAATGACAATCAAAAATATATTTATCTCTTATTTTTTGTGTAACAGAACAAAATGATGAGTAAAATTATTCATAATAAAGTATAATTAAAAATTATATTGTGAGTAACATTTGTTTCGATCAATGAGAAGGATGAAATTGCTTGTGTTAAGATGACAGATCGTCATAATATGATTCGATGTTTGTTAATTTTAATCTCAGATGCGGTTCTACTTCCAATAGTATGTGTTCCTTTTTTTCGACTTAATCTCTACAATTGCTGAGGGAGGAACTTCACATAAATATCAAGTTGGAAAAGGCAAGATGTATTTCAGAACTTTTTCTGTTAAAACCAGATACACGTGTTGCATTTGTAACCCAAGTGATGTTACCTCTCTTTGTTTAATTTTCAAAAATCCGTCTGAAGATAATTCCAACAATTGCTGCAAGCGTCGAATCTTCTGGCGTGGATGTTCTTATACGGAACCATTCAATATTTTTGTTTAAATCAGGGAAATAGTGTTTAAAACCCACTTGTAAATTTTCCGAATGTTGTATTATGCATCACACACACACACAATTTTAGTAATCAAACTTGTTATAAACTCTGGGACTGAGGGGAACTCCCTTTTGCCATTAATTTAGATTAGTGGTGGCAGCGTTCACTTTATCATCAGCAATAAAATTTAGCCTTGTAACGATAATTTGAGGAATTTTGCTAAAATTTTAAAGAGTTAAATTTTAATTTTAAAGTTTTTTAATTTTAATTAAAGTTTACAAAGTTAAAATTTTAAAACAGAGCTAAACAGTTAACAAAACCATTTCCCATTATGTAAACAATTTCTCAACTCAAATCTCACATTAAGAAAACATTGAAGTTAATGTCTGAGTTCAAACTTTTTTTTTCTATTTTGGACACCGTCGCATGATTTTCCTGTGGTTGACCTTCACGTCATCTGTAACCCGTCAAACTCTTATTGTACACAAGAGATACGCGTAGCCCATTTTGGGAAACACTGTCCAGCGAGATTATGAGGTGGTAAAGCTTCAATAAAGTTTAAAATTCAATTTCTTTAAACAAATTATGCATATATATATATATATATATATATATATATATATATATATATATATATATATATTACCGAGCTTCAAGGGTTCGTGTCGATTGAGAGTTGAATAAAGCAACCACTTAATGAACACAAGACTTTTATTCGTAAAAATTTCACTAGATAAAAGAAATTCCCGCTGTAATAATCACAATTATACAGCTACAATTCGTCAGATATAATAAGAAACAGCTTCTAATCACAGGTTTCAAATACCTGAGACAGAGAACAACTAGCAGTCACAATTAATCGTCTTCACTCACTGACAGTCTTCACAAAACTGCCTCTTCCATGTCGGGCTGCGGTATTTATACCTGACTTGGCGGAGAAATCTACCAGTTTCGCCAAGGTTCTGGAAGCTTCTAGGCCATCTCGATAAATATTGGTCCTAGAGCTTAAGTGACGGATGTTTCCAGAAATATCTATTTCTCGCCATGGCGCCAAATCATTAGGAAACCCGCTTTTAAACTACAACACGTCTAAATACCGCAATTTTTGCACAAAATGTGAGTATTTCCGATCTGTCTGAGATATTTTAAGACAAATACAATCATTATTTATAATTTGTAACATTGCCCCCCTCCCAAGGACTGCACATCCCGGGCAGTAGAATCCCCTGATAGGAGGCCAAATTTAATATAAAAGAATTTATATTTTAAGAGGACACAGAACACATTACATACACAAACAACTAAAAAATACAAATACAAAAAAAATAGAAAATATTAAAATTATCTATACTATTTACAAAGAGCATATTGTCTACTAATTTTTACTTTACATTACGATAAGGAGCTAATCTATCATCTTTGGTTTTGAAGAAGATGATTTCCTTATACGAGCCACGACGTCATTCAGTCTTTTTAGGACTGCTTAGAAACCTTCCCAGTTGGCTTGCAACCTTGGAGAAAGTCCTTTACGTCGAATCGGGTTCCACAACCAAACTTTGTCACCTTCCTGAAATTCATGTCTTGTCGCTCTTGTGTCATACCTTGTCTTCATTCTTTCGGTCATCAGGTTGATTCGGTCTCAAGCGAAGTTATGGACATCTTCAAGACGTGCCTGAAGGTCTTGAAGGTATTCCTCTAGTGATGAAGATGTATCCGGTGGACGATCAAACTGAGGATCACAAGGGAGACGAAGGTCGCGACCAAAGAGCATTTGTGATGGAGTATATCCGGAAGTCTCATGGATAGCACTGCGATATGCAAGCAGAAATAGCGGTAGCTTCAAATCCCAAACTTGCTGATTTCTGGAAACCATAAGTGAGAGATTATTCAAGATGTTTCTGTTAAACCTCTCTACCATGCCGCCCGATTGCGGGTGTAATGGCGTGGTCTGCGTCTTGTCTATTCCGAGAATTTGACACATTCCTTTAAACACAACGGAGGTGAAATTTGTCCCTTGATCTGAATGAATTTGTAAGGGTGCGCCGTATCTGGAAACCCATTGCTGCACTAGAACCTCAGCTACTGAAGTCGCCTCTTGATCGGGGATTGAAAACGCTTCAAAGCAACTTAGTAAAGTAGTCCATGACAACTAGGATGTATTTGTTGCCATTTGAGGATCGTGGTAAAGGATCCTAAATGTCTAATGCTATCCGCTCAAAAGGTGCTCCTACGTTGTACCGCTGCAAGCTTCCTCGGCTACATTTCTTTGGTCCCTTACGTGCCGCACAGTCATCACAAGAGTGACACCATTTCTCTACATCTTGATTAGTTTTGCTCCAATAGAAACGTTCTCGAACTTTCTGTAGAGTTTTCATAACTCCGAAGTGGCCTCCAGTTGAGTTACTATGCAATTCTTTCAAAACATCTGAAGTTCTTGATTTTGGAAGAACAAGATGCTATTTGAAATTACGTCCATCATCGGACTCCCATTTCCTGTATAACAAGCCATTTCTTATATGGAAAGAGTCCCAAAGAGCCCAATATTGTTTAGTAGCAGAACTGTAGGTGAAGATATCCTGCCAACTTGGTCTCATACTTCGAGATTTTTTTAATTCGAAAATTGGATTTATATCTGGGTCTTCTTTTTGGGCTTCTCTAAGTCATTATCACTTCATTGGTCTGGTTTTGATGGAGTTGAAACAGTAACTTGGCGTACTGAAGGATTTACTAATTGATAGTTCTTCTCTACTCTAGAACAATATCGGCAGCTTTCATTACACGGTTTCCTTGATAATGCATCAGCATTTCCATGAAGAGTTCCTTTGCGATGACGTATTTCAAATTCAAACTCCTGGATTCGTTGAATCCATCTGGTTACCTGTCCTTCTAGATTTTTGAAACTTAAAAGCCAGGTTAAGGATGCGTGATCTGTCCGGAGCAAGAAGTTTCTTCCATAGAGATAATGGTTGAAATGTTCTATGGCTTTGAAGATTGCCAGCAATTCCTTCCTGGTTGTACAATAATTTCGCTCCGGTTTCGATAGACATTTACTCCAATAAGCAATGACATATTCTTTATCATCAATTTCCTGCTACAAAATAGCTCCGATATTTTCGTTGCTGGCATCCGTATCTAAAATGAATAATTTTCCCGGCTGGGGATATGCAAGAACGGGCGAAGATGTCAACGCCTTCTTCAGTTGTTTAAAAGCTTTCTCACATTCATCTGTCCATAGAAGTCTCTGTTTAACTTCTGTCAACTTGTGAAGGGGTCTGGCAATACTTGAAAAACCCTTAACAAATTTCCTGTAATACGTGCATAGTCCAAGAAAACTTCTTAATTGGTGGACATCTTCTGGACGACTCCAGTCTTTAACTGCAGAGATATTTTCAGGATCTGTTCTTACACCTTCAGCAGAGATAATGTGTCCCAGATAGCTTACTTCACATCGAAATAAATTACATTTGCAAGGATTCAGCTTCAGGTTAACCCTTTTTAATTTTTCCAGCACCTTTCGGATGTTTCTTAAATGGTCTTCGAATGTGCGCCCTACAATAATGATATCGTCCAAATATAAAAAACAGGCTTCGTAGGAAAGTCCTCGTAATATTGTCTCCATCAGGTACTCAAACGTTGCAGGTGCATTGAAAAGCCCAAATGGCATAACCTTGAACTGCCAAAGTCCTTGTCCTGTGGTGAACGCAGTCTTTTCTCGATCCTCAGGATGTATCTCCACTTACCAATAACCACTCTTGAGATCCAAAGTCGAAGACCATTGTTTTCCGGATAAAGCATCAAGTGTATCGTCAATGCTAGGAAGAGGGTAACTGTCTTTTTTAGTGATGTTATTTAACCGACGATAGTCGACGCAGAATCGGGTAGAGCCATCTTTCTACCGAACTAAAACAATAGGCGAAGCCCAAGGACTCTCTGATGGCTCAATAATATCATTCTGCTACATTGCCATCAGAAGATTATCCACCTCTTCCTGCTTAGCGAATGACAGTCTTCTCGGATGTTGTTTAATGGGTGGATGATTTCCTGTATTGATTCTGTGCTGTGTCATTTTGGTTAAACCAACATCATCTGATTTCTTGGAAAAGAGATCTCCAAATTCTAATAATAGAATTCTTGCAGCACATTCCTCTGTTTAGCATCTAACTCTGCTCTCCGAAGGAGTTCATTAATTAGAGTGTCAGGAGGCTCATATAGTGTGGCTTGAAAATTTCGGTTAATGCAGGTCACTGGAGTGCAAGTCGTCAGCACTTCTCCTTCTTTTATTAGTTTTACCTTATTGTTTAGATTAGCAACTCTTACCGGCATTACATTTCTTGAAAGGTCGACGAGTGAAGAAGCCACTAGTACTCCTTTAACGCTATTGTCAGAATCTGGATATTCAGTCAATCCATAATGAAAATTATCTGAAAGAGCTCCGAAAGTATTGTCTCAGTTCTTGATGGTAATGTTGTTTCACTCTTTGCAGTTATATGATGGAGTGTTTTAATATCTGAATATTTCGTCTTAAAAATCGCTATGCCTTCAGAACATGCGTGTAGTTCTCTATTTTTAAAAATCTAACTTGAAATGGTTTTCTTTGAGGAAATCCAATCCGAGAATAAATTCGTCATTTATATCAGCAACATATGCCATATGATGGCATTACCAAATGCAATGTTTAGATTGACTTTTACATGCACTTTAATCTTATCACCTGTCACAGTTTGGAGCGTAATGCAGGGCAGCGTCCAGATGAGTTTCTCACCAAGTTTGCGAGCCAAATCTGTCCTAATGATAGTTACGTTAGCTCCAGTATCGATTATCATTCTGCAGGGAACTTCGTTGATATTTCTCATAACGAAAAGTCCGTTGTCGCCGCCACTTATGGAAGAAAAGTTAAACAATTTGAAATGGGACTTCCGACTCTCTGGACATCTCCGCCCCGCGAGATGGCTTCATATTAGTTTTCCTGCTGTGGTGGAAGATCATTTCCACCATCTTTTCGTTTCGGGCAGTCTCTATGGACGTGTCCGACTCCACCGCAAGTCCAACACTGAGTTTTCGTGTTTCTGCCACCTTTACTCAATTCTAAGTTACGGATTTTTCACCGCAGATCTTCGATTTGCTTTCTTAGATCATAGTCCGTATCAGTAGCAGAGACTCCTCTCATTGAGTGCCGGTCATTACGCGCGGCCTGGTGGGCAGCCTCTATCTTATGTGCGTAGACTAGGGCAGATCCGATATCTTTGACATCGGCAAGTCTAAGTGTTTTCTGTATCTCCGGATCCCACACACTATCGATGAAGTGATGGAGAGTCAGATCTTGACGCATCTCAGCTGGGCAGTCCGAAAATGCTAGTATGGGAAAGTCAGCTGAATATCGGCAGCCAATCCTTACAGACTTTCACCCGCTTTTTGATAGCGGGACTTTAATCTGTAGTCTGCTATATTCTTTAGTGCACTTTTCTCCAAATCGCAGCTCAAGCGCACTCGATAGGGCTTGGAAATCGTGCCTCTGCTATTCCGGAAGCGTCTCGAGGATGTCAGCCGCGTGAAAAGCTTGGGCTCGAGGATTCCATCCATTAGCTTCCGCTACCATCATAAACTGGGTCTTGTATACTTGCCAGGATGATTTCTCATCCAATGTTGAGAGTTTAATCGTGCCTAGGGAAGGAACAAATGCCACGTTGGGTTCCTCATGTCTGTTTGACATTTGCTTCTTCAAGCTTTCAATCTCCTTATTCATATTGTCTAATACTTCTTCAATGTTTTCTTTTATCTCCAGAACATTAGTTTCACCTGAAGTTACCTTTTCTTCCATTGCATTCATCTTCTCCTGAATGATATTGGAGAATTCTTCTTTAACACTTACAATGTCCTTCTTAAGTTCCTTATTAAGCTCCTCCTGTCCAGATTTTATCTATTTCATCATCTCAGTTTTAATCCCTTCTTGTCCAGCTTTCATCTCCTCCTTGGCAGGAAACACACTGTCCAGCTTTCATCTCAGTCCTCAGCTCCACTAATTTTTCGAGAAGATTTTTCATTAAATTCATATCCATTTTTCTTGTGACACGCTGCATCAACTCTTCAACCCCGATTCTGACACCAGTTGTACCGAGCTTCAAGGGTTCGTGTCGATTGAGAGTTGAATAAAGCAACCACTTAATGAACACAAGACTTTTTTCGTAAAACTTTCACTAGATATAAGAAATTCCCGCTGTAACAATCACAATTATACAGCTACAATTCGTCAGATATAATAAGAAACAGCTTCCAATCACAGGTCTCAAACACCTCAGACAGAGAACAACTAGCAGTCACAATTAATCGTCTTCACTCACTGACAGTCTTCACAAAACTGCCTCTTCCATGTCGGGCTGCGGTATTTATACCTAACTTGGCGGCGAAATCTACCACTTTCGCCAAGGTTCTGGAAGCTTCTAGGCTATCTCGATAAATATTGATCCTAGAGCTTAGGTGATGGATTTTCCAGAAGTATATATTTCTCGCCAAGAATCTTGCCAAGTCTCCAAATTATTAGGAAACCCACTTTTATACTACAACACGTCTAAATACCGCAATTTTTGCTCAAAATGTGAGTATTTCCGATCTGTCTGAGATATTTTAAGACAAATACAATCATTATTTAAAAATTTGTAACTAATATATATATATATATATATATATATATATATATATATATATATATATATATATATATATATATTTTATATATCACACACACACACGCACACATATACACTGCTGGCCACCCAAATTGCAACACCAAGAAAGACAAGAGATTTCATAACAAAATTTATTTTGTAGATGACATGTTGAACAATTATCAAATGATTAAATTTATAGACTTTTTTGAAGTGTGTTTCCTGCCAAAGCTAGTAGCCACCATTGTTGGAGATCACCTTTGTCACATACCTTGGCATTGATTCAAAGAGACTTTGGATGTGTTCGTCGGATACAGCAGACCAAGCAACTTCCACGCGTTGCCAAAGCTGATATGGTGTGGCAGCTGCGGAAATCTGGGTCAATCATTGAGCAACTATGGACTACATATTTTCTATCAGCAGAAGATTCGGAGAATCAGCTGTCTAGGGAAGTAATTCAATCTGGCGATTGGCGATGAACCCTTGAACAATGTGCGCCACGTGTAGTCGCGCATTATTCTGTTGAAATATGGCTGCGGGTAACCCTGGAGTTAAGAAAGGGCAATTGGCTCCAACACCTCGAAGATGTTGAGCTGGCTGTTTAAAGTACCAGCAATGCGTACTATAGGAGTGAGAGATTGATATCCAATACCGCCTCATACCATAATACGCAGTGCAGGACCAGTGTGGCAGTGCATAACGCAGCTGTTCAGCATCCTCTCTCCACGGTGTCTCCAGACTCGAATGCGATCATCGTGGTGTTGCAGACAGAAGCGTGACTCGTCAGTTAAGACATTTTCATTCCATTCTGCCGTTCACATCCTTCTTTCATCGCACCGTTGGCGGCGAAGACGTCTGTGATTCTGCGTCAAGGGTAGACGAAGCAATCGACGTCTTGCAGACAAACCACTCTGCTGTAAATGTCGTCGAATGTTACGTGAAGACACTGCATGATGCGTTACAGACTAATTGTGCTGATCTATGGTTCATGATGCGGCTGAGCGATTCGTCACTGCCATGCGCACAATTTGCCTGTCATCTGTTGAAGTGGTGAACTGAGGTGGATGTGATCGAAGACTTCGGTCCGTCATACCCTCCTGCACCCAATGATCACAAATCTGCTTTACAGTTGTTTGGTTTCGTCCAACCCGACTACCGATTTTCCTGAAATATAATCCACAATCTCGGTAGGCCACTATCTTTCCTCTGTCGAACTCAGATGCTTGAACAAAAAAAATGATCGCTATTTTCTACGAGGCATAATTAGTGATTTTTTTAAACCACAAGAAAAACACAATTGCCAAACTTGAAATCGTCGAAATCTCCAAGGCTTAAGAAGGGCCTTGCAGTGGCGCCACAGTCCCGCGTGATGTGCGTCTGCGCTGAAATTCTAATCATTTGTGTATCTCTCCTCCGCTAATGCATGTTGTAAATTTCATGTTATTGGCATGCTTCCTTCAGTGTGTTGCCTTTACGGTGGCCAGCAGTGTATATTAATAAAAAAATCAGAAATATTTTTTTCTTAATAATGTAAATTTTTAATGTGTTTAGTATTTTCAGAATTGATACACTGAATTCTACTTTTTGAAGTTTTTCTTTGATTCAAATTATCAACAGGAACTGCAGATCTAAACTCTCTTATAAGCCCCCACGCGTTAAAAGTGACCGTCGCTCAATAAACAAATCTAACCCCCAAATACAGGTATTCATAAAAAGGGAAATTTTAACATTCTTCTGATTTTACTCATTTAGGAGTTTTCACAGTCAATTATTCTACCAATGAAAATTTTCATTTTTCTTTTTGTATATCCGATGTTCTTTGTCTGCAAAAGCTTGCGTATTTAGTTGGCATTTTTCGTAAACTGAATGAATTAAATGTGTTTTTACATGGCGCTGGTGTCACCATTTTCAGTGTACATGATAGAATTGAGGCTCTGTTGAAAAAGATCAATTTTTGGATTCAATGCCTGCAGATGAATGAGTATGGATGTTTCGATTCTGTCAGCATTTTTTTATCAGAAAATTCAAGTAAACTTGGGGAATACATTAAAAGGAGTATATGTGAACATCTAAACTATCTTCGATTAACTTTCGATGACTATTTTCCCAACAGATGCAATATATCCATATCAAACAACTGGATACGTTATCCATTTGAAGGAAATATAAGTTCAGGAACCTCTTTAAATATACTGGAAAAAGAAAAAAAACTCAGAGTTATCTTGTGACAGTTCTCTAGAAGCAATTTTTAAAGATTAATCTTTTATAGACTTCCGGCTTAGTATACAAAATGAATATCCTGTTCTGTCAAAAAAATCTATTGAAGTTCTAATACCATTTTGCACAATATATCTAGGCGAGAACGGATTTTCAGCATATACTCATCTGAAAGATAAATACAGGAACAAGTTAAATACAGAACCTCTGATTTAAGACTGAAATTGTCAGATATTGAGCTTAACTTTGAATTTATTTATTCTATCAAACAGCGACAAATATCCCATTAAGACTTTTTAGGAATATGAAACATAAGAACCAGTTAGTTAAATTTATCTTGTTTTCAACTTTTATAGACATCATTTTAGTGTTATTAATGTTTTATTTAAATGTTTCAGGATTAATAAAAAAACTTTTATTCTGCTAAATGAAAATTATATATTCTATCAAATTTAATGCTTTTTTTAGCTGTCATTAATGACTACATAGGGGGTTCGTCAATTTTTTTCAGACCTTTCTTTTGGTTCACGAGGAAAAAAGGTTGTGAAACACTGCTCTAGTGGGTACGAGGAAATACGTCTTCTCATCGATATTAATCAGACACAGGCAATTATTAGAAATAAATTGCTCTATCTGACAATCACGAGAATTAGTATCATCGCCTCCCCACACAGAATTATGTCCATTAAAGTCACCGAGCAGCAAAATATGGTGCAGGCAGCAGATCAACTAATATATTAAATTCGTCTTGGCGAATAACATCGTGTGGTGGCAGATAGAAGCTACAGACTGTAATCAAGGATGTTGTGTGAATTCTCTCAGCTAATGCCTGTAGAGTAGTATTCAAGGGATGGACAGTGCTGGGAAAATTATTGGATGTTAATTTGCAAACACCTCAGACACTGCCCCAACATCACCACAATCTTTTTTAAAGCAATTTACCAACGCATGGTAATATTAATGGTAGACTTCAGAAAAGTTTTCTGTAGTGCTAGACACGTGAGGTTATTAGCTGAAATCATTAACTCAATGTCATAAAAATGTACACGCAAACCATGGCAGTTCCAAGAAACAAAATAATTCACTATTAAAATAGAAAAGCTCTTTCATGGATCTGGAAGGCGAGACCCCGAACGTTACGTCATCGTCTAAGGCAGGGTTTCCCAACTTTTTCTTTTCTTTTCTTTTTTTTTGTTAAGGCTCCCCAGACTATTAATAATGTTTTCATGCCCCCCCTTTACTTTTTCAATAAATGCAAAAAAACGCACATTATGTACTTTAACGCCTTTAATTTTAATTCTAATAAACACAAACTTTAAAAGTTTAAATTAAAATAACAAATGATTTTTATCTAAAAAAATTAATAAAATAATCTTAGGTACTAATGAGACACTTGAGATTGTATGCTCTGTATCAGTTGGTTCTTCTAGGTTCTGTTTTTGTCAGAGTTATCATCTGGTCAATATCGACATCAAAATGGTTTCGCTACTCAGTTTTAATAAACTAGAGCAGAAAATTCTGTCTCACATAAGCAAGTAGAAGAAAAGGAATTAATAATCTTAAAACAAGAGAGACAAGTTTTGAATTAACAGGCAATCTTTTGATCCAAAATTTCACCAATGTCAAAAAATGGGAGTCATCTTTTACTCTCGTAACTTCTCGTCGTGCTTCAGAATATGATAGTTTTTTGATATGATTTATTTTTCCAGTATTCACTGTGGACAACTTCGAGAATAGGAAGGACGTGATCACCTCGACAGTTGGTACACACCTCCTTCGCTATGCAGTTCGAGCTGCTGCACAACGAGTGCCTCTGCAAGCGTTATTCGAGTGTCCAAAAAGCTGGCACTGGAAACATCGCAAGGGATTTGGGATATAAGGCCGAACGGGTAAATTAAAATAAGCAACTTTAATGTTGTCAGGAAAGTCTGCGGCCGTAAAAGTCAGAATGAGATGTTTAGTACCCATGAACACTCCATCTCTTCTGATCCCAATGCTTTCCACTCTACAGACCTTCTGATCTTTGAGATTATCCAAAATGTCTTCCTTCCAGCGCACACAGCAAATCCCCAGCAGATATTATGCCACGTGAAAAGTTAAGGTTACTATGAGGCATGACAGTCACCTCAAAATTTGCCATTGTATTAATTTTGATAAGAGCCGCTACTTGAGAGTTTGATTTGATTTCAATGAGTAAGCCACCTTAGCGCATCTTCTGAATGCCCCTGACTTCTCCAACCACTACGAAAATACTCTTTTGTATTAGAAAAGGTGACACCAATTTAAAAATATCATCCTTTTTCTTTATAAAAAAATTTCGCATTTATTCGGGCCGATTGTTGTTCCCGTCGGAGAAAATTTTTTTTTTTATTTTCTATTTTAAATGTTTAAAATTTCAGAACCTGACCGCACCACCTTATCTAACACGGGGATGCAGACCAGCTGCGCTAGCCACGTTCTATACGCTCACAGTACATCCCTGAGATAGCCTCCACCCTTAACGAGTCTTCCAGATGTACCGATCGCTTGATAGATAAAGCAGATTGATGTGCTGAGGAGCACAGCACACCTCCCATTTATCTGAAGCAGACTCCAAAGTAATGTGTTGGTCTCTGGGGGCTTCAATTACCATTACCCTCCTTTCCACGCATTGGAAACACGTGGGTGATTTAGTCTCTAAGAGAAGCAAATAGCATTAGAGCGTCTTAACTCTTGCGAAGCAACCACAACGAGGGAGAAGCGGGAAAAAAGCAGAAGAGAAAGAAGAGGACAGATCACTGGGGTACCTCGGGATTGTGACACCCGTGTTTACCTAAAGAAAGTAAGTTCCTTTTAGGGAAATGGTTGAGAGGGAATGGAGTCATTCCTCAGGTCGCCATCAATAGTCTCCATTGATTTATTGATAGACATGTTGCTACGTGTATCGCCATCCACGGTGGTCCTACAACCTACTGACACAACCCTATTATCGCTCTGTATTATGCATATCATTTCGAAATATAGATCACTTATTATTCGTTGCTGTCATTTTCTGCCAACTCTTTCTTGGTGTTCCATTTTTCAATGTCGACCTACTTAATAAAAAAAAGTGAATGCCTCGATGGAAATTTTAAAATGTTTACTTTCAGTAAATTTTTGTATTTTTAAATTTGCTCTGGGGTTATCGTGGGTGAAAAGTACGGATTCCCTTTCCTCTATGAAAAGTGCAGTGCAATATTTGGGTGTGTGTGATATATTCTGCAAAATTAATAAGTTTGGAAAAAAACATTTTTCCAAAAATAAAAAATGTTTAAAATTTTTATTGATTATATTTTTTATTTTCTTTAAATGCATGCATTTATCGAATACTTCTTTTAATTTATTTAATGTACAATTGGTATTTATGATTTTTCGCCAAAAATATATATTCCTAAGAGTTGTCAATTTTAATATCCCTTTCCTATTTTCCAAAATGTGAGAAAAAAGATTTGAGCAATTAACTTATATTTTCGTTGTGAAATAAATAGATAAAATCTCGTTTAATTCAGATTCCCATTTTTATTAAATCATAAATATAAAACTTACGTGAGCGAAAATGTAAAACAATTTCAAATGTAATAATTTAAAGTTCGACTGCTGTCAAGTGTGTCGCTAAATCGTAACAATTCGGATACATTTTTTTTTTTCGCGGAAACATAGTTGGAATAATTCATAAGTAGCATGTGTGCAGAACAGGTGGTTGTGTTAAAATGAGTGAAAACCTATAAATGAAAGTGGCTTTTTCAATGACACTTGACAACAGGACGTTTGGAGGACACCTGCATAAGCATATGATCGAGATTTCCAACAGACAAGCATGGTGATATGCGGAGTCATCCATGTTGTATCAGTCTAGAAGGATCTCTGGGGAATTTATTCGACCACCCTAAGATACAAACTTTATTTTCGATAGGAAAGGTTTTCAGGTTGATGATGCACCTATCCATGCAGCAGGACTTTTCCAATCAAGGAACACGAGGGTAAAGTGAAACCTCTTTCTTGGTCACCCAACCTCAAAGTAATTGGACTGTAATGGTCTATTTTAGAGCGTTCAATGCAGAATAAGTAATCTCCCCTGGCATCTTTCTCTGAATTTTCTCCATGGAGAATGTGTCTGTGTGGTTCATTCCTTTATACATCATTCAGCACTTATATAAATGTATATATATATACCTGTGTGTGTGTGATATTTTTCAAAATATATGGCTTGCCAAATTTTCTCTCTGTGTGTAATGACATAATTATAATAATATGCTTACCATTATTTTTGTTATTATTTTTGAAGAATTTCCGATTTTATTTGAAATTTTTTCTTACGTTGTATCGAAATACAACATAAGAAAAAAAATTCAAATTGCCCTTTAATGTAGATTTAAATTATTCTTGCATTGATATACATTCTAGTTTATTAATACATTAACAAAATGGTACTGGCGTATTATTCAATCGATTATTTCTGAGGAAATAAATTCGTCACCAAACGTTGCAGTTTAGTGATTGTATTCACGTTTCATATTTTTTTCATTATATATTAGCCAACATTTTTTATTTTTTTAGAGCATGAAGTTTTTAAATTTATGATTAAAAAATTGGAATATAACATTTCTATAATTTATTTTAATGAAGACAGAAGTTAACCGCTTCGTTTCACGCGAATTATAAAATAATTAATTATTTATATATAAAATTACTTAATTATGCAAGATTTGGCGACATATTTTATTCAAAACTGGTCGACGGGATAATATTTAAATATAACATATATGCATATAAAACTTATTGGTAAAAGTTTCTAATTTAACACAAAATTTAGAAAATGTAGCTAAGATGCTACGTTTGGCGACATAATTTGTACCGAAAATAATTGACAGGATAGTACTTAAGTATAGCATATAAGTATATACAAAACTTGTTTCTTATTCAGTACTTCTTAGAAAATGCAGTTAAGATAATCATTTTTCAATTTTAAATATTCTTATAAAGATTATGCAATTATCTCTCTCACCCTCAGAGTTACGTTTCATACATACATTTGTTAAAGTAATTTCATGTTAGGTTTTTATAATAAAAACTTCAATTCATAAGTCATCGTTTATCTGCTTGCTGTAGAACTGTATTTCTACAACATGCAGATAAAGACACGCTATTCAATTTTTGGCAAATTTTAATCGCTTATTTTTTTATCAATAAATTTTAGAGTAATATGGTATCATTGGTTTGTTTTCAAGTAGTCCCTCCTGCATTAACAAATGTATGGTCAATGGCGGCAAGCATAAGTGAAGCATGACCCCATTTGAACTTCACACACGTATCAAGAATAATGTGTGGACCTTATGAGATCCCCCGCCTCGCATAACGACAGCTATCCATCCGCATGCCATTAAAACTCGCCAATGAGTAGCCGATCTGACCCGCTTTAAAAGTTTCGAGAGCAGATGGGGAAAAGATGATATCTACACTAAGCTTAAATAAGCCCAAACTGTAATTCCCGTTCCAAAAATTGCTAAGATGATATTTTATTCCGTTGTCCGCCGCTAACACTTACTAAATTTTCTGCAATGACCAGTATTTATACTGGATGTATTTCACAAATTAATTTTATAGCAGAAGTTTGGAATAAGGTCATGAATAAAATTATTTTCTCTGAAAAAGAAATTTATTTTTCAATTTATTTTTAATTAAATAATTTGATGATACATTTATAAGAAGTTAACACATTTTAATGAAGTAAAATATATGCATACATGTAATCAATTATATTCTTAAAAAAATTAAATTCACTTTATTACCTGCTTATATATACATAACAGAAACATTTCAATGTGATACATCTTTCTATAACCCCTTATTAGGAGATTTTTAAACACAGTAAATTATTAAATTTTTCCTTAGTTTAGAATTTTAGACGTATCTGTATTATTTTAGATTATGCGTACTGAAGTGGCAGGAACAAAATTTTCTTGAACCAGAATTTTATAAGGTTCTTTTGAATTCTACGAATCTTTTAAAAAACATTTTTATTATTAAAAATTGAATAAATAAAAAAAAGTGTTTCATGTTAAAAAAAACAATAAAAAATTATGCACATCATTAAATAAAAAAAATAAATATAAGATTAATTTTCAGAAATATCAACAAGTAAAAAAGTATACAATGGAGAATTTAAAAAAAAAAGCTTATACATGCGTTTACAATATCTACTAATTTGACTGAAGGAGCATTTTTATTTCAAAGGGAAATATTTTTTAATATAATGTCAATTTGTATCCAAATTGAAACTCTCTCGACATGTGTTTCCTCATTGCCTAAAAACAGTTGGAAAATTTTTTAAATCGAGAAAATTACCAATTACAAATTTTATAGCAGCCTCATACAGTGCACAATCAATATGTTGATGCTATGCAATTACGTTTATTTTTGTATGTTTGATTATTGTAAATTAAGAAATAAAACTAACTTACAAAGAAATAAATTTAACTTATTTATTTCTTTGTAAGTTAGATGACTAAGACTTTTTTAAAGAGCCATTTTGTTAGTTTTTCGGTAATAATGTTTCGACATTTACGTATTATGCTGTGGACCATTTACACCAAAGAAATATGGGGAAAACGTTGAGTTTTAACAGCAAAAACCTGTGACTCGGTTGGGGCAAAATAATTTGTTTATGAAACAGCTCGGTATTCAATCGGAAAGCATAGCTTCTGGATATTATTTTAAACTAAATAACGCTAGTCGTAGAGCGTTGCTTCAGTTTTCGAACTTTTTAAGGAATTGTGTGCTAGAACATCACATTTGTTGTTATAAATTGCACAAATGCGAGTCCAATTCTGCTGATCATCAGAAATGACTCCTAGAAATTCCCCACAAATCAGTACAAAATGGTCATTTACTTTAAAAATGTATCAAATATTTAAGAAATATAAAGATGTGAAAATTTAAGTAATTACCACATTTTTCTCCAATATCCACAAGAACTTTCTTAATTTTTGGTGACAAAATGAATGTTTTTTGCAGGGTGTTTCCTTCCCGTTGTTGTTCATGCAGGATCCCTTTGATTTTTTTAATTCTCATCAAAAATATATACTTCAATATTTTAATCATTAATTTAAAAATTTTTGCATTGAGCGCAACAATTGACATTTTGTCACCAAATTGTTGACTTGGTAAAACCTTTATCTCATGCTTATATTTTAATTTCGGTTATGCAAATCTATACTTATATATGAAAACAGCAGAACTCTCAAGTGAAATATTGAGAAAATAAATTTTTTTCAAAAGTGATAAATTAACCCGAGATGACAACAAAATGCATAATCTTATACAAAATATTGAGCATCAGGATTTTAAGACACATGAAATCAACGCGAATGCTTTAATATACACGTACTTGCAAATATATTTTATCACTACTTTTATTATAAGAATTAACACTTCAAGGGGAACTGAAACACGGATTTGATATGAAAAGTTTTTTAAACAAATGATATCTAAATTTAATATAAAAAAATATTTTTCTAGCAAATCTGAGCTTATACTTTTCCATCACATTTTCAATAGTGAGTTATAGATTTCTACTTACAAAAACTATGTTCGAAAAAAATGTATCCAGTTGCAACATAATAAAAATATGCCTGCATATCTTCCAAATAAATTATTTTTGCTTTCAATTGTATATTGTTTTAAAACAATGTGATTTATTGTTTTAAAATTGAGAAAATGTAACGTGCTATACGTGTAAAAATTTTAATATTAGTTTTATTAAAAACAAATAACTATCGTAGTAAGCAATCTTAAATAAATTTAAAGGCAACATTTTATAAGTCCTCTATAACTTTTCAGCAAATCTTTAAGTTATTCTTAATAAATATAAGGAGGTTATATTTTTTATAGCTTATTAAATTAAAAAAGATATCTCAAATCTAAAAATATTTTCTGAAAATTAAAATGTGGTACTATTAATGTAGTGAAAATTAAAATTAAATGCGGTAATTTTTGAGAAAACTGGATTGCTAGGTATTTTTTAAGCCAAACATTTGAGTTAGTATGTATACAGCTTTTGTTTGATTAGTACAAAAGAGAAAATTTCAACTGTTTAACAGGTCTATGGACAACTCAACTGCTTTCCTGTTGGGGCTCCATGCCCACAAACGATCCTACTTCTGTAGAAATTCATCTGATACACACTATTCAGATGTTGGCGTGAGAGTTACTTTTTCTGATCATTTTTCATTTCATTTGCAATATTTTTGTTTTGTGATACGGTTGAATGACATTCTTCACCGTCTATCTACGAATCTTCACAGCAGTAAAACAGACAATGCCATTTTTAATTGCAACTTAACCTTTATGAAACGAGAATATTTATAATCTCATCCGTTGTTACCAATCACAGATCATTCCAAGCAGGGTTCACAACAAAGCGAAATATGTTCAGATCTTCAGCAAACAGAACCTTTGTAGAACGCAAGATAAATAAACTTGTTCCGCACAAAATACTGGCCATTCAGTTTGTGTTTTGGAGAACACATTGCAGTATTTCACATTTGAGCACATTTTCCATCATGTCGCATACTACGGTTTCCTACTTGTAATCATAATGTGTTTGAACACTTTTTTCTGACCTCTCGTCTTTTCAAATATTACTCTCATTTACATAATTAAGAGACACTAAATATTTTAGCAATTTATGAGGAATCCAAGCACTCCAGTTGCAGTACCCCACCCCCTTTCTTCTCACGGATAGACATTGTAATTATTATTAGTGTTCCCTTACCATTAAGGCCAAGTGCAAATTACTTAAAATTATCCGGTGAAAAAATATACATACATATATATAAACATAAACACACATATATATATATTGAAACTCAGAAATTATACTTTCAAAATAAATATTTATGAAAATTTTTTATAATAACTGTAAATCTTTAAATAAAAATAACTAGAAATCTTTAAGTAAATGGCAAGCTAATTATCAACACAATTCAAATAGTATTAAAATATTTTTCATGTAAATTATTTTATAAAAAACAAAATATACAATAATGCATTCCTCTGTATCTTTATAAAAATCTTAACAAATTCTGCAAAGATAATTAATTTTTATTAAATTTCTTTACAAAGATATATTAAACTTAACTTGGCTCAGCAATATACACGTGAATTGTTAATAAATATTTTAATTCTAATTTTTTTTTAATTTTAAAATTGAAATTTTATTAAATATCTATAACACCTAAGCAATATAAAATATGTAACAAAATTACTTTCCGTTATACATATTAAACACAAGAATTAATGTTTTCAATATTAAATAAATTATATTTAAATGTAGAATATATTCTTGAGTGTATTTTATATCTAAATTAACTTAAAGATATTATTTAAATATAAAAAAATAAGATTTTGAATTTCAATTTATTTATTTCTCATATAAAATAAAGCCATGTTTAATATTAATACAAATTATAACCCATCTCAGATATTTAAATGTACTGTAAAACTTACGAGTTATTTCCCAGAATAGAACATTTTTTATATTTGTCAAAATAAATTTTATCTTTTGAATCCTAGATATCTTCGATCTATATAATTTCATAAAATTAATAAACTTCTTATAATTTTTATAAAATAAATTTTCTTTTTTATCATTAATAAATAATTTAATAAATTTTTCAAAAACAATTTAATAAAAAGGTAATATTTAATATTCAAAAATTAATTTAATGACGATTTTTTATTGAATTAATCATCATAAAAATATTGATAAAAGTTAATCGCAAATACTATTTCAAAGGGAGACAAAAAGAAAAAGGTAAAAAAAATTTGCTTTGTCGCCGTTGCCTTGCCAGATATTTCTTACTTACTGAAAATCTTAATTTATCACGGAATGCCAATTTTGTGAAGTTTTCTGAAGTCACTTGATCGACGGACTTTTGCCGGCGAATTTTTAAAAATGAATACAATAAGAAAAAGCTTGGAAAAAGATTCGCTAAATCAGGAGTTTTTCAAATGGTTTAACATCTGAATATATCTAAATTTAAAATTTTGATGAATCAAATTGCTCTCCACAAAGATTCCCAGTTTCACACTTTCGCAAAGAACAGCTAGGCTGAATAATTTCATGCACTTCCCTTTCAAATTACATTGCACACACACAGTCATTCAGCCTATTTAGATAGTTAAATTTTTAAATATTTCAGTTAACAAATATATAACATGAATTTAATTTACTTAATGAAAAATAACTTAAATTTCAACATAATCTTACATAAGCATAGTAATCAACAATCAATGTTAAAGAACACTACACAATCTACGTATTGTGATGGATAATAAAATAACGCTTTTCCACAAAGAATTAAATTTAAAGCTCTAATTTTTATGGCATGAGTGTAAAGATAAATATAAAAAGTCGAATTTATCTTTTAGTTCAAAAACTTTGACTAGATTTTACAAAAGAAAATATCTTTTCTTGTGGCATGAAAAATTGATAAATTCATGCCATTTAAATGTCACAAAATACATAATTCTATAATTTAAAAATTGATGTTTAAATGGATAAAAACTAACATAAGGTATCCCCTATTTAAATTTTGTTTCCAAAGCTGAATTCAGAAAAATTTTTGGTCTTTCACAAAACTAAATTCTTTATCTTATATTGAGTAAAAAAGTATTATTCTAGTTTGTTTTTGGAGATTGTACGAAAACTTCAAAGAACTATTCCAAGCTGGTTCAACATAAAGATAATATGTTATTTAAAAACGAATTAAAGATGTTAATTTTTAAAATTTCCAATTTTCACTTAGTTTAAGTAAAGCAGACTTTTCTGAGAGCTACATTTTTTTCAAATTTTATTTATATACAAAAAATATATACAGAGTATTCTCTTCATAACAAACACAAAATACATAGCTCAATAAATCCATTTTGACTAATAGTTATGGTACATTTCTCTTAACATGGTGCCAATTTATTTTAGAAACAATGGATTTTAGAATTATTTTAATCCACTTTTATAAATACAAATTTTCTAGCTTTTCAAAAATTAACCAAAATATTTTCAGCATTTATATTTGGCACCAAATTAACAGAAAAGCATCATTTTTCATTATATAATTTAAGAACCAAAGTGTTAAATGATTAGATACATTTCTACTTTTTAGCAAAAAAATTATAATTTAGAATACATTCATATTATTTAAAGCCATAATTTTCAATTTAAAAATATGAACATTAATTTCAAATATATATGTATATATAATTCATATAAAATTTATAATAAACTGCAAAAATATTCTGCATTTTACAAAACCATTAATTACACTGAGCAGTTTTAAAATTATCAAGACAAAAGTAATATCAATTTAATACATACTTGCAATTTTTAACTATACAAACTTGCTTATTGGCACAATAACTTTAACTATAAATATACATGATATAAAACTTCAATTTAAAAACAAAAATAACAAAGGAACAAAAAATAAAACCATGCTCAGTTGGAGGAAAAATATTAATTATGCTTTATTTCATTAAATAATTTTTGGAAGCTTTATATTAATCAATTTTAGATATTATAACAATTTAACTAAATTTCAATTATCATGTCAAATAAAACTACGGCCAAAACAGAAGATCACAAAACCATTTTATTGAAAATATATATTTAAAAAAAAAAAATGTTCAAATTACATGTAATAAATCTGAATTTCTAATGAAAAATGAAATATCATTTAAAAATTTTACTACAAATAATTAGACAAAAAAATTAATAGACATAACACTATTTTATAATATGCCGCTTAAACTGAAAAACTTTCTAAAACTGATGAAGAAATCTTATTTAAATTTAAAAACATTAAATTCAATATGATATTATCACTTTTTCAATGAAAAAGTTTTGATGGTACATTTAAATTCACAAGTCCTTTTAACAAATAGCATTATTTTCCCTTTCTTTCATTAAACAAAATGATTAATTTAATTAAATTAAAAATAAATTTTTCTTTAACATAAAAAATTAAAGAGTTGGCAAGAGCCTTAATTTAGGACTGAATTATTTCAATACTTTTATTAGTGATGGAAAAAATCTTCATTAACATTGTATTGCAGCTCATTAGCATGTTTTTATTTAAGTACAATTAAATTTCGGCTAAAACATTTTTCACACCTTTTTTAAAAGGATTTAGAAATAAAGGCAATCTAAAAAATGTTATCGCTAGGCCAGTAAAAACAAACAAACAAATAATAATGCAGCTACAGACCACTTAACATTTTTCATTTATTTTAATCATCCAAAACAATCTGTATTCGTAAATGCTAATTAACTCATAAATGAAAACAGCAAAATAATGGCTAGAAAAATATTAATATATATATTTTATTTTTAAATTATTTAAGTTTCTTGCTATATTTTGAAAACTAAAAATTTCAAACTTTACAGGCCATATGCTATAGTTAGTTAAGGATGGTAGTGACATTTATGCCTTATTATCAAACACTGCAAAATACAGTAACAAAAATAAAAACCTGAGTAATAAGACTAGACATAATAACACATGTTACACATCTACCATCAAATAATATAATACAAAATGATTTAATTAAGAATAATAACTTTCTTAAATAATAATTATTATTTACACTCAGTAATATGTTTTAATGTATAATGCATACAAATTAAAAATTCAACAAAGCAAATGGAGAAATAACCCCTTTATATACAACTATAATCAATATAACTAGAAATAAAATTTCTAAGCCAAAAGTAAATTAATTTACTTTATACTAAGTTTCCAAAATAAAAATGTTTTATTATAGATTATTATGCAAAATAAACTAATAAAATTATCTAATTTAACTTCTCCTTTTTTAAGAATGAAAATGTATTTATTATTTGCAAGAATTTATGCATTATTTTATTTAAATCAATATTACAAAAAAAATCTTATTAAATGTCAAAATCAGTTTTAATTACATCCATAAGATTTTTTATTTACATCATGTAAAGTAAAAACCATCCAAACAGTTAGGAATTGTTTTAACATTAAATCGCAATCCTTGACTAGGACCATATGTACATCCTCCATTATAAAACAATCAACACTAATTATAAACAAAAGAAAGAAAAAAATATTTGGCCCAAATATATCATATATAATAGTCAGAAAATTACTTTAAATATACAAAGGTTTTTTCTTTTGATAACTAGGACCTAAGAAATTTTTACAAGTATATAATCTATAAAACATTAAATGTTACAAATCAGAAGGGGGATTAATAAAAAGTACATATTCATGATTATGTGAAAGAGAATTTACAAAACTTTAAACTATCACATAGCTATATAACTAAATCCTTTATGCATAACTAGTTGTCTCCAAATGACCTTTTACTTTTGACTTTCCTGACCAATGACCTTTTAATGAATTTAAGATTAAACAAATTAAGAAATATTGGAAAATTATAAGCATAATTTAACGGTAATATTTCCTCAACTGATTATAGTTAAGTAAAATAAACTTTCCCTTTCCTAAACTGAATATAAAAGGAAATTTACACAGATAAAAATTTACAAAATCCTCATAATAGACATTCAAACAAAACATTATTTGTAGCTGTAAGCATTTTACTGCAAAACATAAAAACAATTCTTGAATATTTAAAGCCCAGTAATAAAAAAATCAAACTCTTAAGATAAACTAGTTTTAAATAATATATTTGTTCTAAACAATTCATTTGTCCAAACATTTGGATGGCCAAATTACTGTATTGATCAAAACAAATTATTACTTAAAAGTATATATGATTTAAGAATTATTTATATGAAAATACATATCTTCTCATTAATATATAATTCCAATTTATGGAACATTTGTTTTAGAAAACGCATATATATATACACATACACACCTATATTATCCATATTGCATTAATTCACATATTTAAGTCATAAGTGCCATTAAAAATGACAACAAAAATAATATAAGTTTCAGAAAGCAAGACATTTTAAATTCAAAAAGGATTAAAAAGTAAATATGCTAAAGATTATTTGAATTCTTTATATATTAATTGAATAACATTTTCAATTATTAAACTTTTGATTCCTAATATAGAGTAAATGTCAATTCTTATATTTACATTGACATTAAATTGCCTTCGTAAAATTATAATATAGAAACAAAATATATATTATTTTTCTTTCGAAAACAAAAAATAAATCCTTAACCTTAACATAAAATTTCATACATGTGAACATTATGTTTACAAATTTTTATATACATTAAAACTGAAATACTATATTTACAGAAGATCTAACTACTTAGCATTTTTGGTAAGTTTAATTTTAATTTCTAACACACTTTTAAATATCTTTCTTGTAGTCGGCTGCTATACGCAATAAACAAGTGTATTCAATAATATATCATATACTTTGATTATCAATAACAAATGTGTTTGGATAAAGTACTAAAATTCAAATAAAAATATTCAAAACATTACACACAAAGATACAATGCTCATAAAAATTTAAAAAAATAAATAACACAGACAAGACACAACTTAAAAATTAATTTTCATATGCCATATGAACTTAACTTTACAAGGTAAGTAAATGCTGCTCATATAGCAACTGAAACTGAAATAATGCCATTGAATGCATCACACAAATAAACTTACTTTATTGCCATCTTATGATATAAAATGAGAAATAATTAACTTTAACAATTAAAATTGGCAGAAAGTTGTCATTTAGCAAATTATTGACAATCTATGAAAGACAATAAAAAATAACCTAAATTGTTATATTTTGAAAATATTTAATAATAGAGGTTTGAGTAATTCAGTAATGATTCAAAAAAATTTGTAATTAATAAATATTAATTTATTGTATAAATTCTAAGTCATACGTCATCACTCAATTATGTTTAAGAAACAAAAGTGGATCTATAATAAAAGAAATATAATTTAGAAATAAAACACTTGTTATTGTTGTAAAATTTTATTCAATAGGATGTACTAAAATAATCTTCTCAAAATATAATAAATTTATTTATTATTCTAAAGTTACAGATGTGTTCATGTAAATGTTACTGCGTAAATAACATTGCTCTTAAAAATATATTTTTCATTCCATCAAAGTTAATGCACATAAGAAACTTAATATCGAACTATCTTCTACATTATTTTGCACCACTTTATATCTAAACCAAATGAATTTTCATGTTTATAATATCTTTTAAGATACCTACTATTTAAATAAATATAAACACATTTAAAAATGATAGAGTGATATAAACATATCTATAAATACTCTAAATAGATATCTTTTATAAAGCACTAAAACATTCAAAACAAATTTTCTTTATTCTTCTAATTATAAAAAATATAATTTTAAAAGTACCAAATAGAAGAAAAAACACTGTAAAACAATTGCATAAATTTCATGTTTTAGTATTTTTAAATAATTTTTTTAATCTAACACATTTTTTTATATATATTACAAAACTGTAAAATTTTATCTTCAGTATCTGTTTATTTCTATGTATCTGGTTAAACAAAATCAAAAATATACAACATTAAAAATTTATTATCTCACAAATTTTTTGACATAAATATTACGATATTACAATAGACTTTTCCAAGGATTTAAAAATTTTGAAGAAATTTTTAATTTTATTGAAAAAATATAACTTTTTATTTTCATTTAAGCCAAATTTTATTTCTCTATTTCTGCATTAAGGATTAAGAAAATTCAAAACATATTTTCAGTCTTGATGAAAAAAGCTATAAAACAGAATTTCATTATAACTAAGCTAAACTCCAAGTGATAAAAATACTAAAACATTGCATTTTATGTTATAAATTTTTGAGCCTTCAAAGACCAAAACAGAATTAGAAATTATAATCTAAAAATATATTGGCACAATATTACATTTTACTAAAACATTTTCTTAGTTTTGTACGCAACATTTCTATACGAATTCTAGGATTTCTCTAATACAAAAGTACAAAAATAACAAATTTGAGCAGCAATTTATAAATTATAAACACTAAATATTTCATTAATTACATAAATTTTAAAAAAATGATAAATTTCATTAAAAATTAGTAAACGGAAGAGCAAAATGTTTTAGATTTCAAACTATATTTTAACAAAAATTTCTTAATAAAAAAATCTAAATTTATCATAAATTCAAAAATATTTTTATATGTAAAAGTACAATTTGAATAGATATTATGTATTGAAATATTTATTAAATATACAAGGTTTTGCACAGTTACAATCATACTGGCTCATTTTCGCTGTCATAAATATCTGTATGTACATTCACAATAATTGAATCAGAGCAAAAAAGTGAGTTCCAAATACTCTTATTTGAGTATGAAAACACTTTCTTTAAAATATAAATAAGTTCAGGAAGTTCTGAAAAGAAAATATATTCATTAATTTTACATACATAACAAACAATTACAAATTTCATATAATAAAAATAAAAAATAAAAAAAAAACAGTAGAAATAATTTCAGAAAACACTTTCCAAACTCTTGAATTTGTTATTTTATAAATTTGTTGAAGATTTGTATATTTGAAAAATTTCATATGTATTGAAAATTTTCTAATAAATGTAATAAAAAATTTTCAAATACAAAATTTAAATTTTTACAGCAAAACTTCCATAAGCACAAACTATTAAATCATGCATATTAAATATTTTAGTTTTCTATCAAATTTAATTTTCCTCATAAAAACATAAAATGCCCAAAAAATCAATTTTCTTCCAGTAAGCAAAATCCTGAGTGAAAAAAAAAACTGTCCAAAATTCCTAGTAAGAGAATTTATTATTTCATTTTCTCATTATTCAAATTTCTTATTTTTTTCAATAGTTTTAAAAGTAAAAAGGAATCTCTCTAAAAAAAGATGAACTAAGCAGTAAAAAGTATCAAAAATTAATTCTGATCAACAGGATTCTTAATTATGCATTGCATCAAGTCAAACATCTGAATCAGTAATAATTTTAGTTAAAAAAATATAACTTATGTATAGATAATATAAAATGTATTTAAAGAGGAAAATAATATTCAGGTAATTAAAACCATTTCTGCTCAAATATTTAAATTTATACATTTGCATATTTACTAACAGAGGTTTTGTTCGTTCATCACTCTACATTAATAACAGGAAAATTTGCAATTTGTCATTGCATCAAAACTAGTAAAGTAGTTAGCATTTAGACTTTAAATATTTTTTTAAAGAAATCTTGTAAATTTCAAATGATCACAAAAAACCAATATAACAATTTATCTTTAATTTATTCAGTTTGTTAGCTGTATTCATGTGAAATGATAATATACTGAAATTGTAATCATCTGCATAACTTATCATGATATATTCATGGTTAAAATTTTACACTATTCTTTCTTCATAATGAATTTTTGATGGCCCAAATGAAAGATTGTAGTTTGTAACCTAAAAAACTAAATTTACAAAGATGTTCAACTAATATCTGAAAGAGAATTTTAGTATTTAGATTCTATATGAAGCTATTTAAATCTGATAATAAATACTGAAAAATATTTGAATATGTAAGTGAATTAAATAGTTTAAATATCATCACAAGAGTTTAATTTTAGAAATAGTAGAAATATTAATTTTAAATAATAACTGAAGTCATTCAAATCTACTAAAATTTAGAGGAAATCAAAAGCAAAAACAGAACATGACTCAATGTGAGTGTTACAATCTCCAAAAAAGTAAATGATATAAATACAGAAATTGTGATTTCACAAGTTTTTTTTTCACTGCCTTAGTTGTTCAGTTTTAATCTGAGGAAAAGAGACTTTGAAATATTTCATATAAATAATGTAATTTGCTAGAATCTAAGACTATGGTTATTATTAGGAGACTTGAGCAAGGAGAAAACAAAGGATCTCGAGCTAAACAATCCAACACAATTATCAGTAGGTGGTTCCAAAGCAAGGATGCGTATTCTACTGACACAAGACATCACACAGACAGAAATTAGGCTTGTTAATATTGAGGTTGAATCTAAATATGAAAGTGATTGTAATCAATGTTCACTGATATGTTCTTATTAGAGAACAAACATAATATAGACAAGGTTGATAGTGGATAGAAATCAGAATAAACAGATATGTGGATCTATGTATTATTTTGAATGAAAATTTGATAACTTAAGTTAGATCAGCTTTTTAAAGCTTTTGATGCAGGTACTGGGGTTAATTATTTGCTTTAATGGTATTTATATTTTGCACAAAGTCTAATTTTGCAGGAAAGTACAGCTTACAATGGATTTTTAATTGCAACAAATATTCATGACTGAGCAGGAATCAAACCCGAAAGTTATAAAAACTGAAAATCAAAATATTAAGCATCAAGCTGTCAGTTCAGCATATGATGAACCAGAGGAATATTAATAAAATATAAAGAACTGATTTCAAATTGTTTGCAAAAGACTGACAATTATTTTCTTTTAATGCATGATGATATCTTAATAGAGTTTACCTAACAGAGAACATGTTTGAAGTTCAAACAATACAATATTTATGTACATATATAACGACCAGCATATTTTTATTGTTAACTTTTTCAATGTGATCTTTTTTTTTTTATACATTTAGACCTTTTGCCACTACAAAGGGCAGAACTGATGGCATGTTTTTAAAAAGGGACACCTGGTGGGGGTGTAATTGTACCCTGAAAGTGGAGGAGTCTTTACAATTTAAAAATAAGGACCAAGGATAAGACCTACAAACTTGACCTATAACCTCTGCAGATTTAATTTTACATGGAAGATATTATGAGCATATACTATTTTAAATCCAACAGTAAACACTATGGATTTCCATCTAGGTGACTATAGAAACTGCTATCTCCAAATTGTGAAAACTATGCCTTTTCCAACCAGGTGAACACCTATTCTTTATCTACTATTATAATTAGAGGCTACAGAAATTTATGGAATATTCCAGAATTAATATCTAATGGATATAATAATTAAAGTATCAAAACATTTTATAAATATTCATACAATATGCAACTATTACTAAATTAATATTAAGAAGCATTACCATAACATTTCAAAGTAAACCATTTTTATAATGAATTACTTTATAAATTAAATGAGTTATTCTCTGTCAAAATTTAAAAACTGTGACCTTAAAAACCAAATTACTATTTTAAATTTTTTAAACCAAGCTCAATATTTCTCTACATTTTTTTTATTGTGTTAACTGGCAAAGTTTTTTAAATCTTAACATGAATATATTACTTCAAAAAAGTTTAAACAAATTAGTAATTAAACTTGATATTCATATACAACCATTTATTTTTTAGAAGCATTTATATAAAAAGAGTAAAATGATTAATAAAAATTACCTGATTTCTTTAAACTATAATCAATTCATGTAACTACCTCTGTAACATAAAAATATAAAAATTTCTCAATAATTTATATTATTGATATAATATAATGCAAATACTTGTAGCAAAATAATTAGATACCTTAGAGTTATGTGGAATTTTATTATGTTGTTTCCTTACAGGTATTGCTGGAGATCTAGGTAGAGGGCAATCATTTGGTTTTGAAATATTAGGCATTCCATTTTCCTCAAAATGCATTGGTATGGACTTGGTTTCAATTTGCATTGGAGATGCTTGATAATCAAAATTAAAATGAGGAGACGATCTTCTTGGGCTGTATGGAATAATATACAGATTTTAAGTGATTATTATAATTTAATAGGGATAAAAGAAAAATTTAAATTTTTATCAAATTTTTTTGATATTTTAATCAAAATAAATAGGTAATATTTGTGAAATAATAGTTAACTTGATTTTTATTTTTTGGCATGGTTTAACTTAGAAGATTATTTTTATTAATTTTAATAAGTTGACATGTTTAAAAGAATATTCTTTTTTAATTTAGAAATTATATAACAGGTTAGTCCATAAGTTCATGTGCATTAAGAGTATGTGTGGAATTCACAAAGACACATTTAGTAAAACAAAGCAATTTTGAACATGTTGAAACTTGCCGTCATTTGACAAACATACTATTCAGTTCATCACCAACTTTCATAAATATCAAATGCATTTTAATACCCAAAGAAGATGAATATAGATAATCAGTACAAATGTGCTGTGCTACATTTTTTATTTTTTTGTGATGAATAAGCCAGGTCTGCAGAGATAAAAATTAATAATGTACATGTCGAACACGCTATTAGTGTAAGGACTGTCCAAAAATGGTTTAAAAAATTTAAAGTTGAAAAAAAGCACCATTAATGATGAACCCCATTCAAGACGCAGGGTTCGTACATATTTCCAAAAATCAAATTCCAGGAATTTTAAGGAGTTTTTCAGGAGTCAAATCCAAAATTTCCAGGAGGTATACACATTCACATTAAATAATTTATTTTATTTTAAAAATTGTTCTTAACCAAATATGCATACAATGCAAAATTTTTCAAACATCAAACATTAATGAGATTATTTTTGAGTTAAAATTATCAATGATTGAAGGCGTAGCTGCTATTTCAAAAGGCTTCAATGAATTCACAGCTAAAACAGAAAATTTTTAATTTAAATAATTAACATTCTATATAATACTGGATTATACATTGTATAAAATAATGAGTAATTTTAGAGTTTTTAGACATTTCCAATAGATTTAGATAGCAAAGATTCTTTTAAAAACTTTTGCATCAAACTTTTCAACAATGCATGAAAATCTCCAGCAATAAATGGCAACATTGGTTTATCAATTTGAGATAGTGTCAGAAAAGGTTCGACTTCCCGAGCAATAAATATAAAAAAAATTTGCATTTAGCAGGAAAAAATACATTTTTTGGACACACTTCTGCACAATATCATAAGTTTTGGTACCAGAATTATGAAATGTTTTGATTTGAACAAATGACATACATGTTTTAATAGACGATAACATTTCAAGCACTCTGATGAAAACACTTATATTTTCTAACCATCGATGTTTGCAAAACTTTAAAGGAAATTTTATGCCTGGTTCAAGGCTATCAAAATCCTCCCTACGAGCGTGTGAGCCCTTAAATAGTCTGAAAACTGCACTTGCTGTTACATCAACTTCTGGAAATGAGGAACATCCATGTCTGTAAGCGTTGTGTAGAATGTGTAGGCTACAGCTTCCGACATTTGCAATATTTGAATGATGTTCACTTTTTAAAAAATCATTTTTGTCAAAACAGACCAGTTCTTATTTGGGCCATCCATTGACAGCTTGAGTAAAACACTTGTTCCTAATTCTAAACACTTCTCATTCACTTTTTCAAACTAAATATCTCCAGTTGAATGACCTAAAAAATCGGATGAGTAATACCATGTTTTCACTGTATCATTATCCCAAAATCTTACATGACAGTCCCATTGTTTTGTCTGCTGATGATTCTTTAAGCTTTCACCAAAGAGAAGCACATGATTAGAAAGATTCTTAACTTTTTCTTTCAATAAGTTGAAAAAATAAGGTGCAATTCCAAAAACTGTTAAATAAGCACACTTTTTTCAACACAACTAAATTGCTTTGCAATAGCACTGACTGGAAACATTGCTTGAAAGAGGCAATTTATATTGTTACAAGAATTGTAGCTGAATCCACAGTTTAAAACATTAAGGGCCAAAGAATTTAAGCCTTTAAAACTTGTTTTGGAGAAACAAATGGATCGAAAATTTCAGAGCATGCTTTGGGTTCACATTCTTTAACAAGATCAGCAGAGGTGAAAATATCTTTTAAATGAATAGATTTTTTAGCAGATATATATAGCTAGTTCTAATAAATATATATGCTTTTTTTTTCTTTCATATGAGACTTAATTGCCAATTTGCCCATATTTTAAATACAGAAGTCTTCTTGCAAAACAGACAATAGGCATGTGTTTTTTCTGGACCACGCAAAAGCCAATCTTTGTATGGCTTTTACAGAGTCCACTGGTCATTGAAAAAACATTTTTGACCAGGCATATTAAATAATTTATTTCAGTCTTTATTTCAATAATCAACAAATTTATTCTGATTCAATTAAATTATATGTAATTTTCATCAAGGGAGACATAGAAAGTATGTTTTCACTCAAAAATTTTATATTTAAATATTAGTATTCAAAGAATTTTAATACAATAAAAGGAAAACAGCAGCAAATAGGAAAACAATCAATTAAAATCGCCTGCCTTAATTGCGCAACATATTGATTTCGTTAGGTGATTACTTCACACAATGCTTCACTTCACTTCACATAAATATAAATACTACTAAACCAAATCATCATGAAATTATTGTAGCTGAACTAGATTTCGAAACTGTTAATACAAGTCAACAGTTAAGAACACAAAAATTAAATATCAATCATGCCCCCACCTAGCGGCAATATTAAAAACTAATACTGTATTAAAATTTTATACAATTTTATTGAAAATTATAAAATATTAAAAAAAAATACAAAAACTATAAGATATTCTAGAAAAAATAAATGCATCAAGGTAAGAAAAAATTCCAGGAGTAATTCACGATTTTCAAGGAGTCAAAAATTCCAGGAGTTTCAAGGGCCCTTAAAATTTTTTTTGCAATTTAAAGATTTTTTGGAATTTTAGGAGTTGTGCGAATCTTGAGGACATCCTGTTAATTTTGAGGATGACATTCTTTGAAATCTTGTGGAGTCAAAGCCACAATTAACAGTGGATCAGATTGCAGAAAGGATGAATTTATCTCATGGAACAGTCTTTCGTCATTTAAAGAAGAATGGGAAAGTATTCAAGCTTGGAAAGTGAATACTGTATCAGCTATCCAAAGCCACTTGCTAACAGTGAATAAACATCTGCACTTCCCTTTTTAGATATGAAAGACAGCCAATTTTAGATGGTTTGGTAACAGGTGAAGAAAAATGGATTATCTATCATAACATCACAAGAAAAAAACATGGACAGATAGAGATAAACAGCCGATTCCCACAGTAAGGGTGTCTTTACACCCATAAAAGATTTTTTTTAGTGTTTGATGGGATATGTATGGTGTAATTTACTTTGAACTGTTAGAATCAAATTAAACAATTAATTCAGAAATTTTCAGTGAACAACTTTGCCGTCTAAACTCAGAATTGATAAAAAAAAATAAAAAAAAACGCTAACGATTAGTGAATATCAAAATGTGTTGTTTCATCATGATAACGCTAGACTCCATACGATTAGAACAATGCTGCAAAAAATTCATGAATTTATTTGCTAACTTTTGCCACATCCTACTTACCCTTCAGATATTGTTCCAAGTGGTTTTCACTTATTTCATGGATTACAAAAGTTTTTACTGGGAAAAAAACTAAATTATGAACAGGATGTACACACAATAAATTTTCTTTTTTTTTTTTTTGCATCAGAACCAGAGTTTTTCTACAGCCATCCAATATAAAAGCTAGCTATAAGATGGCGAGACTTGTAGAAAATGGAGGAAAATATATAATTTATTAAAATATTAAATTGTTTTTTTTTATATTATTTAAAAATTTATGAAAAATGCACAGGAATTTATGTACTGACCAGTTATAGTATTTTAAAAGGATTTATAGACATAAATTCAACTAAAGTAATTATTATCAGGACCTTTTAATATAGCCAAAATGGGAATAAGAAACCTTCCACTATAATGACATTGGAACAAAACAAATTAAATTTCATACTGAAATTAATTTTTCAGAAAAATGATTGCTTTTTCATTTTGGTCTATTAATAACAGCAAGTGATAGTTGGTGATAGTCAAGCAAGATGTCAATAATTTATTTTCATAATTTCTGATTGTTCTTTATTAATTATTTGCTAGTAATATTTTTCACCGTGAGCTTATTTCAACAAACAGGGAAAATAAAAAATTCATTTTTTATTTGGAAATGTGCAGTTTCTGAAAAATCTAAACAAGTTTATCTGCAAAACATATTCTTTCAAACATAATTTCTGACATTATAGAACCATTTCTTTCTATTTATTTACAAAAGTTGAGTTTTTACTTTGAATAAACATATAGTTATAAAAAATAACAATCTTATTTTAAAATTTTTCATATTTAATTCTCATAAATAACTTTTGTATTTTAATGTAAAATAATTTTAAGACTTCTGGTAATAAAATAATTTTGTAAATTTAAGCAAAAGTGAAAAACTTGAGCAAACTTAGGATTATCGTAATCCAAATTCAATAAAATGTGTAACTAAAGCAAAAAAGCAATACAATTTGACAGATTTTATTACTGCTGGGGCAAACAGCCTAAGGACATTGAAAGGAAAAATTCAAATAACGGATATTTCTAGATAGTCTAGAAATTCAACAAGAAACATGGACGCCCTATCATAGCAGAAAAGAAGGCCTGCATTCAAGCAATAAAATTCTTTGTGAGCCTTCTTATATAATGTATTGCTCTTGTGTTATATTATAATACACATTTTCTTGTTATCCATTATTCATTTTCTTTATACTGATTGAATTCACAAAGTATTAAATCAAAGTGCTGTGCACAAAATAGTGAACTATTAACTCAATAAAAATTATCTTAGCTTCAATATTTAATAATTTCAGTTCTCACACATTAATCAGCATATTGCATTTGCTTTTAACAGATTTATAACTAAGACTTTTTGTGATTCAAAACATTTTTGAGAAGCTTATTAGTTTTTTAGCATATACACTTATTTATTAAACTGTAAAACATTATATTTTTCCACTTAAATTGCAGCTTCAATCAGAAGTGAATTTTTTTTATTCTTAGGAGTTTTGCTATGGTTTATCATAAAAAATCCAACTTCAGTTCTGTTGCAGTTTTCACTGAATACAATATTTTTTCTGTTTATAAATTAGTTATATATTAAAATATGTTTTGCCACAAATACACTATTATGCATTAGACTGCAGAATCAATAAAACTAAATTTTAGTCAATCCTTATTCAAAATTCTTTGAATTTTTGTATACTTGATATGGCAACCACACAAACTATACCTTATGTGCATTTTTCAGTTTTCATGAAATAAAAAAAAATATTTTTAAGAATAAAATATGTTTAGAACAAAGAGTGAAAACAAATAAGCAATTATAATTCTAATAAATAAGCGTAATTTTTTAAAGTAAAAACATTTAATTCTAAAATGAGGAAATTGAGTCTAATGATCCTGACAACATACAATAAAACCTGGGGAGCTTGAATTAAAAAATGACATTTATTTGCAAAAAAGATTAAAAAACTTAAAATATTTGTTAAGTTTTTCTATAATTTTAGCAATAATTTGGAAGTTTTCTTTTTCAAAAGACTTTTCAGGATTCTCAAATAGGTGGCCTATTTCTATAGGAAAATGCTACATAGATCTCCCAATTTATTCTTTGTAAATAAAGTGAAAAATAAAGTGAATTAAAAATTTACTAAATATGATAATTTAACTTCATAGATATTTTAGATTACAAATTAGAGACTAACTTAAAAAAAAACTTAGATTAATGAGAAAGCTCACTGACCGCTCAATTTTTAAATTGAAATTTCGTTCACAAGATTTTAAAAGTAAAGTCAAAAGAGAAGAAATTACCTAAAGGGACCTTTTGGACTAACACCACATTTCATAGGTGATTTCTTATTTTGTATCATTTCTTCAAGTACAGATGGAGCAATATATGTAAAACCCTGTAAAGATAATAAAATAATTACTTCAATATGAAAATGGAAAATTAAAATATTCAATAACAAAACACATTTAGAATGATACAAAATTCTCAAATTTATAATTTGTAGTGTATTTAAATAAGAAGCATTTCTAAGCTAATTATTTATTACATTTAAACAAATACACCACACTTATTTTTACAAATAATAACATAGAAGAAAATAAAAACTTAGGCTGTCTCAGTACCAAAACATTCACCCATCCTCAGTGAAGTCCACTGCTTGATTCCCTGATTTTCCCTCACTCACTCTTGAGATCCACTTGAGATTTTCTCCAGTAGGAAGCAGGGATTCTTTACAAAAATTTATACTCCCCTCCAAATTCGTTAAAATAAAACTTCTTACAAATCATACAGTTATATATTACAGAAGCAACTATATCTTGTTTGAGGTTTAAATTTCCCTAATACATTTATATGCTGTGAAACTATGAAATAAAATATTAAAATCAGTTTTTAGGAGGAGTAGGTGAAATAAATATCAGTTAAGCAGTTAATTTAATTCAATTTCTAACTGGAATCATTAGATCAGAAGTAACTTTTAATGGAATTTTTAAATTTAATATGCTATTTTCTTACACACAAATCAATTGCATACACATTTGAAGTCAATAAACATATTTATTGGTTGGCTGCATGACAGATTCTAAAAATTTGTAAAAATAATCAAATCACAAAGAAAAAAACTTGGCTGTGTCCCTTCCCCATAAGTTATATGTATGAAAATATACAAGATGAGGAGTGTCATGATAAATTAGAATTGCTGTACCATAATTCCTGAAAGATAAGCTAGAGTAGGTTTACTTCATGATAATTTAAAATACTAGGGACATCACTGAAAAGCAGCTACAAAATCTTGATCCATATAAATAGTATTTTAAAAAGTAATGCTACTGCATATAAAATTAAATATAACACTAACAAAAATTATTAATGGAAATACAATGATTCAAGGACTATGGGAACTAATTATATAAAAAGATATTTGATTAAATTAATGATAATTTAAAAATCAGCAGCGTAAAACTTTTTCTTATGGTAAATTTATTTTTCAATGATCAGGTATTTTTTGAGAATGAGAAATTAATTTTAATAATAGGCTATACAAGCAAACAGTTTGTATTCAACAGTTATTTTAAATACAACAGTTAAAAATAACTGTTCCAGGAGGACTTTTTTCGACAATTATCATTTAATAAAAACAATTTAAAAAAATTTTTCTGTCTCTATCAAACTCTTTTAAAATTACACAATTTCACATCCATATTCTAGACTTTTGCATAACTTTATTCATTCAATAAATTTTCACATTCCTTGGTTTTTATAAATATAAAATATTGCTGTTAAAAACACACTGACTTTCCACCTCTAAAGCTTTTGCTTCTTCTGAAGCATGCATCTTCTACATGTTTGATTTTGTAAGTTCATTTATGTCATCTTCCAAACACTTCTTTTTGATTTCTAATTCATCAATTTATACAGAAAGTGCTTTTTGCTTTCCCTCTGTTATTGGCTATTTTTGTTGTTTTAATTTATCTAAAATATAATTCATACTTTTGACTGGTACTAGCAACAAAACTAAGTAGATATTTACTAATTATATTATTAACACCTCTGATGTTTCAGACATGATCATCAATGTTGCACTTAGCCACAACTGATTGATTATTTCAGTTTTCTACCAGTTTTTGTTTTATTTATTTATTTATTTTTTTTTTTAGTTTAAGATTTAAGTTTTTGTTCACAGAAAATCCTTGCACAACAGAAGCTTTACCATGAGAGAGCGGTAAAAGAAATTTAACTACTTTCCATATATACGTGTGTATGTGTGTGTGACAATAATTGTTTATTTCAGAGTTAAGTTAAATTAAAAAGTATCTATTCTATTTTTAATAGGATCAAATTTCTTATCAATACAATCTTAAAATCTTACAGTCGATTTAATGATTTAAATTCTACAAAATTACGAAATTCTTTAAAAACCGATTCTCATTCTAGCATATTTATTTTGCACACATTAGTTAAGTACAAAATAAGATTCTGCATATTTTTTATTTAATTAACTTAATTTATTGCCTATCAGTTTGAGAATCGAAACATGAAATGTTTTATATCACAAAATACTGTATAGGACATTTTTCTCTTTTCTGTTACAACAATACTAATAAATTTAAATGAAGAAGCAGACAAACTAAGATTTTTTTAAAGACTTTTTCATGCTTTCTTGAAAAGTTTAATGCATATCTCCTGCAATAAATGACAACATTGGTTTATTAGTTTAATTAAATGTCAGAAAGGTTTTTCCATGTCTCAAGCAATAAGTATTAAAAAAAATTGCATTTAGCATACAAAAATTACATCTTTTGTACATTTTAGAACATTATCAAAAGTTCTGGTACCAGGATTTTTGAATTTTTTGATTTGAATAAATAACATATGTTTCAAAATACAGTAACATTTTATGCAATCCATTCAAAACACATTTTCTAACCATCAATGTTTGCAAAACTTAAATAAAGAAAATTTTATGTTTTCCCTAAGGCTGTCATCCCTATAACCAAGCAAGTCTTTAAATAAACTATAAACAGCACTTGATATTACCTCAACTTCTGGAAATGGAAAACATCCATGGAAGTACACATCATGTAGAATGTGTAAGCTGCAGCTTCCTACATTTACAATATTTCAATGCTGTTTGCTCTTTAAAAAAAAAAAATCAGATGTTTAAGAGAAAATGAGCCTGTTTATATTGGGACCATCCATTGCAAATTGGAGTAATCCCTTTGTTGAAATTCTAATCAATTCTCACTCACTTTTTCAAACAAAATATTTCCACGCACAGTTGGATGATCTAAAAAAATGAATAATACCAATTTAAAAGTAACATTACACAAAAATTGTTTTGTTCTGGACTAGAAAAAACCTTGCCTTAGTTTGTTTACCTGACAATACAATTGTTTTATCTGCTGATGATCATTTAAACCTTCATCAAAGAGAAGCACATAATTACAAGAATTCTTAACTTTTTCTTTCAATAAGATCGAAAAATATGGTGCAATTCTAAAAATTGTCAAATTAGCACTTTTTCTCACCTTAATATCTTTGCAACAGTACTGTATGGAAACACAGCTTGAAAGAGAATATGTATATTGCTACAAGAACTGTAGCTGAATCCAGTTTAAAACTTTAAGGACCTCCATAAAATTCCAGCATTTAAAATTTCTTTTGAAGAAACAAATGAATCTAAGTTTTCAGAACATGTTTTGGGTTCACATTAGTTAACAAGAACAGCAATACTGAAAAAATCTTTTATATGAAAAAATGCTTTGGCACATACAGCCTGCTCTAAAAACTACACGTATTTGTTTCCTTTCATATGGCATTTGACAGACGATTCACCTACATTTGAAATAGAAGTGCAAATTAAACAATGGCATGTGTTTTTATAAACCACACAAAAAAGTCAATCTTTGTATGGCTTTACCAAGTTAAACTGGTCCTCAAAAAGACACTTTCCACCAGGTATATTGAATAATTTATTCTTTATTTAATTGATGCACAATCAAATCATCCCGATTCACTGAAATTATATGCAAATTTCACCAAGGAAAGTATAGAAAGTAAACTTTAAGTCAAAAATTTAATACTTAAATATGAATTTTCAATAAATTTTATAAACAGAAACAAACAGAAAAAGAATTAAAATCACCTATCTGACTGCACCACATGACGATATTGATGATTACTTCACAACATATCACATACACAAATCTAAATACTACATCTAGTATAGACTGAATTGGATCATCATGAAGCAATTGTGGGTGAACTGGACCTTTTATCTCAAGTTATGAATACAGCACAAATCTAATAATGATCATGCTGCCGTCTAATGATAATATAACAGCTAATACTCAACTTTGTTTTGGGACCATTTTATAAACAACTTTAAAATATTAAAATACAATACTTATCAATGTGATGTATAATATTACATAATACACAATGTTTTTAAATAAAAATCAAGGTTTCAATACTTTGTATTATTTATTATGTAAAACTTAAAATCATAATATATACATGAAATGATAAAGCAACTCAAGCAGTTATATACAGTCAATTCCAAAAGTTCAGCATGGAAAGGAAAATGCTAATTTCCAGAAGCCAATCACAATTTAAGAGGATGCAAATCGCTGCAGAGGTAGATGGAAATATGCAAATATGTTAGGTAACAGCCAATTGCGCTTTCATGTCAAGAAATATGCAGAAAGGGCAGTCTTACAAGATACCAGCTTTATGAAGGATTACAGAAGTTGATTGTGAATGATAGAAGGTGATTAAAACTTCTGTACAATTTGTTTTCAAGGCATACGAGTTTCTATGACTTCTAGAAGACGAATAGAAGATTCTGAGTGCTGGCATGCTGTGGGGTGCATTGAAGCAAGAGAGTCGATCTCTGTTGTTGCTATTTTCTTCGGCATTCATCATTCTATGATTTCACATTTATGGAAACAATTCCAAACCACACAGACAGTTGTCCGAAGGCCCTTAGAAGGTCACCTAAGGGTTACAAACCCCATGGAAGATCGACATATTGCAATTTTAGCCAAGCGAAATCGCAGACCGGCCTACACACGTGACATCTATGGTTACAGCGTCCATTGGTAAGGTGATATCTGCAGCTACTGTACGCCAAAGATTACATATGAGCAAACTGTACGCCCAGGTACCAAGTTTGTGTTTATCTATCCATCCAATCAAGAGGGGCAACATTAATGTGGTGCCAGGAACATGTCAATTGGACTGTGTCTGACTGGGGAAATGTCATGTTTACTGATGAGTCAAGATTTTCTCTGGAGCTAGATGACAAACGTATAAGGAACATGCAATCAGCTGTAAAACATCGCCGAACATCACACATTACGAGGCAGAAGCATTATGGTGTGGGCAGGGATTTCATTAGAATACCACACCAACCTGCACATCTTTAAATGTTTCCTGTGACTGCTCTCCGGTATCGAGATGAACCAGTTCTGATAGAACCCATTGTGAGATTGTACACTGCAGCAGTTGGTCCTATTTTTGTTTTAATGGATGATAACGCACGTCCCCATAGAGCTGACATCATCGATGACTACCTAGAGAGTGAAGGGATTGCACGTATGGCGTGGCCAGCATATTCACCTGACCTTAATCCCATTGAAAATCTTTGGGATGCTCTCGGCCATGCTGTATCTTCACGTTTCCCAACTCCAGCCACTCTTATTTGGGTGGAAAATGCTCAACAAGAAGAATGGCTATTACTTGATTCCGCAGTGGTTGACCACTTAATTGAAAGCATGGTCACAAGTTATAAACTTTGTATACAGATGAGGGGGATCACATACCTTATTAATGTCCTTTTTTCATTTTATGCTGTTTATTTTCACTTTATACATAATTCTGTTTAAATCTCCAATATGTCATTATCTGATAACTTACAAAAATGTAATATTGTTTTCATTTCTGTATATAATTATTGATTTTATTTTATGCATAAATATATATGCCACTTTCCTGCCGAATTTGTGTCAATCAAAGCAGTACTTGTTGGTTATTTGCATTTTACATCTTCGTGCTTAACTTTCGGAAGTGTGTGTGTGTGTGTGTGTATATATATATATATATATATATTGAGTAGATCAGATGGTAATAGAAACACAGAAAAAATACTTTATTTCCCACAAGTAAAAATCACATGGTGTGAGATCAGGTGAGTGTGGAGGCCATGCAAAACAAGTGCTGAAATGGGTCATTTACGGCCAATCTAGCATTTGGGTATAGTGGTATTCAATTAATCGTGTATATTATCATACCAATGAGGTTTGATTTGGTTAGACTGACTCTCAATGTCTATTTCAACAGACAAGGGCTAATTAGACAGAAACTACAATTTTAAGTTATGTCAGTAAGGTGATGCACCATCCTGTTGTCAAATGAAGTTATTTGGTGCATTTTCTACCAATTGGGAAAACAGCCATAATTCTACAACTGCATAAATACCAGTTGCAATTGCTTCTCGAAAGCAAAAAGGCCCTTAAACTTTCTGATGATCCTTTGATTGACTTCTTATGCAGTGGATGCCAACACTTGTAGGAATCAAGGGAAATGAAGTACCTGATTTCCAGAAGTCACATTACGCTCAATAATGCAAACGCAATCGCCCAATATCAACTTAAAAATAAAAGCCATTAAGGTAAATCAACAAATATGTGAATTTGATTCCAACAGAGAAATCAAAGACGATTACAGGAATGAAAACAAGCCACTTCAGTAGCACGAAAAAAGACTTAAAGAGTACAAAAACATATGTGAATTGTAGCAACTGTCTAGACGAAGATATCAATACTGGCATCTTTCTAAAACATCAAAGGATACCCATTTGATGCTAATCTCGAAATAAAGAATACAGTACACACAGGCTGGCTAAAATCGTCACTGATCCCTTTGACTTACTGGACATGACACCAATCAACCAACTTTCTGTTGAGAAATGGCAGAAAAAACATTCAACTTAAAGACTTTCATGGTAATTGTACTATTTATTATGGATTTTCTTAGCTCTGGGTGTTATAAGTGTTCACATGTCAACCAATGTGAAATATCGGTTCATCTTCAAAAACAACATGATCCAGAAAATCATTGAACAACATTTCATAAGCAAAGTTGGTAAAAACCATCACCTGTAGTAACTACAAATGACAAGGATGTAGTTGTAACCAGCAAAACTTCACAAACAGTTGTCACCAGAATTGCACTAATTCACGACTAGCCCTCTAAGATGATTTCATTGGGCTGTATATGAAAGATAATCTTCAAAAACCCTTGGTTCTCCAATAATCTTCCCTTGGTATCTAGTATTTTCATACTTACAATATCATTACAGATGTTATTATCACTTGAGTGATCACATTTGAATTAAATCCAGAACACTAAAGACTGAGACTTAACAAACTCTCTGCAAAATATAATAAAAGCTTTATGTTCATCAGTTGCTATTAACACAGGAGTGCCTGCACAAAGGTTTTTTAGCACATGTGTGTACTAATACACAAAACTGTTTGAGCTGCTCTTTCATGTATTAATCAGGATTTTAAATTTTATTTAAAAGTACTACAAAGCATTAAAGCTCTAATACATATTTAGAAACACTCAATATAATGAAATTTCATTTTAATATAATAAAATATATATTGCAGTAATGATAAAAAAATTACAGCAAAAATCTGAAAATATAAAAACTTCAAGAATTACAATTGTTTGTGAGTCACGGTGAGAAAACAATGACAAAAATTAAAATATCACTATTTTCTTACCATAAAAATTTGATTCTGACTTTCACTCAGAGAAGAATCATCTGGACTATCATATGGAGCCAAGCTTGTAAATTTTGGATCAAACTGTGAAACATCATCTTCACCTGCCTATAAAAACATTTCTAATTAAATTTCAATTCCTTATACAGAAAAGATCTTGACAATGATAAAATACTGTTAAAGCAGTTTTAACTTTTTTTAGAATGTAAATTAATGAAATAAATTAGTAATATATATTTAGTATCTCAATTTTGATGAACTATTAACTTTAATACCAACATTTACATTTACAAATATTTTATTAAAATGTTAAAAGTAAGCAAATTTGTTGCAAATTTGTGAATAATTAAATATGTTACTGATCTAAAGTCTCTTCAGACGAAATTTAAGCTTAAAATACCAATCCATCTAAATATTCAGATTCATGTATACTAATCTTTTCTATTAAATGAAATTATGATAAATAAATCTTATTTAATAGACAAGATTAATATTAGATTATCTGAGATGCAACCAAGAGCAGGCTTCTCCTGCACATATTCTTAAGTGCCTAAGTTTGTCCTATGATGACCTACTAGATTTACCTATGCTAGTCTATGATTTTTTGAGGGTGAATAAACTCGTAGATTTTGTCTATTAGAATCTGGGCACAGAGATAAGCAGCAAAAACAACAGTATTTAAATTATTTATTTTTCTTCGTTCCTAATATAATGATTCTAGAAAGATATTTTGTATTTATACAAGAATTTTACTTATACATCTTCTAATACTTTCAATCATAAGAAAAAAGCTAATCATTAATTTATATATAATAAATATTTAGAACAACATTAGTTTGAATTAATATACATGATATAAAAAATAGACATTATACATAATTATTTTTTGGCTATAATAGGAAACAAACACAAATGAAATGCAATACCAATTGTGGTATAAATGGTGGCTCAACTTTTCGTGCTAAAACATCATCCCAATTTACATTTCTAAAAAAAGAATGGCATTTAATAGCTTCAGCATCTTCAGGTCCACTTCCAAGTCTTTGGCTAACTTGTCGTTTTAAGAGCTAAAATCAAAGAATCAAAATTAGGGTGAACCATCACTGATGTAAAAATAAAAACAAGAAATAAAAGTCACATACAAAAACATAATTAAAATTAAATGCCTTTACAATAATTTACTCAAATAACATCAAACTCCATTATAATGGAGTTACTAGTGAGATAGGACTTATAAATAGTCACACACTTCTATTTAAGTAGTAAATAGTCTATTCCAACTTAAACTTCCTGCTTGATTTGGTTATTTTATTGCTCTATGGTTATATTTTCATACAACAGCTGATTAAAAGGGACAAGATTTAAGTGGATTTCGAACTACAATAAGGATCTCCACCTGGGGTGGCGATCAAGCTGTTTAATTAAGGGTCAGGATATTAATCATTCAGCAAACAGCTCTGCCTTAAAATTCCAGAAACTAGAAAACAAGATATAAAAAATTGAATAGGTTTCAACTTCAAAAGACATCACAATTATAAATTAAATCGACAGGAAAAATCACTGTATACTACGAGAGTTGACAGTGACAATGTAATTTCTAATATACAATATACATTCACTCTTAACTTCCAAAGTCTAAGAGGTGAAATATAATTTTTATCAGATAATAAAGATGGGTGTCCATTTCTAAAGCAAAAAATAGAAATTCTCAAGTACTTTTTCTTAGAAAAACTGTTAAAAAAAAGTTGGCTGACATATTTTGACTATTGCTGAAGGATGCAAATTATAGCAAATTACTTATTTGACATTTCAAAAAAATAAAATAAATAAAAATGAGAAATTTTGCAGAAATTCATAAAACATTTAATAATTTTTAAATATGCAATAAAAACAAAATATATTTATATATAGTTAATTTACATAATCTTCTTTCCTCAAATTCACTTTGTCTAATAACAAAATAAATTTTATACAAGGACTTTTGTTCATTCTTTAGGAAATTTATTATGCTCAGCATGTTAAAATCAAATGAATATGTGAAAAGTAAACTGGAAAGAATGAACAGACTTAAATTTATTGAGAAAAAGAAATATGATAAAAATTAAGAAAAATTAATAGCTTTCTTGACTCTTAAATTTGAAAAATATTTGCATTGAAAGTTTAAAATATTATATCAAATTATTTTATTTGTTGATGACATGAAAAATTTATTTTCACAAAATAATTTTCTGCACTGAAGGTTAAAAATTATTCACTTTGGAAAGAAAGTAATGTTCAATAATTGTATCTCTTAGCTGAATTTTTGATTTCAAGAAAAAATATATTCAGGAATATTTTAATTATAAGAAATAAAATCAAATTTATTTATCCTTTTCAGAAAGGAATATGCTTTACGTTATAATTTCTCATTTTCATATTTCATCCCCTATTATTGTAATTTACCGATTTTTAAAAAATGTTTCATAACATTTGCATTTTTTAAAATTTAATATATTACATAAGGATTTTTTAGAATTGATTTATAAATATACATACATATACATGAAAAAAATTCATTATAAAATAAATTTTAAATACAAATATAGACATTTAAAATTGCATTAAAGTTACTATAATTCGAGTACAATAATTTTAACAAGTACTGATATTATAAAAACATTTATAATGATGTAAAAAGCTCTTTTTATTTACATAATGAAAATTATTTTTTAAGGTCATTTATTTGTTGGCAGTCACTTATAAATGCTTCTCTAATAGATATCATTCCACTACACAAAGATCTTTATTGAAAGTAAAAAATACAAAATTAATTAAAGGTTGAAAATTTTGGGATAAAATATTCTCACAACTTAAATCTTAACTTAGAAGGAAATAATAACCCATTTTTAAAATTTCACAATTATTTATCAGTTTTTTAAATATTATGAGTTTTATACATTTCAACTTCAACACAAAGTCACACATTTCCTCTCTCAAAGTTGAAATAAAATTATACAAATATAATCTTTTTTCAATTAAATATGTATAAATATACTTTTCATAGGTTCCTTCCCCCCCCCCCAAGAAAATTGATTTGGTGCTGAGTTTTGAAATAGAAAGAATTGATAATTTTTAAACATTATAATTTTTCAATTTGAAATTAATATTATCATTATGCATTCCTATGAATAATGAAGTGAACAATATTAAAATTAAGCTACAATGTGTTGACATTTAGAGAAACTTCTTACTAATGGTCATCGTTCTTCTTTTTCTTCTTAGAGTTGGGTTTGTATGTCATTGGGCACCTCTGCTTTTATCAGTATTTTGCACTATTAACTCCAAACCCAATGTTTCCTAGTTCCAGTTGCTCGGATCACCCACCGAGCAACTGGAACTAACCGGGTTTATTAATGAAGTCTAGGTGTAACTCTCTAGTATGGATGATGCACAAAGAAGTTAATCCAGGGAGGGCAAGAGCCTCGCATTCGTAAATGATATGCTTGGCCGTTTCCTCTTGCGTATGACATTTCCTGCAGATAGGGTCTTGCTGAAACAGCCCCATTTTATGAAGGTGTTTTCTGAAATAGTAGTGCCCAGTTATGAAGCCTACGATTAAATGTATCTTCTGCCTAGAGCATCTTAGAATTTCAGAGGCAATCCTCGCTGATGATCCACAGATCATACTTTTAGCGTAGTTTTGACCAGGAGTGTTCATACATCTTCTGTTTTTCCAATCTAAGAACATTGGTTTTTACGGTCTTCAAATTGATCCCACAAAAAGGTTCTGCATGGTCATTGTTAATCTGGCTCTTTGTCTAATTAATACAAATTATTTTCAAATAATGCATTAAGATATTTTTATGTGCAAGTCTCAACTAACATTTTTTAGACAAAAGTTATCAGATATTTCTTTCTCATACCCAGGGTTCGTACAGATTTCCAATGATCAAATTCCAGGAGTAAAATCAAAAATTTCAAGAAGATATCGACCTTCACATTAAATAATTTTGACAGTTTTATTTTCAATTTTTTACAAAAAAATCCCACCAGATCACATGCAGCTTGTTTAGAAACAATAATGTACCTACTTTAAATCGGATTTTTCACAGCTTCTTAAAGCTTCTCAGGATTTTTTGTTCTCAGCAATTATATGTGGGCATTCAATATTGCTTTAGGAATAAAACCTGAATGATAAAAGTTAACAGGCAATCTTCATGTAACATTGTCGAAAAACTGTTGCTAACCATATATTATTCATGGTTAGCAACAGTTTTTTGACATTTTTACAAAACCTTCTGAATATGGATAAATGGTTGAAAAGAAGAAAGCTTAGTAAAAACATTAACAATTAGTTAAAGAGTCCACATCCGGTACAAGTAAAGACATTTCTTTCGCCAAAAAATATGTTGTTCATCAGAAATACAATGAGGAATTTTTGAAATGAGGATTTACACTTGCAGTGGAAAATGACACGGTTGTTCTCGAGTGTGTGGCTGTAAATTATCAGATAGTACAATGCTTCTGAGCAATCTCCTCTAGTATTCACTTGCTGACTCTCTCTCTCTCTAATCATCCTTCACTTTTAACAAAAGATTCTCAAAAGTATTTACCTCTCATATCCAAGCAAGTAAAAAATTTTCAATTAAAAGACAAAATGAAAATGTTTTTTAAACATATAAAAATTATGATTTTGCTCATTTGTTGGAAGATGAAGTATTGTACACTTTACTAGCTTACCAGACATTGTTATTTTTTATAGCAAATTCAAATGTGAAAGGGCTGAAAGAAAATATATTAAACTTAACAGACACACTGGTAGGATTCCAAAAACAAATAACTTCATAAAAGTATAGGGAAGTAAATTTAAAAATGTTTGATTCTGTTACAAAAGAGTATAATATAGCTATTAATTAAATTGTTTTGACCACTTGACAAACATTACAAAAGAATATTATTCATTTTATTTCCCCAAGTTTAGATGTAAAAATTTTTTTTAGATTTGTAATCCATTTGTGATAATGAATACTGTACCTGAATTAACTTTGAAGAAGAACTCTTTTCGCTTTTTAATAATCAAGAGTTAAGTTCAGAAGAATCAATTCTTTTTTCTTTTCTAATATTAGATGCAATTATCCCACAACAGAAAAGAAAAACCCTTTAAAATATTATTACAATTTACTGCATCTTACTGAGTGAATTTTAATTTTCAAATCCAACATAAAATGAAAAAAAAAGTTCACTTGTTAAATGTAGAAGACTATAGCATTGTTATTTTTATGACTAAATATAAATGAAATTAAAAAGAAAGAAAAAGAAAATCGAACTCAAATTTCTCATTAAAATATTTTTAATACTGTCATGTAATTAATCCCTTAATAAACAGACTGTTTTTGTTGCATATTATTTTTGACATTCAAAATTATTATTAAACTATTTTACATTTTAAGTAAATAAACAATTTTTAAACTAATCTTTTTCTTTATGTAATGCCAAATTTTTAAATTGTTTAAAGTATGCCATGACAAAAAAAAGGTTGAGAATCACTGCTCTAGAAGACAGAAATGTGGGTTTGTTGTTAGCAAATAAACAAAAGATGAAACATCCACAATGGCAGTAAAACATGCTTTACACTAAAACACTGCCTCCTCTACTTGAAGTCGCACTTGTTAAGTCCATTCTTTTGCCATACAATCAGCTTCTCACACATATAATGATAATGATTAAGTATCCTTAATCCTCAAATCAAATTGAGTTTTAGCCAATGAAATTGTAACTGTTGGAAATAAAAGCTTCACTTTTGATATCAATGGGGAACACACATAAGCAACATACATATAATAGAGCTCCTTTATCAAAAATGGTCATAACTTGGAAAATCAAATTATTATGAGAAATTATATATGTATTACAGCAATGAAATTTAACATTTGTTCACATGACACTCGAATGGAATAGAAAATTTTACAATACTATTTTTCTTATAGTGTAAAACTCGTGAAATCAAAAAGAAAATGATTTCATTTTTTCATGTATGATTTATTTATCAATTTATTACACAAAAATGTATTCCAAATATACACAAAATACAGCTTTAATAAAATTCAAAAATAAAAATTTACAACAGAGAATAAAACTTACTCTTCGAATCAAATCTCTGGATTCATTGGAAACATAATGGGGAAACACGAGTTTATGCTTCATTATCTGAAATTTGTAAGGCAAATTCTGAATTTAAATATTTCCAATAAAAGAAATTGAAATTTTTAAAAGAAATATTTTAGCACTTTAAAAACAAAATAAAAAAATCAAATAATCTACAATAAAGTAAAGAATAGATTTTTTCATTGTTTTAAAGATAAATTTCATGTTCATGCATAGAATTTTTTTCTCTTGAATATAATAATTAAGAAAAAGAATGTGATAAAATATTTTCTACATTCTAATATTTCATCAACATCAAAAATAAAATTTGTGAAATCAAAAATTTCCTACAATATAAGGAACAGAATATTCTCCAAAAAATAAATAAATAAATAAAAACTAAACATTGTATAGTTAGATGTTTAAAAAAACATAGATGTCTGTTGGTTCAATCAGACAATGTCATGTTAATAAGGCATTATTTATTGACTACAGTATTACATTAGTTTACCCACTAGTTGAAACCTGGAATAGCAAATTCTCAAAAGTTGGTTTGATTATTTGACAATGAAGTTTTTGAAAAACATTGTAATTTATTAGTTTATTAAAAAAAAAGATGAAAAATAAGTAAGAAGAAATTAATTAAAAATGTGGAAAAAATTTTTTAACTTAAATGTAGTAATCAATATATGAAACAAAAAAAATTTAAATGGTTATTTCTTAAAAAGTAACAATCACTTTTAATTAGTAACATACAAACATAACCATTAAGAAAATAAGCTTCAACTAAATAGGGAAAAATTTGGAATACCAACCTAGACATAGATGATGTCCCAAATTTGAATTTAAAGTTTTTTCTAAATTTAACAAGACTGTTTAGTAAAATCAATTAGAAATAAAAAATGATAATGATTTATTTATGGATAAATAATTCATTTATAAATAAATTATACTTATCTTTTTAATTCCTTAAAAAATTAAATAGTTTTTACTGTTGGAAGACAATAAATTATAAAACTCATTCATTTCATTAGTTGAATTAATAACAAAAAAAAAAATACTAACATGTTTGACAATTTTAGCTTTAAAAATATTATAAAAATAACCATTACACAGTAGGTATGAAAATAAAAAACAGTTATTGTTAAAGTGAATTAAATATGAACTTAGATTTTTTAAATTTAAAAACTTGAAAATGTCTCTATTACCACAGAAGGCTGTTGATTATCACTGATTATGTGTGTTATTCTTGCAAATCAAATATAACAAATTAATAAAAATCATGAAAGTGACTCTTACCTTTAAACTGACTATATTTCTTCATTTTATAAAATTAACCATTTTTCTATGAATTTCAAACAAATTAAATGAGCATACAAAATTAAATGCTCCATTGAATTATAACATATACTGCACACTAAATTGTATGAAATATTTAAATAATTTACAATCCAATTTCACAAACTACAAGAACTTTTTTTATTATTTTCTCTTACCATTAATTACCTTTAACACTTATAATGGGAAAAAATACGAAAAAATCAAAGAAAACTATGCAACCATAAAAAATATTATCAATCAAGGATAACTTTGATCTTATATAAAATAATGTTTCATAAAAAAAAGAGCTACAACAAATCCAACCAAAAAACAAATAATTCCTTTAAAATAACAACTAGGACTATTTAAACCAGGAGAAATTACTGAAACCCAGTAGACTCCTGGAAAATCCAGTAGACAGTAAGACTGAATACAAATAGCCTAAAATGACATCAGAAGTTAATAAAGAAATTTGCATTAAAAATATATAAAACAATTATAATAGGCATTCTAATTAAAATATTTTTGAGCTTAAAACTAAATAAATTATTCATATATTATAATTATTAAGAATGCTTACTTTTTCAATTGTCCGTTTTCTATTTTCTGCTTGAAATGGAGGCTAATTTAAAAAAAAAAATAAATGAAAATCTAAAGCAATTTATTACAAATTTTTAATTTTGTAGAAAATACATTTACATGCACAAAAATATTTTGAAAATTATTTAAATTTACTAACATAAGCAATGAATTTCTTCTGTTAAATAATCTAAGTAATTCTTATATTCTCAAACTATATATTATTCATAAAAAAAGAAAGTAATTACAAAATATATAATTTAAATAATTACAAAATATTAGTTTTAAGTAATTATAAAATTTCAAGATCTTTCAAGGGTAACAAAGGTCAGAAATTTCTTATCTTATATACCAATACATAAGCAAAAAATTCTAATCATTGTATAATTTGTTCTTTTACTGAGATTTCTTGTAACTATTTCTAAATGCTGTTTCTTTGGGCACTAATATGAAAATCTAAAGCAATTTAAAAGCTTTAGATTTTTATTTATAAGTGCCTAGTTATAAGTGTAAATGACACATGTTCTTTAACTTTGCATTTTCATTTAAAGAGAGTTCCAAATTGACAAATACAGTTGTCTCCCTTTCATACACATGCATTCAGATACAATCAAAGGAACTCAAATCTAAGGACAAGCATCTTTATGGTTTTGACATTACTGAATAGTTTTCAGATAAATTTCAAATAACAAGAAACTCAGTAGACACTTATTTTCATGAACCTCTAATTTGCATACCTGCCAACCTTGGAGGGAAAAAAAGTAGTAGATTCTACTGATTTTGAAGGAAAAAATCAGGACACACTACTGTCAACATTTTTGCTTGAAACAGAATGTTTAAAAATGGGAACACTGCAAAAAGCGAATTTTACTCTTTAGATTATACATTCTGAGAATGATTTATGTTGAATATATACTTTGTGTTAATCTTAATAATTTAATAATACAGTCTCAACCTCATAAAGGAACTATGAAAGATAAAAGAATACATGTAAAAAAAAAATGAGCAACATTTATGTCCCAATAGTTATTTTATTGGGGCAAGTTTTTTAAACACTAGTGCAGCAACTTACAAATATTAAACCTATAAAATTACATAAAATAATTACTAAATAAATTTAATTCAGTGACAAATACTTTGTTTGACAAAAATATTTTCCTAATTAAATTACTAATTATTAATATTCCTCCAAATTGAACTGCTTATGTAAACAGGCACATGGTGTCTGCTCTGAATGGTAATTTAAGACAACCTACTCACATTATTATTATTAATATATTAGTGTGCCACCTGTTGACTGTTAAAGTCCTCAAACAACTCAATAGATTTTCTTCCTGCAAAATTTTGGCTGTTTTTAGGTTTTTCACTGAGATTGCCAGAAATCAGTAGATTTATATACATTATCGGGAAATCGGGAGAAATGATGAAAATTCAGGAATTTTCTGATAAAATCAGTAGCAATAGCAGCTATGAATTTATAATCATTCACTATTTTATGAACCAATGGCTGGTCTCATAGATACAATAATTTAATATCCATTTCTATATAAAAATTTTTTAAAAAAAATCGGTCTTGCAAATGTACTTTCATGTATCTTTTATTTGCATTTAATTTTTATCATTTCAATTTCTTATTTTATCGTTGTAAAACTTGGATAGACGTTTTTACTGATGAATCATTAATTTGTCAAATCATCAATAATTGCATTGTTCACATTGAAATCCTAGATTAAATTTAGCAATTCATGTGAAATTCTTCTTACCTAATCTAATTCCTGTCTTACAACCATTTCAAGAGCAAATAACATGAGGTACTTTTGCAAGGAGTGATCAAAGTTTAAGCTCTGTAAGTCTTCTGAAACAGTCTAGGCACTTATAAATAGTCATTCTGACATGAAGGCTTTATTAAAAAAACTACTGTAACTGAAGGCAGCCAACTTTTGTTGACACTTGAAATTTGACAAATCAATTGCAAACTGAAATTTCATTTCAAAACTTTATATGTGAACTCAGATGTAACTTGTACACAAAAGTATTGGATGATTAAATGATTGAGGAAATAATGAATGTAAAAATGGACAAATATGCTTTTAAAAAAGTTAGTTTTATACTAAAAAATAAATAAATTACACCTGATTTTTCATCAATAAAATGAAAGTAAGAATTGTTTTTAAATATAAATTTTATTTGGTATTAGTTTCTCACACAGTGCTGCTAATTTTTCGTAATAGTACTTTATTTACAAAGAGAGAGAAACTTGATAAAAAAATTAATTATAAGATTCAATACTATATATTTCTATTAATTCAATACTAAATTTCAATTATTATTATCCTTATTATTTATTCAGTTTATCAGTTATTTTATTATTCCGAATATTCAGTTATTTTATCATTATTATTTATCAGTCATTATATTATTAGCCCCTACTCCTCAAATAGGGCTTTCTGAGGGGTATAGTACACTAGACCTATGGTCGCGGTGCTAGGTTCTTTTGGACCACCCTAATTTTAAATCTAAATCTAAATTAGCACCTATATAAATTATTTTACCAGTCCCTATATTTTTGTAAAAATGAGCATTTATTGCAGTTCTATGAAGGCAAAACTAAGTACTCCTAAATATTTAAATTTATTAAGCAGACAATTCAAACATCTTACAGATCCAGTTAGCATGTCATACATCAAAGCACCCAGACTCCACCAATCTACAGCTCGTCCATGTCCTACTTGAGCTAATATTTCAGGTGCCCTAAAATTGTAAAACTACTAATTACTGAAAAAAGGGAGATTAGTTCATACATATAAGTTAAAGATGTTGTTAAATAACTTACATATATTCTATTGTTCCACAAAATGTGTGAGTAATTGAACCATCAAGTATAGATTCTTTACATAATCCAAAATCTGTAAGTTTTATATGCCCTGAAATTTTACAAAATTATATAATTCTTGCATAAAAGTTAATATAAAAATATTGTTATAAGCATTTATATATTTTCATATTAAACAGAAAATTAAATTTCATAAAATATATGATAGATTCATAATTCTATAATTAGGATATCCAAAAACAATAAAATTTTCTATTGTTGTTACTTATGACACTAGTACAAGCCAAGCTTGTTGCTATGCCATTAGCTATGTGAATTTAAGTCATAAGGGTGTGTCTGCCATTTAGCCAGAGCACCTCAAAAGTGAAAGTACAACTTTGCTCTAAACTTCTCAATATATGGCACCACCAGAGGATCCACTCTCTTAATTTTTACATTGATGCGAAGAGGGAGGAAATTTATTACATCCATGGTAACTGCTCAATGACCTACCACAGGATTTTTGATTACACAGATTTAACAAGCACATATATCACATGTGCTCAGTGGGTTTTTGGCAGCATTGAGAATCAAACCCAGCTCTTACGGATGGAAGGCCGATCCTTAATCGATCCTGAAGTTTATTTTGCAATGAATTCTATATTTAAGAAAATTTAAAATGCAATATTTATTATTACATGAATTTTTTTAGAAATTTAACTTGAAAATATTACATAAAATTACTGACACTCATTTTTTTACAGTCACTGTTTTGTACTGCAGATGCAATCTGCAGTAATAGTTTTTAATAATAGTTACATTTTAAGAAAAACAAATTAGGAGTTATAAAAACAATAAGATGATATTTCCTCCTTGCTCAAAATTTTAACTATAAACTACAATCTGTCAAATGAAATTATTTCTCTCTCTGTGCATGTGTGTTGAGTGGGAACTTTTAGACATAAAAAACATAAAGCAACTTTTAATCATTTTTTTTTCCTAACAAATCCTTAATGCTTACAATGCCTTAAAAGAAAAATTTGATTCGTTATTGTAGACTTCAAATAGTTTACTTTTCTTACCTGCTGCATCAAGCAAAATATTTTCTGGTTTCAAGTCTCTATATATAATGCCTTCCTTATGCAAATGTTGCAATGCTAGTAATATTTCACTCAAGTAAAAACTGCAAAAAAAAATATATATTAGGCTAATTTTAAATTACTCAGAAAAAAGGAAGAGTATTAAGGATACGTAGAAATTTCATTAATAAATTGTATATATTTGCATTCTATATATCAGAAACAAATTACTCACCATGCAGTATCTTCTAGTAACATGATTTCTCTTTCAAGATGCATAAATAATTCTCCACCACTTAAATATTCCAATATCAAATACAGTTTTTCTGGTGTCTGGAAAGCATAGTGCAAATCCACAATAAAAGGGTGCTAAAAAAATGTTTAGTTAAATAAGTTTTCAATATTAAATTTACTTAAATAATATTAATTTTTCCTTGCAAATGATTTATTCATTTTCCTGTATATATATATATATAATATATACACATATATATATATATAAACACATACTTGATTGCAAAATAAAATAAAAAAGGTTCACATACATTTTAAGGATGACTTTTCACAATATTCTTACTTCAATATATATATAATTTTAATGGACTCGATGGCTGTGACATCAAAATCACATGATGAGTATGCTCTGTATTTCGTTTACTTTTTCTACGCCACACACAATCAAAGTTTTGGAACATCAGCTTTTAAATATGAATTCTAAAATTTATGTAAATCTAAGTATCGTGCAGTAAAGGAAGCAAAAATATCAAATACAATTATGTCTGCAAGGACAAATAATTTTCTTCTCTAAAAAATCAAATTCTTTAAAGAAAGATGGGTTAAGTTATGCCAAGATTTTTCACCTTCACCCTGGTCAGTTATCTGTTCAGAGCATTTAGAAGAAACTGACTTTAGGCATGAAAATTTTACTAATGGGCAATTGAAACTAGATGCTGAATAGATTGAGCAGCCAACCGATCAATTAGTGCTTTTGCCTTCAAGTGCTTCATAGCTCAAGGATTCAAATCCCCCTAGGGTATGGATATTTGTAGCGATCTGGAATCCACTCTAAACTGTAGGATCTGTGTGAAAAATTAACACTGAGCAACAGACCAAACCTATTTAACCAATAAGAATAAACATTTATAAAACTGCTCTTTGTAAAATTATAAGAAATTATACATTGTTGGGTACCATTTGAATGATGAGTTTTGGCTCAGCTCAGGTTTGTTGGTTTGACTTCTTTTTCAAGCATAAAGCATTGATATTAACAATAGTTCAGACTCTGTTTTAAATATAGGTTTCGGTTGAATTAGTTTTTGATTACAGAATATAATGCAATGAACAAACCAGAACTTTCATAGTTATTACTAAAATGAAACGAATATTATTCAACTAAAAATTATTAATCGAAATTCAAAGAGAAAAAGAAAACCATTTTTCTTATATATGTAATTTGTGATATATTAATTATAATACTTATACTGAAATTTTTATATTAATGAAAAAATATAGCTTCCTTTCCCAGAATACATTTTTTGTAACATATTTTAAAATCAAAGATAAATTATAAAGTAAAACAAGGATTAAGTTATAATCTTTAAAACATAGATATTGTTGAAAATTTACAAGTATTATGCTTCATGATTCAGAGACTTGAATATTTAAATGTATGTTAATAATGTAAGTTTTCTATTCATTTTTAGGATTTCTTTTGAAAATCAAAAGGAAGTCTCAACACAAATTGTCTCAGCAAAATAATTAACTTTGAGGCAAAAAACTTGATGAAAGTAATTTTTATCTATATTATTTAATATTTCTGACTCAAGATATTATGTTCATACATTTTGTCTTTTACACAAAAAATTTAAGCTATTAAATATTTGGCCATGTAGGGAACAAATAGAAGAGGTTATGCCATTCTATGTTGCCAAAAAGTAGAGTTAAATTATAATATAATGTTCTAAACAATAGATTATCAACAATTCTAAACAGTGTTCTTTTAAGTCCAGTTATAAAATATTTGAGCATTGTTTTTCATTCTTTATTTTTTCAGAATTTCTTTCCTTCAAAATAAATTTTGAAATAAATATATTTTATGAGAAATCAAACCAGATTCTTAATTTGAGTGTCATTGTATAATTCATTATAATTCAGCCCTGAAAAATATCCTTAGTAAAATATTATTCATTAACACAAAAAAATTTAAGCAATTTAGTGAAATTAAATACAATTAGAGAGAGTATAATAAAATTAATAATCTGAGCAACAAATTCATTCTCAATAATTATGGAAATTTGGATATTTAACAGCATGAACACATCACTTAGTTTTAATTTATCCACATTCATGATTTCATTAGAGTAAGTCAACAAACTATAAATTGATTACAATTGGTACTATAGGGAGTACCATTTGTAATCAATTTGTATAACTACAGCTAGCTCTGATCCACATGGAATGTAAAAGAACTATTTACAAAACATGTTTACATCCATTAAAACAACTAGGCATTAAAAATCAATTTTGAAATTTCAAATAACATAATTTCATAATGAATTATTAAGATACAAAAATTCTACCAAAATATAACAGAGGTTGATTAAGAATAATCAGAAAGACAATTGTATCTTAATGTTTTTTAAACATAAAAATGTAATAAGAATTTAAAATAAGTTTAAGTTAAAATAAGAGATGTGATTAACTGTATGAAACTAAGCAATTAAACTTATAAAAAATGTGTAATTTTATGAATACAATGCTTACACTAAGTTATTTAACATAAATTAGCTTACTAAAACATACCTTAACAGCTTCCAATATATTTCTTTCAGCTTTAGTATGGGCAGTATCTTTTTTATTTCGCACAATTTTTGCCTGTATGTAAGACAATTTAAGTAAATATGAAAAAGAATACAAAAAGCTTATAATATTTTGAAAGTTAAAATTAACAAATATCCTAATGACAAAATATTTCATTAATATGATTGCTAGGGAATTTAATAAAATAAGAGCAATCATAAATTAACAGCAATAATAAACTAAGAAAATTGAATAAACTTCTGAAGAAACTAAAATATAGAAATTTTGAGTCTTGATGAAATTTTGATTAGAAAAACATTTTTGTAAAATCAAATAAAGTTCACAACTTAGAAAATTTACTCAGAATTTATCAAAATATGTAAAACATGCAATACTATATAAGCTTTAAATTTTAAAGAAACAAATTTAAAAAGGTTAATTTTAAAATCTCGATTGTTTAAAAACAATTTACATTTAATGTAAAAATATTTTTAAAATAAAATACATGGTATAACTAATTTTATTTTATTTCAAATTAAAACTACAATAAAGCACTGTTCCGCCAGAAATGCTAAGTGTAAAATTATTGGTCTTAATAACACACAATAAAAATGTTAAATATAATTTATTTAAAAAACTAATCAATAAAACAATAATAAAAAATGATCTACTTATATTCAAGTAAATCTTGTTTTTTATAAGGATTCTAAAACTGTAATAGATATGGTACCAATAATTCTTTAAGCCAACACCAAAAACAGACTGCAGTATCTTTCCTAGAAATCTTGATTTGTATAGTATTTAAAGTTTCAATTTTTTTACACTTTTATTTTTTGTAACTGTATATTAAAATTTATTACTAATTTAGCCCCTGAGATATGTGCTTATTTCATTAATAAGTCACCACCATTTAAATTGAAGAATTTAATATAATTAAATTTCTCATTAATACAGTATGTTTCTATGTACAATATGTTTCAAATATATACCTTTTTTAAAACTTTCATTGCAAATATTTTTCCAGCATCTTTACCACTTATTTTCTTAACTTGGAAAACCTGAAAAAATTTATCATTGTTTTAAAAAAATTACACAACTTTTATAGCAATTTTACTCACAATTAGTGAAAACATAAAAGATACATTTGAATAAGCAAATAATTTTGATTTAAATTTAAAAAACTAATTTGTAATTTCTAAAAAAAGACTACACTAAAAAATGGTATACATAACTTTTACACACATATATAAGAGGCATCAAAATTTTAACGAATTACTTTAATTATATCTATCATATATTATACATTACAATATATATTAAACATTAGTTTATTGCTTGATGTTCAAATTTTGATGATTTGTTTGGTGACCAATGATCATTTTGTGAACATAAGTGCTAATTAAACTAGCACCTACATTTTTGAGTAAATTCTGAACCACTAACATTCAAGCCCTAGGTGGGAATTGATTTTATAGACTGTTGAAATGAAGACCAGAGAAATTAAATTTAGAGCATGTAGGTTAATTCAACCAAAACATACAGTATAAAGTGATGCCAAGCAATTAAAAACACACCAGAGGTGGAAATCAAACCTATAAACTATTAAGCTACGAAGGCTATTCAGAAAGTAGGGAACGTTTCCGTCAGACGCCGCTAGGTGTGCAACGATCACGTATGTTTTGGTGTGCGCGTGCCCAGAGCTTCAGTCGGCATCTAGCCGCCAGAACGAGAACATCTCCGCGCTGCCCGTTTTACCAATATTCCAATTTAAAATGTCCGCTGCAATTTCAAATCCCGAAAGTTGTAAAGTTTGGTCCGTAATACGGTTTTCATTAGCAAAAAATATAAAACCGATAGAAATTCATCGGCAACTGTATGGCAACGACGTAATGAATGAAAGTTCAGTGCGAAAATGGTTTTAAAATGGCCAAACTAATGTGCATAATGAAGAGAGGAGTGGACAAGCTTGGCTACCATAAATTTTGTGCAAGATGTGGTGCCAAAAATTACTTACAGACCTCCATACAGGTCAGCAAATAGGAGCAGCTTTAATATTTCTTGATGCTTACCACACACATGGTGATTCTTTACTGGATCGAATCGAAACAGGTGACGAAACGTGGGTGAAGCACGTCAATAGTGAGACAAAATTGCAGTCCATAGAGTGGGGGCACACAAGTTCCCACAAAAAACCAAAACAATTTTTGCAAATCTTGTCAGCGAGGTTACTATGGCTACTGTTTTTTGAGATAGGCAAGGTGTGCTGCTTATTGACTTTCTCGAGCATGGTGCAACAATCAACTCTGATCTGTACTGCCAAACATTGCGCAAACTTAGAAGAGCAGTGTAAAACAAGCGCTGAGGAAAGTTATCGTCAAATTTTTGTTTTTACACGACAATGCCCGACATCACACAGCAAATCGAACTGTAAAACTTCTTGACTCATTCAAATGGGAGATTTTTCCAAATCCACCCTATAGTGCCAACCTAGCACCGAGTGATTTTTACTTGTTCCCGAAAATGAAAAACTGGCTAGCGACACAGCGTTTTGAGGACGATGACAAGCTCTGGGCGTGCATCACTGAGTGGCTGAAATCACAGACGGCGGATTTCTATGACAAAGGAATCTCGAAGCTTGTCCACCGCTACGATAAGTGCCTTTATTTGTTTGGTGACTATGTAGAAAAGTAGCATTTTAGTCCCTCTTTCAGATGTATATAATAAAAATGTTTTCATGTACTTAGTTTTTGTTTAATTACAAAACGTTCCTCAATTTCTGAATAACCATAGTAAATATCAGAGCAATAATTATCTAGCTGTCAGTTTGTCATAACATATTTAGGATTACATTATACAGACATTTATAAATGAAATAACAAAAATACCACTACTTTACAAGTTATGTTTGTTTTTTACTATTTCATTATAAACTATGAGGAAATATGCGAATCACAGTTTCTATTACTATTTTTTATTATTTATGACATTATATTTTAATAATTAAATACATTTATGGAATTTTGAATGAGAAACATCAAAAATTAAATCCATACATTAATGTATTTATTTCTGTACATTCTCACTCTTAAAAAAATTGAACTTGGAAAAACATAAAATGTAGTTAATAACTGTATTTAAAGCATAAATTTCAATAGTAGGCTTTTTTTAACAATTTATGAAAATTTCAAAATTTAATGAATTTTTTAACATCAAATAGGAAAAAGGACAACCTGTGAGTTATTAAGTATCTTTTCCTCATTTTTCAAGGAAGAAGTGAAAATGAAATTTCACATCTTCTGGTGAGCGGAAAATTTTTATTAAAGCTAAAGGGTTTGTTGAAAAAGTAACACTCAAAGCTGTACCAAGAGCATAAGTGAGAGACTGATATATCAGAAACATGTCTACCTGAATTTCTATTCAAAATTTCTTTCTCATTAATAATTTAAAAATTTTACAACAATTTCTAAAAATAACATGTACAATAACATGAATTAAAACTTTATAAGTATTAATCTTTCTTGACATTAATAATTCCGAAAATTTTAAAATACCTTATTTTACAAAAAAATCATTATTAGTATTTCGAATATAGTTATTTTATGGTATGCTAGGCAAACAAACACTTTGTGTTTCAGGATAGAAAAAGTTGTATTAGTTAAAAATTTTATAATGTTCAAATTTATATATATGAAAAAAAAAAGGAAACCAAAGCATACCTTTCCATAACCACCTTTACCCAAAACTTTAAGAAGTTCAAAATCCTTTGTGCTAGCTTTTCCAGTACCAGAATCATTTTCAATATCTTCTATAGTGATTGTTTCTATATCATCTGATCTATGAAAAAAAATAAAGCTGTCAAACATATGTTATTTAAATAATTCTTTGTTTTTTATACAGTACAATAATAATTTAGGGACACACAGTAAAAATATAATTCAGAAACCTAGGTCGTATTTTAGATCTAAAATCAACTTTTCATAATATAAAATCAATCAAATAATATTTGGTGGTAATATTGATTACCAAACACAGATTACGGAACATGAGAATAACTATAATTTTAATTGGAATTTCAATTCATAAATCTAAGATACAATTAAAATATAAGTTTAAAATATGTAAAAAACATTCTGTCAAATTTATATTTCTGCAATTATTAACTTTTTAGAACATTACACCAACAGGATAAAAAGTATTAAATGCAAAATATAACAAAAACTGGAATATCTGATGTCTAATATAACAAAAATTGGAATTTCTGATGAGACAATAGGCATATTAAACAAATTAAATATGAAATGTGATTTTACTTTGAAATAAATTTTAAAACTAAGGTTTGTTTCTAAAATAAATGTTTGTGACAATTTTACTGATATTTATAGTATAGTAAATTGAATATAAAAAAGGTATTTTTAAAATGAAGGATTTTCACCTTAAACTTAATATTTCACAAGAAAAAAGACTTGAAACTTAATAATTTTGACAATAATTTCATATAACAAAAGTGTTTCATGGAACATTTAATGTCATTAAAAAAACAGAAAAAAATAACTTGCTTTCTAACTAAAAATACATGTTAATTCTAAAGATGTAATTATAGAGAGAGAATTTTCAATAAAATATTTGTCTAAATACTTAAATAGTAATTAAATCACTCAAAAATATTTTCTTAAAACATTTAAAAATCCATGATAGCATATATATACATACATACAATATAATATATATTATTACAACAGAAACAAACTGAATTATAAAACAAAAAGCAGAGCTTACTCTAAATTGACTGAAAAATCTTCTGACATCTTCTGAAAAAATAGGGAAAATGGTTTTAGAAAAATTGAAACATTTAATGGCAAACAAAATAAAAAATAGAAAACTCGCATATTTTACTAGAATTTAAATTGTTTGTAAAATATATTCATTGAATAGATTATTAGTAGTATTATAAGAAGTCCAGAGGCATAGTGGTAGGCTTCACGCTCCCAAGGCATAAGTGCGGGATTTGATCCTTGGGCTAGACAGGGTTGTGACTTAGCCTTTCATCCCAACAATGGGTCGAAAAAACTAAGTACCAAAAACTGGGACTTTTACATTAGACTGACCACCTACCGGGGACACATGCTTTGCACTCCTAGATCTGCACTGGTAAAAAAAAAACGATATCAGTACTGTAGGTCATGGCTTCATGGGGGCTGACCGGCCACTTAGTTGAATAATATTATAAGATTTTCATAATAATGTACTTATTTAGTTTACTTACTACAACTAAAATTAATAATAAACTTTAAAAATTATTTTTTTAAGAAATTTTCTTTTAAAACTTGTTTTATTTTTCAATTAAATGTCAATAATTGAAGAAAAATAAGGGAAATTTATTTTTCAATATGAATAAATTTATTCAGAAATACATTATATTTATTAGTTTAAATATGAGAATAAGAGCATTACAAATGTTCATTATACCTGTTTCATGAACATAATAATAAAATAGTGTTGATAAGTTAAATGCCTCAACATAAAGATACAAAATCATTTAATTATAAATAAAATATACTTTGACAAAATTAAAGAATATCAAATTAAATTTTACAAAACACCATTGTCATTTGTATGCACATTGGCTAGAAATCGCAAATTGAAAGTCAGCATTCTCTGACAATTTTTCTTTTACAAAAACTAATTATAATTCAAAATGAATCAAGATTTTAGAATAATTGATTCTGAAAACAAAAATTAATGCTACGAGAGACAACAACGGTTCAAGTGAACAAGTAAAAATCTCCATGAATTTTTACCACCCACTTCTTTTTTCCCTTACTTATCAATATAAAGCATTATACAGATATTGCATTATCGGAGTATCATTATAAGACTAAATCAGCAGCTCTCTTTAGCATGCAGATAATTTTTTTTAACGTGTAAAATTAACTAAATCATATAAGCTGATGCGGTGATAAACACACTAAACACATGTACTGCATTGGAAAGCTTTCTTGCATTTTTCTGGTGGAATTTGCATTTTATAAATGAATGTTATTGTGTACAAAGACAAAATTTGTTTGGAATGCTAGTAACAATTAAAGATTTTGATATTTTGCTTTCATTTAGCAGCAATTTAAGAGTGAAATGGTTATTTCAGTTTCAAAGTTTATCGATTTTATTTGTTTATATTGTGACTATTATTTATTAAGTTAAACTGAATATAAGTTTAAAGTGAAATTTTTATTTTAAAGTATATTAAGTAAAAATTATTTTAAAAATCTTTAATTAAGTGAAAATTACTTTAAAGACCTAGATACATGTTCTCACACAAATACCATCAAAGCCCCTTGGTTAGCAATCAACAGATCTCTTCAGCTTCAAATTCAGTTGAATCATTTGGATTTATACCTCACAGGGCATGTATGGAGGATAATATTGCAGCTGAGATTACAGAAACCATCAAACCTGAGAATTATCCGATTAGTGCTGATGTTTCTTCCAAGTCATAAGGCGAGTACTTTTAATTCACATATTTAAAAAATATTAATGTTGTATGTAATATTTTATATAATATATTAATATACATGAGCTCCAGTGGCTCAGTAGCTTCATGCCGTTTCCCGTAAGCTCAGCAAAGTGAAGCATCATTTGCTGGGGGCAGTAGTTGGGAGGGTGACCACAGTGTACTCTCCTTCACTGGGCAGCTGGAGCTCCGTGGGTTGGGGGCATGTCCAGGTTAATATGTGATGTCAAAAGTCCTTCCACTGGTGTTGCGTGGATGAGGAGAGGAGAGTGCCAGCTCAGGTGTGGCCTCTTCACCTGACCGTGGTTCAAAATTACGACTGGGCACCTTAAAAAGAGCAAAGTCATACTTTCACCTTCGTGGTGCTCTGATCTAAACGAAAGACACTTTCTATTCACTTAATTCGCACTGCCAAAGGCATAGCGAGCTTGGCTTGTCCAAGAGTCATAAGCAACAACAACAACATATACATGCATAAATATAGATGTACATGCATTGAGACTTATTGATAATTGTAATACCTATTAATTAGAAATTTTTTCATCAAATTTTTTCTTATTTACATTAGAGATTTAACTTTATTGCCTGGTTGTTTCCAGAGTAGGTGTGTTCCCTCCCTTTTTTTAAAGGTGGATGCCACTGCCTTATAAATCTGAGTTTTTAAGAAAAATATATGCTATTTATATTGATTTGCTTTATTGTCTGCTAGTCTTCTGAGCTTGATAACATTAATAATGGTGTTTCTTAAGGTAGGTGCCACTGCCCAGTTAATTAAAATCCCAAATCTTCATAAAAAATAGTATTTACATACTTTATTGATTTATTTTTATTGCCCAGTTGTTTCTTCGGCTTGATTGCATTAATAGTGATGTTTCTTAAGGTGGATACCACTGCCCAGTTTATTAAAATCAGAGTTTTTTCATACAAATATATATTATTTATGTTATTTAGTTTTATTGCCCACTAGTCTCCTGCTCCAGACTGTGATATTTAGTTTATATTTGTTTTTTTAATTAAATCTTTGAGTAATTTGTTTTTCTATAGATATTAGCTTTTTTATATTTCCGTAATAAGTAATATCCAAAACTTGATGATTGAAATTTAAAATGGAAGATTACAATGTTTACAGTTCAAATTTAAGTTTAAGCATGGTCAAGATTTTGAAAAATGTATATTGTGAGAGTTGACATAATATAGGTTGTTGAAATACATGTGCAATGCTAAGGAAAAATTTAAAGTCACTCCAAATCTGTACTGCCTCATTAGAGTTAACCATTTTTTTGAAGTGTTAAAACTTGATAAAAAATTTAATCAAAATAAAATTATTTGTTAGGAAATGAATTAAAATCTCAATAGCTTATATATATATATAAACACACGCATAGCGGATGATCAGCGAATAAGCCCTGATTTCAGAATTAAATATCTTAACAACAAAGTTCAATAGAATTATACAGTAAACAGTACGCTTATTAGCAAAACTGTAAAAAAAGTGTACAGTTTTAAAAAATTTAGTTACAAAAATTTTTAACAGATAGCGCTGTAATCGCTATGTTGAAATTGAAATAATGCATCCTAATGAACAACATATTCTTTTGTTACTAAATTCACTCACAGAATTAGAATACAGTCCTACGGCAACAAGATGCTGTTTTCAAAACCAATTCAATGATCTACTAGACTCAATGTGAAAACCATTCACATGCTCTTCACCAAAATCAAACAGACTTGCAGCGTTGATAATAATCAAAAGGGAAATATAGGGCCTACGCAAATAGTAGTCACTCCTGAAAATTCAGTCAAAGTTTGTAGATTTATTCAGTAAAATTCTAAGAAAAGCATCTGAAGAATTGTATCAGAGGCTGGTTTGAACTACACGAGCATACAAAAAATATTGAGAGGTAACCTTTGGATTTTTCCATACAAAATCCAAAAGTCATCAGGCTATACCCATGAAAGCTGTGTGACAAAGGATTGACTTTGTAAATCAGATTTTCACAATGATCGACAATGAAAGATTTGATATGGGCTGCATCTGGTTCACAGATGAAACCCATTTCCACTTTAATGGTACTGTAAATAAAAATTAAGATTTTAAAAATCCTCCTTTGTGTGAAGGGAAACTACTGCATTTGGCTAAAGTGTGACTGGGGCTGTGGTATGCACCAGAGGTATTTGTAACAAATCATTTAACCAATAATCAGAATGCTTTTTAATCAAGATTTTCGCAATCTATTATCTGGTGCCCTGGTTCAAAACTAAAAATAGTCTAGAATTACGTTTCTCATATTTATTAAAAAACAACACATACAAACATAAATTAGACTGAATATTTACAGGAGCAATTGAGAAGGGTTAAATTACAAAGACAAGTAGACTATTTATACACATTCGAATGACGGCAGCTGTGTGGCTCCGCCTTCAAGAAAATAGTTCTTAACAGTATTATCAACTCCTTCTTCACGCGAGAAATGATTACTACTGAATGTTATGTTACAATTTTGGAACAATTTGTTAGCACACAACTAGCGTTGGGGGACCAACCAGGTATGGACTCATTCATGCAAGAGGAGGCTCGACCACATCAAACAGATAAAGTTTATCGTTTTCTTCATGGTACTTTGAGAATAGAGAAATTGTGTTAGATTATCCAAAATTCACTAACACAGGAATAGTTTGTTATAACCACCACTACTGGCAAAACAGATGACCTAGTTATCATCAGAGGAAAATTTGGAGAAACAATCTCTAGCATCATGCCCATATCCTCACATGGGTTGAAACTTAGTGTAACTAATGAAGGTAGATTAGAAATTACGATGGTTGTCTTCACAAAATGAAAAATCTTAATTTGAACAGTATGCTATTTTTGGTCAAGTTATTAATTAGTTACAAAGAAATTTTAGGAATCTTTTGACATGAATTTAAATTGGAACAAACACTTCATCTTTGGTATTGAAAGAATAAGGAAAAGCTTTCTGGACATTTGGAAATGCAAAAGAATTTAAGAATTCAATCTTATTTATTAGATTTTCACTTTATTCATGTATATCATCATTACTTATGCTTTATTCAACTGGTAGTCTAGAACTAGAAATGAAACTACAATAAAGCTGAGTCAAAACCTCTAAGATTATTGTTGTTTATAGTGTATAAAGAAATTGTTTAACTATCATTGAGTGCATTAAAACAATTTCTACTCTTGAACTTTTGTTTGATATGCATTTCTCTACATATTTTGTAGCAGAAGTTATAATTTATATGAAGACTCAAAATTGCAGGTCAGCAGAAAGATTCACCAGATTTTTATCTTATGAAACCTTTATGCTAAGGTAATTAGCCTTTAAGAATTAAACCTATTGATAACTGCATAAGTGTTAAATATATTTTTGATAATACTTGCGAAATCAAATTTCTTTTATTACAAGATTTCAGGGGTGAAAATTGTTTCTCAGATAGCAACCAAGTTTCTCAACAGTGAAAACTGTACTTAATAGTATATTGATAACATAAAAATGAGTTCCAACACTGGGTTGGTATTTTTGTTCAGTAGATAGAATAATTTCCAATCCCTTTGAGAAAATACACAATTGTAATCAGAATCTGCCAACCTCATGTGCAGCAGAATGTTTGAACAAAGTTTATGTTTAAGAAAAGTTATCTGCAACATTTCTGTCTCTATAGAAATCCACTTTTAAACTGCTAGTCAATTTTAAAATGCTATGACATTCTGTGCAAATTGACAAACAATAATTATTTCGCTTTAATATGAGTGCCATGGCATTCTGGTCTCCCTAAAGATGAATTTACAAATGAGCTCACGAAGAGTGGATCAAAAACTGTTTTGTTTGATCCTGAATCAACTCTTGGTATTTCAAAGGAGGTGATCAGTGTTGATCTTCCTAAAAAACCTTTTCTTGAACTGGTGTAACACCAGCAATTAAAGACAAACAAGACGATTAAATAGTTACATGCATTACAAAGAACTGTTCAACACAAGAAACAGTTCAGGAAGAGTGTGATAGACTTCTATATACTAACATTTTTGAAAATATCACAAAATAATGAGAGTATTAAGTGATAATACAGTCAGGTATTGTCTCCATATTGAGAAACCTATACTACACATCTTTTATAAATGCTAAAATTTTTCAGCACATAAATTTGAATACCTGGAAAAAGATAATTGAGCCTTGGATGTGCAAATATCCTTGCTAAATGTCTGCACATTTTGCCAAGCTATTACTTTCTAAAAATAACAAAGTCTTAAAGGGCATAGACCATTAGACTAAGGAGTGAGCATTAGTCATGGTGGCATCCTTTTTTGTCCAGCTTAGGATCACATAGTATCAGAATTTTATCAACTATCTTATATGTATAAATTAACTATCTAGATAACCATGCATGTAACAGAGGTAGAAATGGCAGTATTTTTAAATTAAAAACTTTAATGACTTACAAATACAATAACCATTTTAAGTATATAATGTTTTAATAATTATAAATAAATAAGAAATTTAAAAATTTTACAAGAAAAATAAATTGTTTGAAACTTTATACTGTAAGTGATAAAATAACAAATTTAACATTTCAGGACTCAGATTTACTGAATGGTCACCCTTGGTATGATTTTTATGGCAAAAATTTTACTGGCAACCTATATTCTTTATCTCCCATATTTAATTTTAATATAACCACACGGTGTTGTACAATTAATTATGCATATAGTACTCATTAATAAAAAAATTACTTAAGTCTAAGCACGTAAAATACAGATTATGATATTCAATTTGCCTTTTTTAAAAATAAATGATACTGAATTTATAATTTTTAACATACCCAGAAATGAAGTTTTCTCAGTAGTAAAATTTTACATTTTTAATAAATGATTCACTAAATGTAAGGTAATCTACATTTTAACAAAATGTTTCTCAAGACATTCGCTAGTTAATAAAATATTAGTTTGCAAACTAACAAGTTCATAAATTAAAGAATAATATAAAAACAATATTTTATGATGACTAACATAATATGAAATTCAATAACAGATAAAAATATATTTAGCAAATCAATATACATTTAAAATGCTAAGTAAATCATATGGATAAAAATCAGCAAAAGTAGAAATTTTTTCAGCTAATTTAATTACACATGGTAAATTAAATGTGATAAAAAATAATTTTGAAAAAAATCATAAACTATCATTAATAAATTAATATCTTTGGATTGTCTCGTATTAAGCAGTATACCAATTAATTTAAAACACAAAATGAAGTGTATTAAAATAATCGAATCATCTCATTGAAAAAATCGTCTGTCAAATGGAAGATAAACAAAAAGTGACCCTTAAGTTCTACTTATATACTGACCTACATATGATATGGGGCAAGCTTAAGACACAATTACAAATTCTTTAATTCAAGCGGATACAAACAGAACTAAATTTTAATTATATAAATAAATAAGCAAATCAATTTTAAATGAATTAAAATGACATTGTTATTATTTTATTACAACGTTTCCTTCTGTTTTCAAATCTGTGTACATGAAATAAAATAAAAAAAACTTAAGCGTTTGCGAAGTCATAAGAAAGGCAATTTCTAAAGATAATAAAATATGTTTGCAACTGCAATTAAAACTAAATTATTGTTTCAGCATGCCTTTAGGCCTACCTGTCCATCAACATCTATCGCATCATCATCTGATTCTTCGTCATAACTATAAGATTCATGTAACTCTAAATCAAAAACATCCGACATATTTAGCAAAATATAAGAGATACAAAAAACAAGATATTTGAAAGGATTTCGCAATAAAGTTATCTGTTTTTATCTGTGAATTTTGCTTAAATAAATAAAGACTGCAGTAATAAAAAGAGATGAAAGAGGAAAACAAATATGTCTCTGAAGTTTAGTTGTCGATTACTTGTATAAACACAAATGTTGAAATAAAAAGAAGTAATATATTAAGCAATTTCCATATGGCAACAATAAAATACAGAACTGACTGAATACAGCAATTCTTCAAATCGATAACGTCTGACTGGAATAAAAGCAAAATAATGCGACTACGAGTTTTCTGAAAAAACTCAATCTTACTAATTGCGAGCTATAAGCTTACGAGCAGTAAGCTCCACAAAACAGTTTTTGTCGTAACTTAACTTTCAAATACATAAGGTTGCTCTAAATTTCAATGGACTTAAGGAGATTTGTATGTTATGTTAAAATAAACATCAACAACACGATATCATCTCCTTAAACAATTTTATTCAATTTCCTTTTCCTTTACTATTGTAGACATTCTAAAATTTCCAATCGTGTACTACTGGCATAGCACACTCTTCACTCCTGGTCCCTCTAAGTAGAGTTACAAAGATTTACTTGGCGCGATGGCGCCAAACTCTGGTATTCACCACAATATCTCAAAATGACAGATTTAATTAAAATATTAAAATAAAATAATGAATAAGTAATATGAGTGGAAAGTTTCTTTGAAAAATGTACACGTCTCCCTGATCTGGTTACAGTTTTGTGAATTTTACCAACTGATGAATTTTTATCATCAGGTATTGGTTTATTGGAATTACACCCTGGTTCAGTGGATTCTGTGAGAAGATGTGCCGGTTTTACACGGTCAAGAAAAACAGTAAATGTTTTTCCATTAATGTCAACGGTAATAGTCTTGTCAGTTCGTCGTAAGACTTCATGAGGACCGGAGTAGGGTTGGCACAATGGAGGACGCACACGATCGATTCTCAAGAAAACGTGTGTGCATGATTTCAGCGATGGATGCACATAACATCGATCGGTACAGTGGGCATATGTTGCAATAGGATTTAGTTGTTGCATCACGTTTCGAAGATGAGTGATAAAATCACTGTCACAGGATGGAATAACTGCCATGTCCATCATGTCACTAGGAAGACACAAAGTAGTACCATACACAAGCTCTGCACAAGAAATTTGCAAGTCTTGTTTAACTGCTGTTCGGATGCCCAAAAGAATGATAGGGATTATCTCCATCCAATTATCATTTTCATAAGCTTTAATTGCTAATTTTAGATGTCGAGGAAATCTCTCTACAATTCCGTTTGAAATCGGATGGTAGGGAGTTGTTTTAATCCTTTCTGAACCTAATATGCAAGTAAATTCAGCATACATAGCTGAACACAGTTGGGGTCCTTGGTCAGAGGTAATTACGGATGGACATCCGAATCGTGCAATCCAGTTGTTGAATATTTCACTTCAAACAGTCTTTGCAGAAATATCTGAAATGGGTATTGCTTCTGGCCATCTGGTGAAACGGTAAATTATTGTCAAAAGGTAATAGCAACCACCAGAGTGCGGTAATACGGCCTACGATATCTACATGGATGTGTGAGAAACGAGCATCTGGAAGAGAAAAAGTACGTAAAGGCGTTTTAGTGTGTCGTTGCACCTTCGATCGTTGGCATGGTTCACAGCATTGAACCCATGGTTTTATTTGTCGTTTCATCTTAGGTCAAACATACCTGGAACAAATTAATTTTGTTGTTGCTGCAATTCCAGTGTGAGAAAGATTGTGCAAATGATCGAAAATCAATTTGCGGAAAGAGAAGAGTACAAAAGGACGCGGTGTTCCAGTTGAAATATCACACATCAATTCACAATGAGGAAAACGACAAGGTTTTAATTCCAGTTTAAGAGAGGTGCTTTTAGATCGCAGAAAACTTTGTATCTCTGGATCAGTTTTCTGTGCTTTTGCAAATTCATCAAAACTTAAATTTAAAGATTTTGTAATAGAATCGATTTAAATTCTACTGAGTGCATCAGCAACCACGTTCTTACAACATTGCACATGCCGAATGTCAGTTGAATACTGAGAAATGAAGTCTAAATGGCGTAATTGCCATGGAGAACATTTATTAGGGTTTTGCTTAAAAGCGTGACTCAACGGTTGTTGGTCTGTGTATATTATAAAATTTCTGCCTTCTAATAAGTGTTTGAACTTTTTTATAGCAGAATAAACTGCAAACGATTCTCTATCATAAATGGACCATTTTTGTTGACTTTTATTAAGTTTCATTGAGAAGAAAGCTATTGGTTCCTATGTTCTTTCCGATAACTGCTTTATAGTGCCTCCTACAGCAAAATCTGAGGCATCGACCGATAAACTCAACTGAGCTCCAGGAAAAGCATGTCTTAAAAGAGTAGCTTTGGCAATCGCATTTTTGGCGGCAATAAAGGCTTGTCATGCACTTTCATTCCATGTAAGTTGTTCGGATAATTTACGAGCATTAGAATGAGGTTTCTTTTTATTTCTTGGTCCTTCCAAAAATTGAACAATGGGTGCAAGTATATGAGCCGCTTTAGGAATAAAGCATCGATAAAAGTTAAACATTCCTAAAAATCTTCGCAACTGTGTTAATGTTTCTGGCTTAGGAAAATCTAATATGCATTTAACTTTATCTTGTAGAGGTTGAATTCCTTCTTCGGAAAAATTAAAACCTAGAAAATCTATTGAAGAAACACCAAAAGTACATTTAGAAGCGTTAATACACAAACCATATTCTGCCAATTTTGAAAATAATGCCTTTTAATGTTGATAGTGCTCTTGGGGATTTTTAGAAGCAATTAATATGTCATCGACAAAAGTAGAAATCGCGCGTAACCTCATCTGTAAAGTGTTGAAAATTAGCAGATGCGTTGCAAAGGCCAAATTGTATCCTTGTACTTTCGAATAAACCAAATGGGGTACATATAGCGGTTTTGTGTATATGTCAGGGTTTATTGGGATTTGATGATACGCTTTTATTAGGTCCATGCGACTAAATATTTTTGATCCATGTAATTCTGCAGTAAAATCCACAATACAAGGTATCGGGTATTTGTCTTTAATTGTTTGAGCATTTAAAGCTCTATAATCACCCACTGGTCTCCAATATAAAGTTCCTTTTTTAGGGATCATGTGTAGAGGTGAAGCATAGTTACTTCTCGAAGGTCTTATATGGCCTAATTGCATCATATTTTGAAATTCAGTTTATGCAAGTCTAAGACGATCAGGAGCAAGTCTTCGAAGTTTTGCAACTACAGGAGGACCTTTCCTAGTTATGTAATGTACAGTATTATGTTTAACTGGTTGATTTGAATTAGATAATTTAGTAATATAAAGAAATTCTTTCAAAAGTTTATGATAAGGAGTATCTTTAAGAACAAAAACTTGAACTGAATGAAGATCTGTAGTTCAAGTAAAATTTCTTCTCAAATTAAAATTTAAAGAAAGTGTCTTTTGTCCAAAAACATTAATTGATGAAGAATTTGTAGCTAAAAGCGTTTGTTGTAAAATTTTTCGATTTTGGTAATTGTTAGCAGGGATTAAGGACAAGTCAGAACCATTATCGACCAGAAATGAAACAGTTGATGTCCGGTCGCGAATGAACAGGCGACGTGATCCGCGAGGCAAAGAATATGTCGCCTCGATTCTTTGCTGCATTCGTTTTCCTGCCATGCACAAGGCTTAACACATTTATCATCTCTACATTTCTTTCCGAAACGTCTGTGATACTAGCAAATGGAAAAATTTCGTTTGTGGGAATTACTTCTTTCACGAATTCCTTGGTTACGACGATATGGTGAATGACAACGAGAAAAAGAAAGTTGAACAATTTGTTTATTTAACTTTCCAATTTCGCGAAATATTTTAGTTTCGAAAGATTCATCTGTTATGGAAACTGAAAACGTTTCAACAGGAGCTGGCGTAACATCGATGATGCGATCGGAAATTTCAGAAACTTTCTCTACTGTTAGATCCGAAACTGCAGCTAAAATAGTTTCAACATTGAATGGCAATCGCTGTAAAAATAGTTCTAACATTAGTTTATCGGGAACATTATGTGATTCTGCGCGACGCTTCATATTTCGTAAAAGTTCTGTTGGTTTGCGTGATCCTAATTCTTTTCTTTCAATTACGTATGAAAGATATTTTTATTAACTATTATTTACACAGGTGCCGTATAATCCAGGATGCCAAATTCTGAGTTTGGTGATTTTTTTGGCGGATTTTCTTATGTATTTGTCAAGCTGGTTTCTATTACGACATAGAGATAGGAGACATATAAAAATTATACAGTAAATTCTATTTGAACAACAATAGTATTTACGTCATCGCGCACGTCACAATACGTCATCTTGGCAATATTTCATCGCTAAATAAAATTCAGAATTTGGAACCCTGGATTATACGGCACCGGTGCCCTATTTTATTATTGGTACGTATTATATTATCATTATATATGTCTTAATTGGGAAATGTTGGATTAACTGAATAAATTTTCTGATTTCTCGTTCATGTTTGTAATTATATTTGATCTTAAAATTTTGCAGATGAATTTTATTTAAATTTCTCCTAGATTTAAAGAAATAAAAACTAATAGATTTCCCACATAAAGTACTTTTATGAAATATTAATGACTATTCACTAATCACTTCTATTATATAATTTATTTTCTAATCTAATTAAAAATAATTTTTCATGAAAATATTACTTTTCAGTTTTAAAATGTCTATTTTATAAAAACAATACTTAACAAAAAATTGGGTTAAAATTTTTATATCTATATTATAAAATTTGAAACAATTTTTAAACTATGCATAATACATAGTATCAATTATTTAAAATATATTTTGTTTTTGAAATAAGAGATTAACTTAGCACACATAGTTTTTCCCCCATCAAACTAGAGAACACAATAAATAAGTTTACAAGAAAACTGGATGTATGTATTGAATAGAATTTTTTGAGCAGTATCAAATTTTGAAACTTAAGTTTCAAGAGACAGATGATAAAATTTTATGTATTAATTACAATTACATCAATTTTTAATATTAAACTTATTAAACAAGTTGAAAACAATTGTTTTTGAATATTGAGAACATTTAGTTTTTATTTAGCCATTTTATTAGGTTGGAGAATATGTTTGTAGCGTTTTTACCAAAGACTTTTATTTAAACATAAAACAATAATTATATCAATAAGTTGAATGAATTATATATTCGCCATTGCTGTTTACAACCTCTTCCCACCTCTCGACCCATTTGTTATTTGCTGTTCCGCCAAAAATAGCCTGATCTGGTATCAAAAAAGTTGTTGAGTCAGTTTTTAAGGAACTTTTGGTGCACTGGGAAATGCTCGAAAAGAATGGCACAGTTAACAAGGAGTTCTATATTACCCAGCTATACCACGTGAATGAGGCTATTCGGCTTAAAAGACTTGATCAACATGGTCAAACCATACTCCTTCATGATAACGCCAGGCCCCATGTTGCACAAGTCGTCAAAGCCGCCCTCCAAGAGTTCCAATGGGAGGTCCTTCAGCATCTGCCGTATGCTTCGAACCTTGCACCGACCAACTACCATCTTTTCCACTCCTTGTCAAACCATATGAAGGGCGTTACCTTCGATAACAAAGAGGTCCTTAAAAACTGGCTCAACAACTTCTTTGACACCAGACAAGGCGATTTTGGCGTAGTATTAACAGGAAGATATTTAATTTTAAGCCGGTACCTTCTGATTATAAAAAGCTTGACTACCACGTGACCAAATAACTGCCACAAATAGCGGTAAATCGTTTTTGAGATATTTTTCAAAATATTTTGTTATATGGAATGAGTTTTCAATGTAAACAAAAACTAACCTCAGTTGACCGGAAGCCATCTCAAATACTTCCGGTTTTCTCTCTTCCCATTGAAAACCAATGCAATCGCAAAAATTTTTATTTAAATATTTTTAAGTATTTATTTCTGTTTTCGAAATTTTTTTTAATTTTATCCGTTAAAATCATAATTTTTAATAAGAGTGCAATCAGTGGTGATCTCGTAAATTTAAAATTTTTTTTTAATTTTTACTTAAAATAATCCTGATGGATTACCATATTATACGAGGAATCGCTCTTATTAATTGGCGATATTAGGATCAATTGTTGATGAATGATGTATTGTAACCCACATTCAAAAACTTGTTATTATTTATCTCAAATGTTATACATTTTCTTCTTTAACTAATTTTTAATTTTATGCATTTATTCCAAAATTTCAGGAAATATATTTTGCGCGTGATTAAACTTTAAATCATTTCCAATATTAAGCAAGGTATTACTTATGCTTTCATTTATAGTATTATAAATTTTATTAAAATTTTCTTGATCATGCTAGAATATATGAATTAATATCTATAATGAGTAGAACAAAAGTTTTCATTACAAAATCTCTCTTTTCTTAATGGCGAAAAGGCTAACATTTTCTGTCTGAGTTTTGCTTCCTGAAAAATTTTAAAAATCCCTTATTTCATTATAGGTTTCTGTTATAAAGTTTAAATATATGAAAACTATTGCCCTAAAAGAGAGTATAATTGCAGTTGACAAGGAAACAGTTAAAAATCTTGAGAAATATTTTGTTAGTTTATAAGAAATAAAAAGTCTAATTAGAGTTATAATATGGAGAAAATGAATATTGAATAAGAAAAAGTCGTATTAAGGGAGTATAGGAAGAGGACAATGATGGAATTTCATTTATTTCAACTAAGTGTTTGCTGTATCATAAATGTAAACAAATTCTTGAAAAGTAATCTGTAGGTTATTTGAAAATAGACCATATATTTATTTTAGGTAAAATAATGTTGAAATTACAATACGTAACATTTTTATATAAAAATAATTCTCAGACGCACGCGCGAAAGTTTTCTATCAAAATACATTAAAATGAAAGTTTCAGTGAAGATCACTACCGGCAATTCGAAAGAAAAAAATAATAGTATTCTAATATTTCTGGGCCAAGTATTTTAAAATTAATTAATTAATTAGAATAAGATACTTTCATTTAGAGAAATAAAACGAATGATGACGAAAAATGAGGCGATTGTTTATATGTTTTCTATACGTTCCAGCAGATCTTTTGAGACCCATGAAAGTTCAACGAAAAATCGAAATGTTTTTTACCATAATCCTATAATGTGGAATTCTATTTTTTTCATTTCAGTATACAAACGATTAATACTAATTATTAAAGGATTATTGTGTTCATTTCACAAGATGAAATGTAATTCATGTTTACTTCCTTCTAGAAAGTAAGCAGATAATTTCGTCCGCGAGGATCCAAAAACGATATTTTCGCTTGTTATTAAGCGTTGTTGGCCGGTTGTTGACCACATCCAGACAGTATTACAAAAGACTAAGTTGTCTGCGCCCCGTTAAATAAAAGAGATTTTGCAAACAATTCGATATTATTCACAGTATTGATATAGCTATATAGTATAACTAATTGAAACGAAATATTAAAAAAAATTCATATATTTCATTTTTTCAGTCCTGTATAAACGTCATTTGTTTTTCACTTTTATATATATATTTTTTTTCCAACGGCGGGCACTTGAGGGTTGAACCCTATGCCACAAGGTCAGAAACTGCTACTCATGTGTCGTTACCCAGCGGGCACCTGTCAACCAAGTCACGGAGGCGAGTAGCGTTACCCGCGCCATACCACCACAAACCCTTTTATAGGGTGGGCCACATTCATACATCATCACGGAAGAAAGGATAGAGAAACACAGAGAAAGAAAGTAACATCCATGCCCGAACCTAGATTCGAACCCAGGACCCACAGCTCAGGAGTCAGGAGCGCTAACTACTCAGCCATTGGTCGGGATATTTTATAATATAAATCCGCATTAATTGAATAAAATTATCTAGCATTTTGCATTGATTTACATGCTGTAAAAAGAAAATTTCAAAATCGTGTGTGATATTCGAAAGTATATAAAATCACATAATTATGTAAACGATAAGAAATTTTCGAAGTTACAATTTTCAAAATTAATTGAAATCACATAAAAATGCAAATAAATACAAATACAAGATAATTAGAAACCGCACTATTCTATTTCATAGAAGGCGAAACTATATCTTAATAAAAAGGAACATTTGAAACGGCAATTTTTAAATTCCGCAGTCAAGTGACATCGCGTCATTTTGGTGGGAGAGAAAATGTTTCTAGCCCTCCAAGCGGTGGATCGAAATAGGACTTTACCTTCATTGGATTCGGAAATTGGCTTTAAAATTGTGTTTGAAATATTTTTCATGTAAATAGCAGAAAATATTGGGAGTCCCACTGTTAAAAATTTCAAATCCTATTTCACCGCGAAATTTGGAATATCGGCAGCTGAGGAGAGGTTAGGGCCCAGAGTTTTAAGTTTGAGTGAGAAATATTGACTTGAAAAGACAATTCTCGCTCTTCGGATCGACCCCAGCCACCGAAATGGGAGATGCTTCTGCGTGCACGCCTGTTGGGTGGGAGTTTTCCTCGTGGAGGAACGCATGCAAAAGAAAACCATCATTTACTTTTGTTTTTTAATCAAATATTTTTCATTATTTTTCGTAACTTTTTCAAACATATTTGCATGCATTTATATGTTAGCTTTATTTTTAGTATGATTTTTGCTTGTGCACATTTTCCAAGCTCCGCGGTGACCTGAGTCACTATAGAAAGGTAGTGAGTTTGAATACCGACTCAACCTAAGATTCGTCGTGTTTTCAAATGGCGGTTAGGGCACGTTTAAAAAATCGTTATCGCAGTATCCTCTATTTTAAATGTACCTCTGTGGGTAGCAAGCCGTGTCTAGGGGTCTCCTGCTTCTGAATCTACTGGGTGCTCCATTAGATAAAGTCATGTCACTTCAGCTCCTTCAGTGCTGGAAAGATTGAAAATGACGGACATTAAAGCAACTTCTCTAAGTGAAACAAAAGAACTGTATACAATGAAACGTTTGCAAAGTACATTTTCCTTGCAGCTAAATTTTTGTCCCCATTTTTAAGAGAATTTGATTTTTATTGAATGATAAAGATGTGTTTTTCAGGCAAATACGCTGTTTAAATCCTCAAACAATTTTGATGCATTTTTCCTTGCGTCAAAAATATCATTTTCTGCTATCGAAAATGTGCTTAGCTTCTTTTAATTTATAGTATCAAATCTTGACTAAAAGAGCTAATATAATTTAGTCGTCGGTAATAATGTCGGTATAGGATTTGGCAGAAATTAAGAAAAGTTTTGAATAACACGTTGTTGTTGTTTACTAATGACGCTTGGATAAGCCAAGCTCGCTATGCTATGCGAATTAAGTCGATTGGGAGCGTCTTTCGTTTTAATCAGAGCACCATGAAGGTGAAAGTACGACTTTGCTCTACACACATGCCATAGGTACCCGTTTATAGGGTAGGCAACCATTCACACCTCATTCATACAAGGAAAGGACAAAGACAGGATAGCAGAGAGAAAGTACATCCATTCCCGAACCGGAATTCGAACCCAGGACCTCCTTATCCGTAGTCAGGCACGCTGACCACTGGACAAGTTGGTTGGCTGAATAAGACGTAAAATTACCATTTAAAAATTTTTCTTCAGAATATCTGAACAAAAACTTTTAATACTATATATATATATATATATATATATATATATTATATATATATATATATATATATATATATATATATATATATATATATATATATATAGTATTGTTTAAAATTAAAACTGCGAAAATTCTGAGGTAAAATTTTCGTCGCAGTGATTTGCAACGACAAATACTTCCTTCATTTTACAAATGAGGCAAAATTGGATGAAAATATTTTGGTATGCGGGTTTATAGAATTGCTGTTGAAATTTGCCGCGTTTCGCAGTATTTTTATGTGCATCGAGGCTTGATCAGAAAAATATTTTACCCCTAAACAAAATTACATAAAAATATTTCTGTATTAAAAAAAATTGCAAAATAATTTTAAAATTCCTGTTTGATTGATAAGAATTGGCGAAATTCACCCGAAATACTATTTGTGTATAGAAATATTTATTCAATAAAATTAAACTCAAAATTTTTATTTATTAGATGACAGAAAAATGACAAAATGTTTTAATTGATCGACGTTTTCAAAATGTTCAAGCGTACAGATTGTAGCGTTTCAATGAATGTATTTTTTTATGTAATGTTCAAGAATCCTTCCTGATTTTTACATATTCAAAATATTAACACAAGAAATTGTGTACATTGGTTGGGATTCATGCATGCAAGGTCCAAACAAAAATAAGCTGCACCAGGAGAAAACAAAAACAACATTAAAAAAAAAGTCAAGATAAAATATAACACAACATATAACTACAACAAAAATATATATAACTACAACAAAAAATATATAATATGAAAATTTATATATACATATAAACGCATTTTGCGAAACCGGTTGATGCATTTAAATAATGTGTAGAGCTCCAGTGGCTCAGTAGCTTCATGCCGCTTCCCGTAAGCTCAGCAAAGTGAAGCATCATTTGCCGCAGGCAGTGGTTGGGAGGGTGACTCTCCTTCACTGGGTTGCTGGAACTCCGTAGGTTGGGGACGTGTCTACGTTAATCTGTGACGTCCAAAGTCCTTCCGCTGGTGTGGCGTGGATGTGGAGAGGAGGGTGCCAGCTCACGTGTGGCCTCGTCACCTGACCTTGGTTCAAAATTACGAGGCACCTTAATTAGAGCAAAGACGTACTTTCACCTTCGTGGTGCTCTGTTCCAAACGAAAGACGCACCCTATTGACTTAATTCGCACTGCCAACGGCATAGCGAGCTTGGTTTGTCCAAGTGTCATAAGTAACAACAACAACAACAAATAATGTGTCTCAGAAAAATATTAAACAGATATTTCGTTCCTCATAAATCTCTCTGTATGTGATCTAAATATATCGCCGTACGATTTCTCTGTATTGCCAGAGAAGCGAGTGACGTCACCCATGTGACTGCTTGCGTTATTGTGTAACTTAAAATCTTTTTTTTTTTTCAGTATGCACTAGCCGAGCAATGTTTTGATTTCGATCAGAAATAAATGTTTGAACTTCTGTTTTTCAAAGTCATTATTGATAATTTCTGTCTTCAATTTAAATGTCGCGTAGATATTTCGGCCCATAATTTTATTATGTTACGTTGAAAAGAATTCCATTTTTATACATGATTGAGAAATCGAATTCGGAATTATTCAAATTAAAACGAAACGTAACAGTGTAAACATTGAATTCTTGCAATTGTTTAAATACGAAAGTGAATTCAGCTTTCATTACATTATTCTTTAAAATGAAACGGTTGCCAAGTTTTAATTCATATTCGAATCAGAAATATGAGACACGGTTTGGTTTGGTTTGTTTGTCGCTCAACGGTCATTTTTTGCACACGAGGGCTAATTAGACCGGGACTTACGGTTTAAAGTGGATTCCGAACCACTACAAACATCCATACCCATGGTGGGATTCGAACCCACGAACTGTTGAACCGAAGGCAAGAGCGCTAACCATTCGGCTGCCAGCTCGGCGAAATATGAGACACGAAAAATATTAAACCAATATTATTTTATTGCCACCATAAAAAATGATTCTTTATGGTGAGAATTTCTCAGTGCAAATATTGTAAAAGTTGAAAGCATGTTGATTATTTTATTACATTTATTTGCTACACAAACGACTAGTAAGCTTTAATGCTCGAGTCAAAACCAATTTTCGAGACACGCAATTCGTGAAGATTAGAATAATTTGCTCAGGATAATTTTAAAAGTCGAAAACACAACCTCTCGCATATTGAACGGATTTTTTTGCTTTTAATTTTTTAAACGGTTAAATATGGTGTTTCGCGATGCAGACAAAATTCGTAAGGCTGCACACATTTTTTGACCGTTATATTGTATACATTAAATATATAATAAACAATTCTCCCAATCAAAAACTAATGGTTGTTCAGATTTTAACAAAGCTAATTAGTTTTCTTTTTCTGTTATGTCTGGACGTCTATGTTTCCTTGTTTGGAAAAAAAAGAAACTTATCCAACGGATGTTAATGTGAATTCATTACCTACTCGTATACTATAACCGTCTTCATTGATTATCAAACATTCAACAGACAAACTTTCACGTGACCATGGCTTTGATAAATGCAAGCTGTATTGTCAGTGACCTTAGTCAGTGTCGCTTGAAAACGAACATTTGAGTTCTTTAGACAGACTGTTATTTTTACTTAGCATAAGTAAAAAATAAAGAATTATTTATGTTGATAATTATGTTTTACATTTTCTATTTAAATGTAATGAAATTAACTTTCTGTTAATAATGTTGTCAGTAAATTTGAAGTGCTGCTTCATATTCTGAACTATTAAATTTTCTGTACAATATTTTTTTTAAATAAAAAATACTTTTTCAATTATTATCATCAAAAAGAAAACATTCTTATTTATGAAATATTCCTCGATAAACTGACGTTCTCGTTACTATTACAGTATAAGTTATGTACAACATATTCCGAAACAGTTGATAATTTAACTGTTCAAGTTCAGTTTGGCATTTTTTACATTACAGGTAACCCTCCTATAACACGGTAGTTAGGTTCCTAGAAAATGCCGTGTTGTGTGAAATCGTGTTGTATGAGATCCAGAACTAGTACAAAAAGGGGGGTTACGTTCCAAAAACTTATTAAAAACCAATATTTTTTTTAATTCGACATAAACAACTTAATTTTTATTAAATAATAAATGTATATCCAACACAAAGTAAGAAAAAATATTTTAATCTAACGCAACCCTAATTTAATGAATTTATTCGTCGTCACTGCTCAGTGCAATCAACCGAGAACGTTTTTTGGGTGGAACGATATCGCCTTCACTTTCAGAACTTTTTTCTTTATTTAAAGTTTTTGTATGTTTTCCCCTCTTAAAAAAATCTGTAATCGAACTTTGCTGACTAGTTCTTACTAGGTCATTGTAAATTTCGCGGTATGGAGTTAAACAGTTTTGCAGCTCCCTTTTGAATTTTCGACTTCTTTCCGTGGAAGGGTCTTTTTTGAAGAAAAATGACTCGAGATTTTCCGCTAAGCATATGCCTTCTTGTAATTCTTTTAATGTTAAATTCTTAACTGCACAATCTTCATCAGAGCTAGCGTCCTCAAAATCTATTTGATTTGCATCCAGGGATGCCATTTCCATCAAATCTGCTTCGTCAACTTTTTCTTCCACTAATAATTCTTGAATGTCTTCAGTAGCCATACCCACAAAACCTTTGCCTCCGATTGATTTAGCGACTTTTAATATGGCACCAATTTCGTTTTCTGATGTTTCACGCAGTAAGGAATGAACATGTTTCCGCCGACCGATAACAAGCTCTAACATTGGAACAAAACCGTGTTATAGGATGACGTGTTGTAGGAATTTTTCCGCAATTTACGAATCGTGTTATAGCGAAACCGTGTTATAGGAGGGTTACCTGTATTTACATTCTTAGAAAATACAAGATTCTTAGTTTTTTAATTTGAAAAGCAACTTAAATAATGCTAAAGAATTTTTTTTTTCTAGTTTGACGTGAATTGTGACGGTGTCCGGTATCGAACCCAGAATATTCAGCATAACTCATCTTTTATTTGCCTTATGCTGAATGTTCTATTGAAAGCATAATAATCTGAATGTTATGAAGGTGTAATTGGCTTAATCTTGTACGATGATGAGCGAATTCGCATTGAATAGTGAAAAATCTAACAGAACAAACAAAAGAATCATTCAAACCTTAAATATAGGAAAAGTGCTCACGACTCATTAAATGAAAGGTAATTCATAGCTAAAATTGTGGAATCAAAGAAACTTTAAAAGTGGAGCATAGTTCTCCATATGCAGGTTGTATAAAACACGCATGCTCCATCAGTAAAATGTAACCGAAATGGAAGACAGAATCTTTGGTCTAACTTCCATAATTTATCATGCTTTGGACATTTGAAATCGAATCATAGAGTGAAATAAAATCCACAACAAATCAAAGTCTTACAACTGTATTTAAAGCGCAGATTAACTTTTAAGACTCGCGCAGCCTTTCTTTCTTTAATAACATTGATTAATACTTAAAATTCATTTTTAGCGTCCGCGGAGTCCTAGTTTGTTGGGAAACCGTTCTCATTCTCCGAAGGTATCGACCGAAGTTCCGGTGTATTCACCGAAGGTGACTGGGGCACATTCAACAGGTAAGTACAAGGGAATGACACCTATAGAGAGGGCAAGTATATTATAATTATATATATCCTCTGACGGTAGGTGGTTGTAGGCGGAGAAATCGAAGTCATTAGAAAATGAGATACAACATAAGTGGAATGATGGACGCTTAAACTACGTTTTTCTTCTTTTATTTTTCGTTCTTAAACTTTTTCGAGATAATTTTTAGATCGATTTTCTTGTATCAGAAATGCAACCATTAATCACAAATTTGTCGTTCGTGACTTTACAGAGAGACCTTATCATAATTGTTCCTCACAAACAATATTATATTTTTTTATAATTAATTGAGTTTATCTGTGAAAGGAAATATGAATTAAATTCAATAATTTTGCGAAACATATATTTAATATTGTTAATTTGAATCAGATTCAGTACTTAATAATATTTCATAAATGTTGTAAATGCACAAATTTATTTCAGTAATTTTAGATGCATGAATTATAATTCGTGCATATAAAATTATTGATACATTGTTGTATACAAGTTTTATTGATAAGGAAATTTCTAAATGAGCATATATTAATAATTGTGAACTCAAGTAAAATATTATAATTCCATAATTCTATGATATTCTCAAAAAATAATAAAAAAGTAATTTAGTAAAGAGAAAAAGAGAGTCATTTTGATGATGATAAACATATTAACTTTTAGAAACAAATAAAAAAAGCTTATATTAAAACACATTTTCCAAATAAATTTAGTTTAAATTATTTTGATATAAATGTATGTAATCATCTATATAATAAATTAAATAAAATAACCTTTAAGGGTAAATGGATATTGTCTTTAGAGCTTTTACATTGCCTATCATTTTTTTGTTTTCAATACTAAATTCAGTTTTAAATATACTACCATTGAAAAACATTATTGTCATTATGGAAATAACATGCGAATGTAAGTCATTTGTAGAATAACTTTTTACAAGAAAAACTTTGTCCTACTTTTATCTCACAAAAATACTAATTTTTATTTATTTATTTTTTTTATTAATTTATTGAGATTATCAGAGAAATATTTTCAATAAATTTATACAAAAGATCTTATTTAATGTTAATTGGAATCAATTTCAGTATTAAAAGATATTTCCTACTCAAGAATATTACTACAGAATTTTTGTTGCTGTATAAGATAGTCTTGAATATTCGTAGCTTCATTCACACTTAATTATGATGTACATGAATATTTATGATAATATATAAAGATAAATAAGTATTAAGATTTTTCCAATCCACTTAATTGCAAGAAAATCTATGATGATTATTATAACAACTGATAAATATTTATTTCTGAAACGAGTTCTCAACACTACATTTTCAATATTTGCTATTCTAATATTACTGTCTTATTACACTATTGAAAAAGTAATTTAAGCTTTATAACTTTATAAGCCCATTCTAAGCTTTATAAACCCATTCACAAACATTAAAAGTGTTTCACCAACATCAATAGACGTTCATTTACAAGTATAAAAATCAAAAACATTTATTATTAATGAAATTATAAGTATAACGCAACAAAAACATACACACATATCTATCATATTTTACATTCATTCTATTATGATGTCAAGAACTTAAATACTTTGTTGTTGGCTTAATTTTTATAAAAAATGATTTTATTAATGATGTTGTACCAGTAGTTATGATATTTTAAAATTAATATTTGAACTGTACCTTCAAAAGAAAAAGTTAAGTATAATATGAGCAACAGTATAACTTGCCATCTATAAATAAAATTATTTCATCAAAAATCAATCACCATGTTTTTTAAAAGCAGTGAAAAGAGAAATCAGATTATTTAAATTGAAGATTGAACGGCAGTTTAAGTACTTATTAATGATATTTCATAATTTTTCTGCAATTAATTTTAAAATTATTTTTGATATATATATATATATATTATATATTATAATAATGCAAATTACCAAAAAAATTTAGTATATTCATATTTTATCTGAAAGTTTCTCTTTGAATATGAAACAATAATCTTATGAAAGAATTTTTATCTGTAAGTATGTAGTATATTACGTAAGTATTGTTACACTGCAATTTAGATATATATTCTCCTAATTAGGAAAACTGAATATATGTAATAAGGGAATAAATTTTTTAAATTAAACTTGTGAAGTAAATATATTTATTGTAAATATTTGTATGTTAAAATAACACAGATTTTTTGTAATGGCATACATTTTTCCACATTTCTCATTAGTCTAACTCCAAACCATTTAAATTTATGACATTATCTCTTGTTAAAGCAATAAAACATTTTTTGTAACATTTGCAGAGCTTATAATTTGATCTCCAAGTTTTTTACTCAACTCCCATAAAATTCGGCATACTTGCATATATTTATCTGATTTTTAATTATTTCATTTTATATAGTTTATTTAGAAAGTTTGTAAGATTATATGATATAAGTAGTTATAAATAATGCGAAAGAAACAACAAAAGGGTGAAACAATTAAAAATCAATTTATAAAAAAAAACTATTATCAATAATGAATGATATTTGTCTTCACCTCTTATGGTTAAAATCCTACAAATTGTAGGGTTTTTTTTTTATGCATAAAGATAATTTATTTTTACAAGAGATTTTCCCATGCTTTCTTGAAAATTTCTGAGTACAAAGACCACAGGAAGCTAAGCTGCTTTTCACACATCTGATAATAATCTAAAATCGATCAAGACAAATAACACCCTTCCATAAGCCGAAATAACTCCTGTTAGTAAAGTAAGCAATCATAAAATGACCTATCCAAACACAGATGTTGTTTCCGTTTTCCCAGTTCATGGGATTATTTTAATATCAATTATATTTCCTAAAAATCTCCATTTAAATGTGTCGATAATATCACTTTTAGTATCACAATGACGAGAGTGTAAGAAAGGGGTATATAAGGAATGGTTGCAAAGAAGTAAGATTGTTCACAAGCGCTTTCAAAGCCTTTCAGTGCAATAACCGAATAGCACAAAAGAAGCTGTTGGGTGCTGTTTTACGTGGTAGAATTATCGGCTGTCTGGAATATGAAATTTCAAACTCGTAAGAATGTTATATTAAACATTAAAAATATAAATAAGAAGCCCTCATTGGTAAAGTAAACGACTGAGAAAACTCCTCTAAGTACAATCAATCATGAGCTATGAGGGTTCTTCTTCTTCTCTTCGAGTTGGGTTTGTATGTCATTGAGCACCTCTGCTTTAATCAGCATTTTGTACTGTTAACTCCAAACCCAATGTTTCTTAGTTCCATTTGCTCGGATCACCCACTTTATTAATAAAGTCTGATAACCCTTTAATGGAATCTAGGTGTAACTCTCTAGTATGGATGATGCCTAAAGAGGTTAATCTAGGGAGGGCAAGAGCCTCGCATTCATAAATGATATGCTTGGCCGTTTCCTCTTGCATATGACATTTCCTGCAGATAGGGTCTTGCTGAAACAGTCCCATTTTATGGAGATGTTTTCTGAAATAGTAGTGCCCAGTTATGAAGCCTACGATTAAACGTATCTTCTGCCTAGAGCATCTTAGAATTTCATAGGAAATCCTCGCTGATGATCTACAGATCATACCAGCTATGTGGGTTAAAATTTCTTTTCTAATTGTGGGTTAAATACCTGTATTCCTGGCTTAGTTTATTTGTCATTGAACGGTCTTAAAAAAGACCGTTTAATGATACGAGGCCTAATTAGACCTTACACGAAGCCTAATTAGATTGGGACCAACAATTCAAAGTCTTAATTCCCAGTGAGAATTTGCGTCTGTAAAAAATTTAAATACTGAATGTATCAGTTTTGGAAAAGTAAAAATTTTGGCTGAGAATATTTATGATTTTATTATAAAAAAATGTATATGTAGATAACTCAATGTTTCAAAGAAATTAAATTTTGATTTCCATTGAAGTTTTTAACTTGCATAATCTAGTAATTTGAAGATGTTTTTAAAATTTTGAGAGTACAAACAATGTTTACAATTTCAACATCAATTGTTAGTTCTGAATGTTCGTTCAGTAAATTAAAATTAATTCTGACATTTACGATCAACCATGGGACAAGATCTCTCGAGTGACGTACCATTTTTAAGAGTTAGAAAAAATCGAAGTGATCGACATTGAAGAAGCAATTTGTCAATTTCTTCATAAACGGCAAATAAAATGTATGCATAATTAATATATCATAATTCACTTTTATTTATAAGTACATTTACTTATCTGCATATAATAAATATTAACTTCATTCATTGCTAAAAATGTGTGTTTTTGTAAATAATTATATTAATATGCAAAAAATAATCTTTTTTAATTAATTATAAATTATTACAAGCTTGATTATTCTCCTGTCACATTTCTGAATCTAATTTTAGAGTTCTGATTGTTTTATTCGATTTGTGTGTTTCAAATTTAAAATCATAACCTAAACATTCAAATTTACCTGCATCTTGAATTATTTTGAAGAAGGTGCTTTTATTGTTTGTACGATAATCTCATAAAGAATTTATATTACTTTAGTATTCACTGTGTGGAGGAGAGCCAAATTAGATATCCTTCAAGTAAAATGAACTGGGAAAACGGAAACAAAGTCTGTATTTGGTAGGTCATTTTATAATAGTAATGTTGAATCCAACTCATTACAGTGCTGCTTGAATCCTGCAGAAGGACTCCCCAGGGTTTACTTTCACTTTAACTTAAGTACTCATGTTAATAAGAAAGACTACATCCCAGAACATCTTAGACAACTGACCTTGGAAAACCTAAGCCACATTCCTAACAATGCCATCAAAATCTTCACTGACGGTAGTAAAATTGATATTCTAGCAGGTAGTAGCATATATATTGAAACCCCTCACACCAAATTCACTCTTTCTCATCGTAATCCCAATCACTGCTCTGTCTTCAGAAGTGAATTGATTGCGATAGACCTGGGACTAGAAGCTATTCTTTCTGAAGAGGATTATGGTGACCTATGGATCTTGTCAGACAGCCGTAGTTCTCTCCACCATCTTAGTAATTGGCTTCTTGTAGGCGACAAGATCAGCAACTCTATCCTGCTTAAATTAAAACTCATTTCACTTAATCATGATGTTCACTTGCAATGGATACCTTCACATGTGAATCTCCACGGGAATGAAATGGCCGATAATCTTGCTAAGGAGGGTTGCAGGATTTCAAATACTCCCTCTTCCACACTTACTTTTCTGGAGTTATACTCCCGGGAAAAATCAAAAATCTCGGAGGAGTGGAAAACACCCCCCACCCATAATTGGTACAAGGGATCAAAACCGGGTTTGTCCCTTGACCTCCCGTGTGACAGACGTACCCGGACTGTTCTCTCAAGACTTGCTAGCGGTCATATTAAGTGCCTCACTTTCAACGAGGGCAGGAAAACTTTCGTCACCTGCACCAAGTGCCAAAATCATCAGGCTTCTCCTGAGCATCTTTTGGATTGCATGGGTCTCTCTAGGGAGGATCTCTTTAGCAATCCTCTTTTAGTCTTCGACTTCCTTACAGTCAACGAACTCGTGAATCTAGTCTGACTCCGTCAGACATGGAGGATAAGCAACAACAACAACATAATTGCTTACTTTACTGACAGGAGATATTTCGGTTTATGGAAAAGTGTCACCTCCCTCTAGTTTGTTGATCGATTTTAAATTATTACCAGATGTGTGAAAAGCAGTTTAAATTCCTGTGTTCTTTGTACTCAATATGTTTCAAGAAAGCGTGGGAAAATCTCTTGTAAAAATAAATTATCTTTATGCATAAAAATAAACCTACACAATTTGTAGGATTTTAATTAAAAGAGCTGAAGACAAATATCATTCATTATTGATAATAGTTTTTTTATGAATTTAATTTTTTAATTGTTTCACCCTTTTGCAGTTTCTTTCGCATTATTTGTAAATACTTAAATCATATAATCTTACAAACTTGCTAAACAAGCTGTATAAAATGAAATAATTAAAAATCAGTTAAATAAATATATGCATATGTGTCGAGTTTTTTTTTGTGAGTTTAAATTAAATTATAAGATCTGCAAATGTTTACAAAATAATGTTTTATTGCATTGAGAAGAGATAACGTCTTAAATTCGAATGGTTTGGAGTTCCAGTAATGAGAAATGTGGAAAAAATGTATGCCATCGCAAGAAATCTGTGATTAGTAACTTCAACATACAAATATTCTTAATAAATATATTTAGTTCACAAGTTTAATTTCAAAAATATATTCCCTTATTACTTACATTCCTTTTTGATAGTTAGGATAGAGAGAATGCATATCTATAAATTACAGTATAATTCTTATGTAATGTACTACATACTTTCAAATGAAAGTAATAAAATATAAATATATTAATTTATATTCATGTATTTTACATGACTATCAGATATATAGATTAAATATAGCAAAAATAATTTTAAAAATAATTGCAGAAAAATTATGAAAAATCATCAATAAGTGCTTAAACTGCCGTGAAAGGAGAATTCAGCTGATTTAAATTGAAATATTTTCATTTTCTTCTCACTTTTCAATTCTTTCACTGCTTTTAAATATACGAGATGAGTTTAGGTGTGAAATAAAATTTTATTTATAGAAGACAGGTTATTTTATTGATCTTATTATACTTCAACTTTTTTTTAAGGAACAGCAAATATTAATATTAAAATATCATAACCAATGGTACCACATTCATTAATAAAATCATTTTTTTATAAAAATGATATAAGCCAACAACGAAGTATTTAAGTTCTTGAAATCATAAGCACTTGAATGTAAAATATGATAGATATGTGTGTATGTTTTTGTTGTGTTATGCTGATAATTTCGCTAACAATCTATGTTTTTGATTTTCGTGTTTGTAAATAAACGTCTATTAATGTTGGTGAAACACTTTTAATGTTTGTTTATAAAGCTTAAACATTTAAAGAATTACTTTTTCAATAGTGTAATAAGACAGTAATATTAGAATAGCAAATATTGAAAATGTAGTGTTGAGAACTTGTTTTAGAAATAAATATTTATCAGTTGTTATTATAATTATCATAGATTTTCTTGCAACCAAGTAGATTGGAAAAATCTGAGAATACCTATTTATCTTTATATTGTCATAAATATTCATGTACATCATAATTAAGTGTGAATGAAGCAACAAATATTTAAGGCTATCTTATACACATCAACAAAAATTCTATATTAATATTCTTTAATTGAAATTTTATGAAAAATCATTTAATACTGAAACTGATTCCAAGTAATATTAAACAAGATCTATTGTATAAGTAAGTTGAAAATATTTTTCTGATAAACTTAATAATTTAATAAAAAAATAAAAATTAGTATTTTGTGTGAGGTAAAAGTTGAATAAAGTTTGTTTTGTAAAAAAGAATTATTCTACAATTGACATATATTTGCATGTTATTTCCATAATTACAAAAATTTTTTTCAATGGTAGCATATTTAATTGAATTTAGTATTGAAAACAAAAATGATAGGTAATGTAAAAACTAAAAACAATATTCATTTACACTTAAAGATTATTTTATTTAATTTATTACATAGATGATTTCATACACATTTATATCAAAATAGCTTAAATTAAATTTATTTTGAAAATATATTTTAATATAAGCTTTCTTTTTATTTGTTTCTAAGAGTTCCTAATTAAGTGTGAATGAAGCAACAAATATTTAAGGCTATCTTATACACATCAACAAAAATTCTATATAAATATTTTTTAATTCAAATTTTATGAAATATGTTTACCATCATCAAAATGACTCTCTTTTTCTCCTTAATAAATTTCTTTTTTCTTATTTTTTGAGAATGTCATAGAATTATGGAAATATAACATCTTATTGATGTTAACAGTTATTAATATATATTAATTTTGAAATCTCCTTAAACATAAAACTTGTAATTTGTGCATCTAAAATTACTGAAATCAATTTGTGCATTTAAAACATTGAAATATTATTAAGTACTGAATCTTATTCCAATTAACAATTAATATTAATTATAAGTTTAGCAAAATTATTCCATTTAATTTATACTTCATTTCACCGATTATGGCTCCACTTCTGTTACATTCGCTCCTGATTTCAATGGCTCAGCTCAAATGACGACCTCTTTCGTTAGCTGTGGCTGCAAGCGCAGAGATTTGGCGATGGATTGCGGCGTTTAGCGAAGCAAACATGAATGCCCGTACATCTCTCCTGAGAGAAGCGGATCCTAATGAATAGAACGGAATAATTAAAGAAAGTAAATAAGAAGAGCGTATGAGGCGAGAACAGCGAGAGAAATTAAGGAGTTTGTTGAGACAACATTCTGGAATTTTTTCTAATAATCCTAATAAAACTGAGTATGATATTAAATTGGTATCAAACAAGGTATTTGCAAGATACCGTCAAAGAAAAAACACCATTAAAAGATTCAAGGATTTGTAAAATTTACGCAAATTGAGATCTTTTTAAAATTATCACTCGCCTTAGAATCGGTATCACTCTCGAGATATGAAGATCCCGAGAAATGGCAACAGAACCTACCGTCTCTGCGTTAGTTACGATAATATTTCACTATCACCAAGACACAATTTTACTAGCGTGGCATCGAAGAAATATTTAGCTGTGCACTCATGATCATATTTAGTTCTTCCCATGGACATGTCATCAAACAAGATTATAGGATCGAAACCGCGTCGTACGTCTCATCACCACAATGAAATATTGAAGGCGGAAATTGCTCAAGTTAGATGAATTGAAGCGAATCTGATCATACGTCACCCTTCATTATCATCGAAGTTAGCGGCCGGGAGCTCCATCCATGCGTAGACTACTGCCGATTAAACGAGGTAATTCGTACCAAATATTACCCATTATCAAATATTGAAGAAAGGGTGGAGCAGGGAGGAGGATTTGAGTTTTTCACTGTTTTAGAACTAGTCAAGGGATATTGGTAGATTCTTCTCACTAAAAGAGCGCAGGGCATTGCAGCATTTATCGCGTTATTTGGAGGCTTTCGACCCTTATGGATGCTATTTGATCTTAAAAACGCACTGTATTTTTTTAGTATATAGACTCATGACCGAAGTTTCAAATGAGTGTGAAGGTTTTGTTGTTCCCTATATGGATGATATAGCAGTGCTTTCGAGGATTTGGGATGAGCATCTTCGTGTTCATTAGAATCGAGAAAGCTAAACTGACGATAAAATCATCCAAGTGTCAGTTTGCCCTTAACTACGTAAAATATCTAAGGCACGTGGTCGATGGTGGTTTTGGAAACTCTACTAAGTTTAAGATGCAAGCAGTACGCGCATTTCCCGACTTGAAACCAAAACGAACAGGCTACTATGGCCATTCGCATTTATTCTACCATAGCGGCACATCAGACAGATTCGCTAAAAGGAAATGAAAAGAAATTAAAAATTGACTGGACGGAGGTCAGTGAAGCTGCTTTTGTTATTTTAAAAGAAAAACTAAGTAGTATCCCTGTATTACATGCTCCGATTTATTCAGAACCTTACATCGTTCGATCGATGTGGGCATCAGCGCTGTCTTCGTACAGAAAATAAAGTGGAAAGAGCACCCAATGTTCTAAGTCACAAATTTTCAGAGCTTGAGACAAGGTATTGCATTACCGAAATGTAGAGGGCCGCCATTTGCTCTTAAAAGGCTGAATTTTTATTTAGAGGGGGGGGGGTCGTTCACCATAGTGACGGCCCACAATTCATTAGTCTGGTTGAAAAAAAATGCTAGTAATAACAGCAGACTATTAAAATAGTATTTCATGTTGCATAGTTTCGATAAAACTGGAAATCAGCATTAGAACGCCTTTAATCGTTGCATTACATATATGGCGCTGAAAAATTTGATTCATTGTAAATACTTGCATATTCTCAGTTCACAGAGTTTAATTCCTTCATTTCACAGAGTTTAATGCGTTTAGAGTTTATTAAATTTAAAAAGATAGAATAGTGTAAAAAATTTATAAGTAATACATACATTTTTTACCTTATTATTGATTGACATAAGATCACTGTTGGGTCTGAATGTGAGACGGAGTTGGTGGCTAGAGGAAAGATTGAGAGATTTTCCTACGGAGAAGACTTTATGTGGGTAAGAGCTATAACGCAATCGTTATTGCTTACAAAGCCCAAAGATTATTCCAAAATTTCGATGGAATTGAACGCCTTTTGCAGCTGTCAAAGAGATAGATTTTTCTCAGTTTGAACGCAGTACCAAAGACAATCAATTGGTTGAATCGGGGGATAATGTGCGAACAGCAAACAGGATTCGCTCATATGATAAACTATCAACACACCACTTAATTTATGAACATAAAGAATTATCTCTGTTAAAGAAAATCAACATTTCCACAAACAGGTCTAGTAAGTTTCTTTGAAAGTTGCTTGAAAAGAATGTAGTTAGTCCGCATTTCAACAAACACCATCTCAATTATTTCATCAAGACAAAGGCTGTTTTGAATAATTATATGCAATTTATGAACCACATTTACTTTTAAGATATTTTCCTCACAGAAGCTTTCCCATACACTATTTTCTAATCTATGCAGTTAAGTAAACAAATGGCTCTCGTTACACAAATATTATAAGAACATTTTCATTATTTTAGCGTATACATACTTTTTGTGGTTGATAAGCATTTTAAAATCTAAATGCGCATTAATCAATTTATTCTCATCAAAAAATCTAATAATTTTGCAGATTTTACGTTTATTCCATTTGTTATTTAAATATTTAGGGGGGGGGAATTCCAAATTGCTCACGACGTGTGCTTTAAGTCACGTCACGAGTCGTTAAAACATGTTACACAAGTTTTCCTCAAATTTCGTACGAACAAAGCTAATTTATTATAAGATATCTTTGCAAACTCAATTTTTAGACCTAAAATTAAAGTATTTTTACTGAAAAATGCAGTGATAATAGTGTGTTTAACAGCTAAATAGTATACAAAAGTGTTCAGATTCCCAAGGGTCACTAGACATACACAAATTGTGATAAACCTGATGATTAGTTAACCATATTTCGTATAAAATTAAGAGTCGAACACAGTCTCAACTTAATTGACTGAAAAGATATTTTAGACATACTTGAGTCTTAATTATTTTAATTGCAATCACATCAAAAATTTTCAGAAGACTAAAATCCCCAGGACGAAAAAGTGGCATTTCTGCTAGCTTAACAAAGCTATAACTAAGTGAACCACTTTCATAAGGGTCAAGAAAATAGTACATATGATACTCATGCTTCCAATCATCTTAGGATTTCAAACTTGATTTTAAGATTGAGTTAATTGAACAAACAAGTCACATTTTCAGTAATGTGCAAAAATTATTTTTTTTAAATAATTACGAATGTTCTATATGAATGTTTGCATGGTTCAATAAAGCATTAATCTTTAACGAATAATGCTTGGTTTTTAATAACATTGATAGTTTACAATTCTTTGTAAATGATTTGTAGAATAAATTGATGAAGGAAGAGAACACAAAAATCATTTAAAAATGCCCAAGTTTATTCTCGAATAAAAATGCAAAATTTTAATTTACAAAGAAATGCACCACCAATACAAAATTTGCATCAATATCTTGTAATAAATATTATGATACAAACATTGTCACATCAAATCTACAAACCATGACTAATATAAAATAGTTGCACTGCACATAAATATTATAAAAATTGACAATTCTCAAATTTCGCTAATTAGTCAAAATAAACGTTCTGTACATAAGCTATGACACTTTATTATTGCAATTTCATCAAATTCAAAAACTAAATAATTATCTTACAACAATTCAGTGAATATTTCTCATTTGTTATTGCTTTTGAAAATTGGAATTTTTTATAAATGCAGGACCGATTTGTTAAAATAAAACTTTTAATTATAAATCTGATAAATATATATATATATATATATATAATCAATTCTAAAAAATTATCAGCTAACTATAATCTATAATAAAGGTTTTCAATAAAACAAACACAAGTTTTTATAATTTCTTTTATAGTTTAATAGCCAATCAAAATCAACGAAACCAATTTGAAATACAATTCAGTTTTTTAGTAAATTTAAAAAGATACAATAAGATACAAAGTAATTTTTACTGTGTTCAAAATTTTATATCAACTCATTCAATTTTATGCGGATAAATTATTTTAATTCTAGATGAAAAAACTATACAAGTCTTTGGTATAAAGCCTAACGAGTCAGAAGATTAGAATCTTTAAAACTTTGTTTTCTACGTGTTTAGGAAATAACAATGTAGCTACTGAATGGTAAGCTACAATCATGATTACATAATACATCACAAATATATTGATTATTGCTATCAGGAAAATTCACAATGCAACTGATGAAAATTACAGAACTATACAGTAGATTAAAACATTAAAAATATTTGATTACACAAAGATGAAAATGCAGCATTTGTAAGAAAATGCTTAATACTTACAACAAAAATACACTTTTTACACAAAATAATATCAAATACAGGAGAAAATTTTAAAACAATGCAAATTAATAATATAAATATTGATGTATTTTAACAATATGTTTAAGGATTTCAATACTCTGATTTCAGTCCATAATGTATTGTGTAAAAAATTACAAAATACACATGTAATTTTTCAAATTTTTAAAAATTAAATTTTTTTTTAACAAGCTATAAAATGGTCTTTCAAAACAAATTTACAGAATCTTAACAAATGGAATGTGCCCTTTTTGATGTTAAGAATCACTTATTTTGTCTAAAGACATATTTAAGGGATATAACAGTTTATATTTTTAAGAATGAGATTAAATATCTCTTTAATAACCAAATAAATAAGCTTAAGTTAATATGAAAATAATTTTATTACCTAAGATGTAGATCAACTTGCCTAAATTAATCAAAATATCACATTGGGTACAAAGCTATAAATTGTGCAACATTTGGGTTCATAATTAGTTCAGGTTAATAAATGTGTAACAAGATGAATTAAGAAACAAGTAAAACAAAATTTGATGCTAAATTAAAAAAAATATTGACAAATAAAGCACTTCATGCAAGTTGAAAATATATTGAAAATTTATTAATTCCCATGCAGGCAAATTATATTCTTCACAAAAAATACCTTTACTCATGTATCTTTAATACAGAAAACATATTTATTTCAACTGAAGCACAAAGTTGAAAAGGATTTTAAGAAAAAATATTAATTCTGTGGAAAATAGTAGAAACTTGAACATGTTTTTTAGTTCATAAATTTTTATCTTATAAATATGGCAACATGTTTAAGAGCACTTGATACTTTCATATGTAAGCACTGACTGTGCTTGTAACTAATTAATACATTTATATTTTAACAATTAACATACAAAATGATTTACACACACCACTCCTTGTTAACAGAAAAAATACAGCAGTATCAAACATAACTGCACAATTAAAGGGAACACTCTAAAGCTATACTAATATAAAATTCCAAGCACTGAAGTTGACATTTAAAAGAATTTGACCTTTAAGAGACAAAAAAGTGACATTTCTTAGTAATGAATTAGATTTCTAAAAAAAAATATTAAAATTTAATTTTAAATTCTAAAAACAAATATTACTAAGAAAATAAAAAAAAATTTAATTTAGAAAAAAATTAATTTATTTAACTTGGTTTAATTTAGAGTAAATAAAATAAAAACACAAGAAAAATATTGAAAACAGAATTCAGTATATCATTTTATTAGTTTAGATGTAAAAAATATAATAGAAAAATTATATTTTTTATAAGTGAACTAATTAATTTGACAGAAAAAACAAATGTTAAAATATTTGCCATTTTGATAACAGTAGTAATAATAACAAAAATTATATTCTTTAATAGAATCCTTAATATTTTGAATAATTTGCTAATATAACATTTTCTATTAAGCTAACAAAATCTCACAGGAACTTATTTAAATTTAATACCAAAAATTAAGAACTTTGCAATTTTTTTTCACATTAAATTTTGAATTTTAATGTTCACTGGATACTTATAATCACTTAAAAATTTAAATACAAGTAGCTTATTTTTATATTTGTTGGTTTCAGGGTTGGATTATGTTTCAATATAACATGATATGTTTGGATAGTAAAATTACTTTGCTTCTATCATGAAAGGCATTAAATACAAGTTACTATTAGTATCTTCACCTACAACTGCTTAGTCATAATTGATTATTTTCCTTTAATATTAATACATGGGTATAATGTTTAAGTGCATCATTTAATGTGTGCTAAAATATTTAAATAAATTTCTTAAAACTTCAATTTTACACACACATAGAACATGAAATGAACTAATATAAAGAAATCTGAATTTAATATATCCAGGAGTATTATATTATTAATTTCACATGAATAATCAATTTCATAAAAAATTTTAAATATATGTAACTTGATTTTAATAAAATAATTTGAAAAATATTTAAAAATTATTCCAAATGATTTAAAGTCTAAAATATTTAAAATCTAATCAATTAAAAAAGCAAAAGAAACATGTGTGCGATAATACAGTACATAAATTAAGAGTACTGAGTTATGTATGATCCTTAATTTCTTTCTGAGCAAGAAATTTAAGGATTATATTGATATGAAACTAAAGCTACTAAATAAAAAAATAGAACTAAAACTGTAATATCAAAGAAAACTCAAACTGTATTTTTGATGAAAATATTTCCTAAAAACTCTTACACTTTTAGTTCAAAGTTTTACACAATTGCAATCTTTAGGCAGAAATCCACCAGAAATCATTTTAAGAGATCAAAATAAGCAGACTAGAAATCCAAAAGCTAGTAGAGACAAGATTACAGTAAGTTTTCTGAAGGGTTAAAAAGGACATCTTCCAACGGCTTTACTTCCGTTTCAATGCTGCAACCATTTTCAGTAGGAATTTTCTCTTGGACTGAATTATTAGTAGTCACATCGGTCAATTCTTTTGTAGCTACTTCTTTATCATTGACTTCATGAATGAATTTTTCTTCTTCAGACGGTGTTGTTTCAGCAACCGTGTTTTCATTCGCTTTAACTTCTAAATTACTTTTCTTAGGAAATTTATTTTTAAGGGTTAAAGGATTCTTCTCTTTTGTTTTCAATGCATCCTTAGCAAATTGATTTTTATTAACTGATCGGGAATTTAAAGTCTTTGGCACATCTTTCTTAACAACATCATTTTTTAAGGAAGAACCAAGGGTTTTGGCAACAGATTTGCTACTTAGAGATGCTACTGGTTTTAAAGTACTGGGTGCACTTGACACAGATGATATTTTACTAGATACTTTTGAAACTGCAGCTTTCTTCTCAACTATTTGTTTGTTAGTAATATCTTTAGTTTCCTTAACATCAGGTTTCCTTAATGTTGAAGGAGGAGCTGCTCGTTTCAAAGCAATATTTGGTCTAGATTTCGATTCAAGAGGAGCATTTTTCACAACAGATGTAGATTTACCATATGTTGAAGCTCTATTAGGAACAGTACAAGATACTGGACGATTCAAAGTATTAGTTACATTTGTACGAGTAATAGTAGAGGTTGATTTAATGCCCTGATTAATAGGTTGCTTTTTAACAAGAGGAGTGGAAGTAGTAGGACTATCATTTCTTTTTACTTCATTGCTTGAAGATTTGGGTTTAAAGTTCACACCATTATTTAACAAGGAAGATTTCGTTGTTAAGTTGCGTGAACTAATTGAGCTTCCAGATTTGCTTTGAGAAGCTGTACTTCGAGGAGCTGCTGTTGCTTTAGAAGTTTTACTTGCAACAGTATTAGATACTTTAGAGCTCACAATTTCTCTTTTTGACGAGGCAGTTACTTGAAGTGATTTTTCAGACACTCTTTTAACAGGAGGTGCAACCGTAGACTTAATGAATTTACTTTTATCCTTCAAGTCAAAATTCTTTTTTTCAGGAAGTTTTTTGTTTTTATCAATATTTCCAATACTTTTACCTTTGTTTTTAAGTTCACAAGCAGAATTCAATGCTTCCTTTTTCAATTTTAAGCTATCTGATCGTCCAGTGGGTTTCACAGTTGAAGATGAGGTGACCGAAGTTTTATGTTTTGCACCGCCAACTGTGTTGCCTTTCATGTAACTCCAACCACCATCTTTCTCAGAATCTGAATCAATATCCTCAGTGACACCTTCTGCCTCTGGTATTTCAACAGGAATGGTCTGAAGATCAACTGCAACTGCTTCAGTGTGAGAATCTTGTTCAGAAGGCAATATTGCTGTTGTTGGTAATAAACTTTCTTTCATGTCAGTAAGGGGTAAAGGTATACCATCTAAAATAATAGTAGGTTCTGAGACTGCATAGCTTCCAGAATTGGATGTGAGAGAAGAAATATTGACTTCTGATGGGATACTATATTCTGGAACTGAATTATGAATTTGGGACAATTGCTCAAGCATTGGTGTGATATTGGTTGCTTGTAAATTTTCATCAAGTGAAGCAGAAATTGATGAGTTTGAAGGTTTAAGCATTGATTCACTATTTACAACTTTAGCTTTAATGTCTATAGGATCAATTAATGGATTTGCCTCATTTTCTGAAGTGCTACTTAAATTTATGTTACTTTGATTTTCAGGTAAACTTTTAGGAAGAAGTTCAATTTCGGAATGTGCTTCTTGATTGCCGATATTTGTATTTAAGCTCTCGTTAAATTGTTGTATTGGCAAACTAGGAGATACTGATTTTTCATTTACTTCACCTGAGAAATTTGTGCTCATTATTGGTTGCTCCTGTGTTGGAAAATTTTTGGAAGCATGTGATTGTACTGATGTTGGCATATTAGAAGGATATTCAATTACTTGGTTTGACATACTCATATCTTCAGCTGGAATGATTTCAGGAGAATGAGATTGCTCAGATAATGATAAAAGTAAAGATGTCTCTGCTATTTCAGTAGGTATGTTTATATCAGATATTTTATCAATAACTGGAATTACTTCTGAAATATCTTCAGAAGTAGTAAAGCTTTCTTTGTCAGCTTCAGAATCTTTGAAATTTTCACTAGAATTATCCAGTAAATTTGGATTATTCACGCTAACATCAGCAACTGTTGTCTGATCTTTTTCTTTCAAAAGTAATTCACCTTGTGTCACATTTTCTATAACTTCTGCTACATTTACAGACATTACAATTTCACCCTGCAAATTATTCTCTTTAAAATCTTGTTGAACCATTGTTATACCCGAATGGAAGTTTGAGTCCACTAATATTTCTGAATGAGCCATATCAGAGACAGAATCAAATAATACCGAAGAATTATTCAATACATCTGTTTTACCCTGAACATTTTCTGTAACAAAAGATTTCATAACAAAAGGTTCAGCAAAAGGATTCAATTTTTGAGTGCTAACATGCACAACAGTTTCATCAGTATTGTTAGTTGAAAGACATTTTACAGCTGTTTCAATGGTACTGGAAACAACAGAAGAAGCAATATCCACAGCTTCAGATGGAGATACATATTCCATAGAAAGATCTTTTGAAATCAAACTTTCAGAATCTAAGGCTGATATCAATCCTTGTGAAAACAGGTTAGAGTATGTCGTCCTTGCTGGATTTGTAGAATCAGCACTATTAGAAGATGGTATGCTTGAAGAAATTGTATTTACCTCTGTTTGAAACTGCTGTGCTGCAAGATCATCAATAGGTGGTGTAGGTAACTCACTTAAAGCAGTTGTTTCAGGAGCAGAATAAGCATTAGCAGGCTGTTGAAGTGAAAACATATTTTGATCACAATTTTCAATATTTACTGGATGGAGAGACGAGTTCTCTGCAGTAATTTCAGAAGAAAAGCCAAAGGAATCGCCCTCAAAACCAGATGCATTTGGTATAAGAGAAGCGTTTTTCACTTTTTTGCTTGATGTTGCATTTAAATCTAATTCAGTTGGTTTTGTTAAAGGGTGATTGTTCATTATATCAGTACCAGACTTTTCTTCGCCATTAATGTCAACATTGGTAGAGATAAAATTTGATTCACTTACATTTCTAACATATTCTGGAGCACATTCTCTTATGTCTTTAATATCCTTAAGAAAGACAACAACAGCAGTAATATTGTCTTCTGAACCTTGCAATTTAGATTGATGAACTAATTTTGCTGCTATGGCATCAACTGGTTCATCTAAAGCACTTTGAGATAAATTATTATATAAGGCTGAAATGACATCATCTGGTGACATCGTATCCCACAAGCCATCACAAGCTAAAATTAAAAAATCTTCATTTCCATCAAGATCTATCACAGTAATTTCAGGCTCACAACTTATGTATGGTTTGTGATCTGGATCGCCTATAAAAAATGTTTTTAATAAAACTTAATATCACATTTTATTCTATACATATTTAAATTAACAAATACAACAATTTGTAATTTATTATCTTACAATTTTCATAAGCTTATATTTTGCTTTACATGGTGTGTGCACTTGGTTAATGATAAAAAAAATTGAATTTAGTATATAAGCTCATTACATAATATACATAATGTAACAAGTTCATATAAAAAATTGAAAAAAGATTTTAAGTCACTGGTGAACCTTTCAGACATTCACACATGTAAACTAGACATGTTAGTTTAATTAAAGCATATACATTCAAAACAGAATAAAGATAATAAAACTGAAACAAAAATCAGTTTTTATACTATTAAATAAAATAAAAAAGAATTTTATTTTACAGTTTTCCCACTTATCAGCAAAATAATCTGTATTTGAAATTTCCAATTTAAATAAATCTAATAAAAACTTTAAATATAATTAGGAAATGCATGAAGACTACCATGTACAACAAATTAAGAATATGCAACAGAGTCCTAGAGGAATGAATTTAATAAGGTAGAGCACATTTTGTTGCAAAATTATTTAAACTAAATAAGGTTACATTAAGTGATCTATGATTTCATTTACAAATAAAGGTTAATTTGAGCAGGATTTATAAACTTCAGTTTGGAATTTATTTTAAATATTCACACTCGTGGAGAGAATTAAACCTTCAAATAGTTTAACTAAAAATCAGAGTTTTTAGCAATTTAATGTTTGGTTTGGACTGTTTTAGAATTTTTATTGTAAACAATTTATAAATTAAATATTGTAAGATTTCTTAATTAAGCTTCATAACAAATATTTTTTTAAAAATCCAATTAAAGTTTTGGAAAACTTATTTTTGTTTGAATTTATTCTAATACTCAGCATTCACAAGATAAAACAAACTTGTAAAGAGAAATTAATTTTAACTTAAGTTAGAATTTGAAAAACTTATTAAAACTTTTTTAATAAGGAAGAAAGGATTTTTTCAATTACATAATGTTTAAGAGAAACCTAAAATTTTACAAGTCAGTTATATTAGAAATAAAACTCACACTGCACAAAGAATATTGCAGAAGAAAGGACTAAAATATAAGGCATTTACAAACCAAAGTGATTCTGTAAATTAAAAAGGAAAACTATATATATATATGTGTGTGTATATATATATACACACATACACAGAGATATATACACACACATACATATTATATATATATATATATATATATATATATATATATATATATATATATATATATATACGCATACACACATATATATCCTTCTCAGATTTCTATTCTTTTTCTTTATTCTGTTTTTGAGAAATCAATCTTAATTTTTTTATGCTGAAAATTTTCAGATCTTCTATTGTCTTTTATTCTAGCACCACTTGAGATGATGCTAGAATATATTGTTTACAAATATTCTTATCAAATATTAAATACATCATCCGAATTTCACCATTTTCTTTGAGCATATATTGTAGCTTATTCATACTTTTTCTGGTGAACATTAAAAAGTGGATTTCAGTTCTAGTTTAAGCTAATATTTACATTTAAAGTTAAAATTGGTTTATTATACCTTAATTTCCCTCCACAAATGCTGTATAAATTATTTTGTATCCTAAATGAAAAACAAATTTATATATCAGAATCACTTTAATATTTTTCTTTTAGTTCAGTGCCATAGGTCAATACTTAAGCAAGATTTTTTTTCTGCTAAGAATAATTAATCAAAATTTATCAACTGTCCTATACAGTTATTTTAGTTTAGATTTCTTTTACTTTCTTTTAATAAATTTCTTATTAAAAGAAAATAAAAGAAAGCTTAACCTAAATCACTTTTACCATAAGGTAAAAGTTTAATATCATTTGTGTTCCAAATAAAAAAATTGAACCCAAGAGAAAGGAGGAGGGGAGAAGAGTCTTACACTTCTCAAATGTTACACTTTTTCTCAAAAAACTTTTTAGATGGTCATGCAAAGTTTTTATTTGTAATAGTAATTTTTTTAAAATGTCATTATAAAAATTATTCACTTAGAAAACTGGAAAAATTTTAGAGTAGATTCACAAAATCTTATGCAGGAAAGTTAGATCCTAACTAGTTACGATTATATATAATTACGAAATAGGTATAGGCTTCACACATGAAATAAAATTCAGTGTTATTGTAATTTAATTTATTTCCATACCAAATTATAGAACTTCTAACATCTTAAACATTTAAAAAATAAATACAATGCATTTATAACAAAATTGTATGCAATCTTTGCTATTTGTAGCACGGAAATGTGACTAGAATATGACTTAAAATAAAAATTAAAAATGACTCGTCAAATATTATCAAAGTAAAGCAAAAACGAAAAGAATAAATAAAATATGTAACAAATTCAAAATACAATTCAATTATTTTAATTAAAAATATCCTATTTTTAATCACATTTCACACCAAATTTCTTAAGTTAACATCTATGACTTTTATATACTTGGACATTTTCACAAAATCTAAAGAGGGAAAAAAAAGCATTTTTTAAAAAATTTTAATCTTTTTACGATTTTTTCCCTACAAATAGCATTTCAAGTTTAACATGGAAGAGCCTACTTTGATATGTATTACCATAACCACCACATTACCTTTTTTAAATTATTAAAGATAATTTATTTAATCCAAAAAAAATTACTGCTGTTTTACTATTTTTTAAAATCACGAGGGCTAATTAGACTGGGACCTACAGTTTAAAGTGGATTCCGAACCACTACAAACATCCATGCCAAAGGTGGGATTACAAGGAAAATCAAATATATATATACATACACACACTATAGATAAAAAACCAGAAAATATTGCATATGTTTAATTACATAACTTTACTATAGAACATAACTTTCTATAAATAAAAAATTTCTGAATCAAAGAATTAAAAAATATTTACCAATAGCTCTGGTAACAGCCAGCATTCCATTCACTCTCCATGTACCAAAAAAAGATATGCAACCACCAAGATTTTCAATTCTTTGTTTTTCATCCTGGAAGAAAATTAACAATGCATGAATTTTATACTGCAAATTTATTAACTTATTCTGCTCAATACCTACGAATCGGATGAAAAATGTTTATTACCAGTCTTTCAGGTTTATGTGGGCTTGTAACAATCAAAGGCTTTCCATCCTTGACTAACACAGCTTGAGAATCTCCTACCCATGATAAGTAAACAGTTTTTTCTCTAATTAAGGCACATATTGCAGTAGTTCCACTTTTAAGATTCTAGAAAAGTCAAGAAAATAAGCACCTACTTAATGCGGAAAATGTTATTGAGATGAACATTAATGTATATTTTAGTCTCCAATATAGTAACTGAAAAACATTACAATGTTTGCTAAATTTAAAGAACTGCAATTGAAAAAAATAATTTTAAGCTTTGAAAATTTCTGTTTTTACTCTAAAATCCTTTTTAAAATTTCGTTTTTGCAAATAATACAAAAACAGTGTTCAGAAACATTGACAACGATAATTTTAAAATGAGAAAATATAATAACAATGTTGCATTACATAATAATCAATTACATAATATTTTATAAAGGCAAGTTATTTTTGTTTTAATGTAAGGTGAAATTATTTGCTACAATAAAATTTAATACTTTTTATCATGACATATTAAAAATTTAATTTCAGCATTGTTATGACATTAACAACTGAAGCAAACACTTTTAAACCATATTTTTTTAGCCCAAAGAATTTAAATAAGAAAAAAACAAAATAGGAGGCTATAAAATATCATAACTTGCTTAGCATTTTTATCTTAAGGGTGTACTTTGTTACATATTAAAACAGGGCATAAATAATTACTCTTTTTAATTTTTTTAAAAAAAAATTTAATTAAAAAAAGATCAACAAAATATGTTTTAAATTCAGCAGTATTTATCAACATATTAAAATATAGAGCAAAATCAATAATTTTTCTAGAGTAAGAATTGAATTATTCTAAATTTTATTGTGTATACTAATTACCCTATTTTCCTGTATATACTCTATGGATTATATGTATATACTCTATGGATTATATGTTAAAAAGGTTTCCAATTTTGTTGGGTGTATTATATGCCACTGCAGATAAACAGATAAAACATTCTTAATCAGAAAAGATAACAATAAAGTTTTAAAAGAAATGACATTTATGTTTCATAAAATAAATAACGAATAGTGCCACACTCAACTGATTTATTTTAAGTATAATCATCATTGCCTAACTGCATTCCAAAATGAATTTGGTTCTTCAGAACGATATTACAGTTGCAATTGGCCAACATTTCGCATTCTGCCTTGACCTGAGCTGTTTTGCTCTAAAAACATTCAAATTCCTATATCGTCAACTAGAAGTGAAAACTATTACGTAACAGAGCAAATTTTAAACTAAAAGCTATAGGAAAAACAAAAATAAAAAATGGCAACAAACATGGTAATGTAAGGTGAAAAACAAAGCATGTGGTGCAAAAGAAAAAATATATCCAATACATAGTTTGAAAATAATTCCTTTCTTTCATTTAATTATAAAATAAACTCATATTTTATTTTTAAAATATGAGTAAACTTGTTTTAAAAGTTATTAAAACCCATACATAAAAAAATTATAAGTTTTACTACAATCTTCTCAGATCTTGATCAATGTAGTACTTTCATCTCATTAACATCATTCAAACAGATCTTTTTCATAATAAATGTTTTTTTCACATGCAATTTATTGTATTTATATTTAATCATACTGTGTATTTTTTTATTTATTTTACACCAAATTATCAACTGTATATATTTTCAGCACTTTGTCAGAAAAACTGCTGTGGGTTATATGCCGCTGTTGATTGTGCAATGCTTTTTTTCTTTTACTCGAAAATATCTTGTGGCTAATACACAGTTGTGTATTATATTTAGGAAAATATAGCATATTTATTATATTTCACAAACTTAGGCAGAAAACAAACAAAAAACTTTAAGTACACAAATACAGCAATGTTTACAGTTTTGAACAGTTTGTTGCTCATTTTATTTATTTTGCAGAATAGTGGGTTCTGAGTCAATGCAAACATTCAAGCCAAAAATGGGAATTGAAATCAAGAACTAAAGACTAAAGCAGTCCAGTTAGCAGCCAAATGGTCACTAACTTAGCTGAACTATAACAAAAAAAATGTTTCACTTATTAGAGGAAAAGCATGTATAAAATTCCGTCGAAAAGTAAATGATTGCTTAAATTGAAAAATAAATATTAAAAGTACAAGGGAAATTTATAATAAAATTTATTTTCCTTGGAATTACAAAAAGTGATTCTTCTAGTTTTTTTAATTAGTTAATTATATGTTACAACATGAAAATACCTAAGAATTTTAAGAAATAATCAAAATTAGATTTCTAAATTCATAAATAAAGCATTTTTTGTTTTTATTAATAAAGATTAAAGTATTTTAGCACAAAATGTATTTTCAACATATTTCTTAATCAACAAAACACAAGGAAATTCAAATGTATTTCAAGAGGATAACATACCTGTTCTTGGCACTTTTTAAAAAAGTTATCATCAGTTATTTTGTAAGCTTCAGCAATTGCCTTTGTAGTATCTGTCAGAAAATCAGGATGGTTGGCAATATTAATATGAAGGTGAGCAGATGCATAACTAGCAGCATCAACACCCGAGTGGCCATCAAACACAGCATAATAACTATGTGGGGGTACATCCTAAAATATATGTTTTCAAAATTTGTATATTAAGTTTTAATCATTAACATAATGAATAGAAGTTAGTTTAGAAACACTATACGGAACGGCATATCTTTATACATATGAGAACAAAAAAGGATCAGTGAACAATGTAATAAAATAGAAAAATTATACAATCTAAACATTATCTTCCCAAAAAGAGACAAACTAATTTCCTTAGTTTTAATTTTCAATTAAGATAAAATATTAAATGTAATGTTCCAGAAATTTTCAATATGCCAATAAAAATAATTTTCTAAGTTTTTTTTCCTTCTAATTCATTAACATTTTTAGAGAAACAAATTAGGTATATTTTACAAGAAATCATTTTTTAAACATTAATATAATTATTGATTATTTCTAATCACCAAGCACACTTTCAAACATGGAATAATTCAAATTGAAATGTAGTGTTGGACTGATGTCTAAAAAAGTTTTCATTCACTACAGCTGAGTCTTATCTTGCAACTTGCTAACATAAGAGAAGCACTTTTTTTTTAACCAGGTATACTTTTAATATGCTTTTGTAATATTTTTTATTAAATAGAATTAATACAACATTCAATTTCACAAAATGAAAATATTTGAAAATAAATGTAAGAAACACATCATACTGGATTGTTTTATAAATATTTACATTCTATTATTCAAAACTCTGCTTTTAAATATTGTTAAAAGATTAACTCATTCTCATTAATTTCTAATTTTTTTTTTTAAAGTAAAGTAATACTTCTTTCTCAGTGACATGCATGTTTATAATCTATTCAAGATCTTATATCTTTGATCTATTCAAGAATTCTATTTCGGGTTGTGTGATACTAAGTTCTTAAACTATGATACAGTTATTGAACTTTTTGACTACCCTTCTCCCTCTGAAATAACTCAGTTGTCTTTTCTTGTTGTTCCAATCTGTTGGGTTAATCTTTCTGCACTTTTAATACAGGTACTTTTTGGAGGACCCAACCTATTCAACCAAACATTCCAAGACCCACTCATCAACACTTTAAACACTGATAAAATTTATAATTATTGAATCAGTGCCAATTTTTTAGTTCATGTTTTTTTCTATCTCGAAGTTATTTTGCATCTCTTGATCATTTAGCTATTAAGAGAAACAGACTTATTATAAACATACTACTCAATACATTAGCTGGCTTGAAAACTAATGGTTGCTTTTGACATGTGAAGATTTGTTTGATCAGCACTTAGAGTCCAAACATCAACAACCATTGGAAAAATGAACTTAAAATTTGTTGAACTAAAGTTCTTAAGCTACCAGTTTGAACTATCAGAATAGAATATATTTCTTAAAATTAAAAATATAACTTTTGTTTTCTATTAAAATGCTTTATTATTAATTATGCTCCATTACATTAAAATTTCTCAATGTAAATAAAACTCCAAGGTATTAACATAAAAATCAACATAAAGAGATTTTTATTTCAGCAATAAGGTTTATGTAATTACATGAAAGGTGTTGCTTTTATTATTTTATTTATGTAAAAAATTATAATGGAATAAAAAGACAGTTTTTATTTACAAAAGTCTAAAAAACACTTATTCTGTTTTAAACTACAAAAATAATGTAATTTTTCTAGAAGACTTATCTAGAACAAATGACTTGGCTTTTTTATACAACATATTTTGAAATTCAATACAATAAATTTAAATAAATAGTTCAATTTTTATAAATAAAAATATATGCAAAACACATAAAGGACAGATTATATTTTAAAAGTTATTTAGTTTGTTTGACAATTTAAAAATTTAAATAAAAAATGATTTTAAGTAATTGCATTTTCTTACTTTAGAATAAACTCACATTTTAAATAAATATTTGAACAAGGAACAACAATGAGAGCAATTTAAATTATAATGATGCAGATTTTAACACAATATCCAAACGATAAAAAAGTTTATATTTAAATTGCATTTTAAATGCCATTCATGTAAAAAAAAAAAAAAAAAAAAATATACAAGATTACTTGATTAATAAAATTTTTGTCCAAAATAATTTTTATAAAATTCCATGTCAAAATAGCAATACATTTAATAATGAAAACTTTTTAAAATACATCAATCAGTAAAATATTGGTTAATCTTATTAAAATGCTTATATTTTTATTTGTTCAAAATTTTGAATTTTTTATTTAACACAAAAATTTTTATGAATTAAATACAATTCTTATTTTAAACAATTTTGCAAAAAAATTGTTTTAATTATTTTGAAAAAGTAAATTATAAGAAGGAATATAAATCTTTGGAAAAAAAAACTATCCAAACTGCTATGGTACAATGCAAGTGACCAAACTTTTCAGGCATTGTATCAATTTACCTTTAAGTCTAAGAGCAAATTTAAATCTGGATGAATGACATGTCGATCTTCCATTTTACGTCTTTTATTTTTTATAGCAAAAACTGATGCCATATAAGGTGATGAAGTGGTAAATATACTGTCATTTACATCATTTATGAATGATCTACATACAACTGCTAGCTTCTTCATGGTTTCATTATACAGCATTAAAGAATTCAAAGCTGAAATAGAGAAGTTTTTTTACAGTACAACTTTTTTAAATAATTATAATTAATATATATCAACAGTAACTATATTTCATACACAATTCCTGCATTTTGGTTTCCTTTCATGTAAAATAATTTAAAATTATTAAAGGGAAAATAATAGCATGTTAACAATTATGTTAGCAACAATTAAACAAATATTGGTATAGTAAAAACTACAGAGGAAAAATAAAAAGGGAAATTGATAAGTCTTAAATATGCAAAGCTAAATTAAGAACGAAATGTAACATTTATTAAGTAACAATTTAATATGGCAGCAAATCTAATTCATAAGCAAATTTTAGGAATTGCTTAAGAAATCTTAGAAAATGGTATATCTAGGTGCTTGTTTCTATAAAATATCATCCCCTAATTTGGCATACTTCATGTGAAATTATTATTAAGGCATTTAAAAATGTAGGCCTCATGCTATAAATATAAGAAATTATAGTTTCAACAATGCAGTAAGTTATTTTGGGATGTAATCCTACAGGAAAGTATGATACTGACAGATAGAACTAAAATGCACATGGATACATATTTACATTAAAGTTGCAGTAAAAAAATAAAAATTTATTTTAATATTTGAAAATTCCAATATTAAGTTAACAAAATAGTTTCTTATAATTTACAAATTAGTCTTCCAGAAATACAGATGTGAATAGATTTGCAATTCTACTGAGAATTAAATTGTTGAAAATTTATTCATAACTGAATGATATTTTTTTATGTAAATACACACAAATAATCCATTAAATATTACTCTTCAACATTTTGTCCATTTGTGTGGTTTTAAAGGATTTTTCAATTGCACTAAGAAATTTTATTATGTTTCTTGAGTTATTATTACAAAAGCCTAAATTTTTTAAATCAGGATACTAATACAAAATGTTAGGAAAATAAACTTATGCATTTCTATTAAAATTTTTAAAAAATAGAAATTAAGATTTTGCTATATTTAATATGCATATATACTTATGAATTAATCTAATACCAACATAAAAATATTTACATAAAATTTATAAAATAACAGAAGCATAATGAAATTTATAACCCTTAGATTTAAATATAGCATTTAGTTGTGATTCTAACATTTTAATATAAATTTTTAATAAGGATTTAAAAGAAATAATGATACACTGCAATGAATGCGAAAAATGCCTTTTGTTTGAGTAACTGATCATAGATTGGAAATAAAATCATACACAATTTTAACACTTCAATTAAATTCTACTGAAACTGGAAATACCAGGAAAAAAATTCAGTTATTCATATCCATACCAGGAACTAATATTTTACAGATTAATATCAATGATATTTTAACTATACCTCAAAGATCAAGTTGGATCAAGTGCTTAGCATGACCAGAGAGTTCATGGTACCCAGATCACAGCCATATAGGAGTATAAGCAAATGTTAATGTAGTACATTAACGTCAAGGTTAAGGGTTATAATATCTACCATGTTGATATTATAACAGGTGGTGAATGCCTCATCTTTCTTGTTAGAGACATCCCTTATCAAAATGTTATTACAAATAACTCTGGTTTGGAAATTCAGGGAATAAGTAATTAGGGAATTAAAACTCTCAATATTTACAATAAGTACCATTCATTAAATAATGAAGTCTTGCCTTCAGCTCGTCAAAATCTTTTTTGCTGAGAATTCAATACTGATTTCTCAATGCTAAAACTTTGATTGGGGATATTCTGGCATAAATAAGAAAGGAGCTGAATTTAATATAGCATGATTGACAGCTGAGGCAAAATTCACCTAAATGGCAGCAATAGAAGTCATACTTCTTATAGATATTTTTCTTTTGAAACTCTGGATATTTCCACTGTCAGTCTTAACCTTTATTCTGGAAGCAAATGACCAACCACCTTGTCCTGATTGAACTAAATGGTAAATCACATTTTACCATTAGATTACAGAGACACTGGAACTTCAAAAAGGAAAATTAAGATTCATTTGCTTATGACTGATAATGGATTAAAGTCCAATACTCTGAGTAGCAATGTCAACAATGATTGGGTCACCCTCAAGAAGTGAATAAAAGATCCAAAGATCGATGCCACAGGGAAACATTAAGCAGTACAACACTTATGGTTGTGCCTTTGTTAGAAAAAAGAAAACAGTTGCATCAAACTTTAGACAGATCCAACAATAGTCAGACCAAAACTCTTTAACAAAATTCATTCAGAAACTAAATGTATACATGCTGTAATTAAGAGGAAATAATGGAATGATATGTGTAACAAGCTTGAATCAACCAAATTGTGGAAACTTGTAGGAAAATATTAGCAAAGAACAGTTACAGGTTAAGATTTGTAACACAATATGACATGGAGATGAACATTTTGCCCAGGATGATAAGCGTGAGGCTAATTTATTGGATTCTCACTAAAAACATATGAATAACTTAGTTTTCAAATGAAAAAAATATTGTAAAAGAAAGGGCCAGCAAAATTATTCATGATTGTTGATCTAGGGAATTCAATTTTCTTAAAAAAAAAATCTTTTTTATGAGTCAGAGAAAATACAGGGGATCTCAAATTGGATCAATCACTGGGATCTAAATGAATTAATGGGCCAATATTAAATCATCTGTTAAGAAATGAAGGCTTTTAGATAATGATTGAATCTTGGAATTAAGAGTCTCTTCCTAGTGATCAGAAAAGAGCAATTATTGACCCTATTAGAAAAATTAATAAAGAGGCTCTACCTGAAAGTTTTAGGCCTATTTTCTTGACATATTACTTGTAAAGTAATGGAGATATGGTTTTAAGAAGAAATATTTTTATTATTTGGTTACTCATGATCTTCTGAAGGAACAGTATGCTTTTAAAGGACACAGCACCACAGATTAGGAGCTTTATTTTTGTCAAAAGATTAGAGATGCTCTAAATATAAATAAAAAAAAAACCACACTAATCATACTGTAGCAGTCTTCTAGACCTAACTAAGTCCTTTGACAGAATATGAAATTAAAACTCTCAAATTCTTCAATTCCTTTCGAATTCCTGGAAAGGCCTCAAACCAGATATATAACTTTTGTAGAAACAATCAAAATAAAGTTAGACACTCAGAGCTTGAAGCTTTTTCAGGTGTGTACCTCAGATGTCTTGAGCACAATTATTTTTTTTTCATTATTTTTGGCTTGTCTTGAGTGAACCACAAATGGTTGCGAAGTTTAGATATACAATAGTCACCACAATAGTGTGGTTTTCTCAGCCTGTTTGAAGTGAGCTGACCATCAGGCCACTCCTAACCCTATTCAGGTTTGTCTGGTGGTTTCCAGAATTGATCTTTTCACAAGCTCAATTTTAGTATTAGATTTTCTTATAGTGACAAATTTCATAGAACTGATTTAGTATTAATAAACATCAGAGATATGCAACAATTAAATTCCTAAAATTCTCTGTTTTCACCCTTAAAAAAACCTTAAGGTTCAATGTTGTGCATTAATATACTCCCATTTTGTTATGCACAGTCTTGAGTTATTTTAAATGCAGTAAAAACAATTTACTTAAAGAAACACTGACACAGAGAGTAAAACTTTCTAAAGCATGCATGATATGGAGACTGTCAAATTGAGGTTGTAAAGAAATTGCTATTTTTAAAAATATGACAACTATTTATCATGTATCACAAGTAATGAAAAAAAAATACAATTCCATTAAAAATGGAATGATAATATTTAAAATTTATGTACATAAAATCATCTGTTAGGTAAACAATGTGTCACTAAGATTAAAACATTTTAGTAGAAGATATTAAAAATTTTCTTTCAGTTTTTAAAAGAAAACTTTTTTGTAACTAAATATTTATCTATTGATTTCCCTGCCAAAATTAGAAAACTATTAACCATGAAAAATTCCTACTTTCACAAGATAAAAATATCATAAAAAAAAAAGAATTTAAATTAAAAGACTAACAAGTCATAAGAAACCTTAAACATTTTGTGAAGTTAACATAAATATACACTAATTGCAAACATGACCATATTCAGAATTTAAACAAAGAAAATGTCAACAGTAACAAGTATATTATATAGAATATAAAAATGATATGATAAAAACTGTAGCAGAATGTAAAAGACAGTTATAAAAAATAACAAAAGTTGTCTTGATAAAATGGTTTGTTTATTGTGGCCATGAAAATTAATTCTGCCTCATAAACAATTCTGAAATATGAAAAAAAAAATATATATATATAAATGAATTGGATTATATTTAAGTAATTAAAGTATAGTCATACTTTTGAAGAATTAAAACATTTAACAACCATTCAATTTGACAATTATATAATCAATAATTACAAATAACTACATCGTAGAAATTTTACCTTTTTCTTGATCATATGTATTTTCTTCTAATTGTGGTACAGGAAGAGAATTTTCTATTTGTTGAGCAGTTTCTTTGGCTATTGCTATAGCTAAAGGATAAGGACATTTCCTATAATGAAATAAAAACATAAATATTTTGAAGCTAATTTAGTAACAGATTATATTCTATAAACATAAAAAAGACAATATTTCAAGAATTACTTAAGCAAATATTTTTTTGATATTTCAGACAATCTTCATAAATCAGATTAAATCTACATTTTTAAAAACTTTTTTTTTAATAATTGTAACTTTGCATAAGTATGCATCATAAATTTCTAAGTTAAAAATTGCATTAATAAGAAAATTTCATTTTATATTGGTTTAACAATTGATCATGCTTGTATTTAAATGAGAATATTTATATGAATTTGGTTGGTTTGACACTAAGTATGTAGTAAATAAGCTAATACAACAAGAATTTATTGCATACAAGAATAAATATGAAATATTTTAAACAGTGATATTACAGTCATCTTTTGTTGGGCAGATTCAAATCAAACCTTACATGTAATAAAGCACTATTTTTCTCATGAAGAAAAACAGATTATGTTTTCATATTGTTTGGTTTTTCACATAAGCCTTCAAATTTTGCATCACTCATATTTTCAATGATGTTTAAATATGATGACTGAGTCAACCAATTCGAAACCTATATATATTCTAATGCAAAGTTAATTTTATACAGCAGCAATCGCAAAAATTATGGTTTACAAGAAAATTTTGCTTTTTCACAGAAAAATATGGAACATTGCCACTCATCATGTTATGCTTTAAGATGTATTGAAACAGAATTTAATTCATAAGAAAAGATAAAACAGTATAGAAATGCAACTTCATAGAATAACGCTATGGTAAATAAGTCTGTTATAGTTGCAATGTTTTAATGTTTTGCTTCATCATCTTTTTCTTCATGGTATACATATGCATGTTGGAGAGTGAAACTATTCGAATGTTTCACTCGCCAATATGACACATATGTATATCAGCTGAAACATTTAATGGTGGGCTTACAAATGTATTGAGTTCAATATAAAATCTATTTAATGTATTAGTTGGGTTATTAAAGATTTTGTGTATTTTCTTTTGTATGCTGATATTTATTTATAACAAATATGATCTTTAATAATAACATTAGTAGTACTTCACCTAATTGATCAATAAATCAGAATCTCTAGTCTTTATCAGGCACCATTAGGAAACATTGAAACAGGAGGTGGATTTAGCAAAATAACAGCTGGAATATTCACAAAGAATACATGAAAATATTCAAAAGTAAGTTATTGCTTTAAAAAATAATGACCACGAAAGATTATCATTACTAAAGGCTTCCCCTCTCATGGTAAATCAGATCACAAAATGCAAAAGCTATACAGGATTAGAGAATTAATTAAGCCTTGTATGCTAAAAGCCTGTGAACAAATTGAGAATGTATACTGTGCAAAAACTGAAAGTAATTCCTATATTTGCTAAAACTATCAAGAGAAAAATCGAAGATAATAAAAATCGTAACAAATTTAACAATGTATTCAATACATCTAGACAAATTTATAGACATTATAAATGAGAGCTGTATGAAGAACCACTTTGTTTGCTTAATTTGCAGGGTAAAATAATCATTTCCGAGATGCTTGAAACTCACAGTTGCTAAAGGGAACATGAAATTGATTGGAAAAATTATTGAGGTATGCACAGATATGACTGGATTTCAGGAACTGTTGTAAAGATGAAGACTGATGGTCACACACACATTTTAAGAGACCCAGACAGCATCAAAAACAACTTGAAGCAAATAAAATATCCTCAGAAATATACCAAGTATTATCAAATGTCATTGAAATTATAAAGGGAATTAGACACAAAGTACTCAATTCTGGAATAATTTATGCCTTTGTAAAGAAATAGGCTTTGATTTTACTCTTCTTCATCAAGCTGAGGTGAGATGGATGTCAAGGGAGAAAACACTGAACTGACTATTCTCCTTGTGGGAAGAAATCAAATTATTTTCAGGAACAAAATAAGCTGAAATTACAAAAATTCTGGTCTAATAAAAATTGAATACCTGGCAAATATTTTTTTCGTGTTAAATGAACTAAACATACCCTTGCAAGGGCAACTTAAGGACGTGTTAATAATATGAAGTAAAATAGATGTTTCAAAAGAAAATATTATGTGGTAAATATGATTGGTTAAAGACTATCCACAAATGTTTTGTAATTTTGATGAATACATGAAGGAAAATATTAACTAGCAAGTAGTAACTCTAATTTAAAAGCATGGGGAATAACTTACAGAATCTTTGGCTTGTTATAGCACATAAAATGAAGATCCCAAACATAAAAATATGTGGGTAATAGGTTTGTTTGTCGCTCAACAATCATTTTTTGCACACGAGGGCTAATAGACCGGGACTTACGGTTTAAAGTGGATTCCGAACCACTACAAACATCCATGCCCAAGGTGGGATTCGAACCCACGAACTGTTGAACCGAAGGCAAGAGCGCTAACCATTCGGCTGCCAGCTCGGCTATGTGGGTAATCGATTTGTTAGCAGCAAAGATTCATGATACTAATTTAAGCATGCCTCTAAAAGAATCCCTCAAACTATCATTTGATGAAACTCTCAAATTTAAATTTAATTTATTTTTATCATGATCTCAGTTTTGACTTTCCATAAAGAGTAAATACCCTGTTCTTAGTAAACAAGTGATGAAAATTCGGATTCAATTCACAAATTATTAATGTGAAAAAGCCTTTGCATCTGACACAATCATCAAAACACAGTACTGATTTCAGCTTGAAATAAATTCAGTTCTCCATCTGGTAGTAATAAAATTGGATCCAAATATCCATATAATCTTCTTTCAAGTAATCAAATATTCATCACACAAGGAATGTATAATGCTAAAAGTTTAGTATACTTAAGCCTTCTTTTAACTGTTTAGTTTTTACAGTTTTTGTTTATTTCACCATGGTTTTATAATACAGTTTTTTATAGTATGGTAACAATAGTTTTATTTTATTAACTAGGTACATTTTTATGTGTTCTTAGATTACAATTTTTTTATATAAATACAGTTAACACTTAAAAAAGTCTATTAGTGTTCATGAGATCAAAAGTTTGGTGACCATAATGTTTGCATTATGAATGTTAACATTATCTTCCTATAGAATACACTGACATCTTTAAAATATTGTAATTAAAGGCAGATTGTAGTTTTATTATATTTAAGTTAATGTGGTTACGCATTAAAATACTGTTTCCTAACAGTTCTCTTTTGTAACTACATATAATAATTGTCAATATAGGCAAACATTTGAAAGATAATATTTTTATGATTTAAGAAAAAGAGTTTAATTTTCAGCAGACAAAATTTAATTTTATTTTTTGAGTTTAGGCAATGGAAAGCCCTGCTAAAAATTATAAGATACATATTGACAAATGAAACACAAAATATTTTTAAATCTTTCAATAGCTAAGTATTTAAAAGTTTTGGATATTTATTTTTTGATGATGTAAAAACTTTAGCTTTATTCCTTTAAACAAATTGGATCATTTTCAAATATTTTTTCATTAAAAGAACGTGACTTGTTATTAAAAAATTATAATAACAGAAATACATCTAATTCATCTAAAGTATTTCTTGTTTTTAATTAAAAGTTTTCAACTTTTGCAAAATAACAATCTTCAAAATTTTTATAAGTATTTAAGAACATATATATGTTTAAATTAAACTAATTAGATTAACTACTGTTAATGAGTACACATCTTTTTCATATGACTTGGCTCTACCATGAAAGTTTTCAACATATAGATGTATTATTTAAAAAAAATACCATGTATTACTGCATATGGTAACACATATTGTTCATATAGTAATTTATTTCAAATCTACATGTCAGTACTACAAATGATAAAAGATTCTTATTTAAATTCATCCAGATATGATCCGATTATTATTTAACTTTTTAAGTAGATTCTTCTATTTCCTCAAAAATTTAATAATTTTTTCAAGAGTTAATAAAATAGATATTACTAAAAGATTAAAGAAAAAATCTTCAAAACTATTAAAAAAATTGTTAAAAAATGGCATAACTTCAAATAAGAATGGATGTAAATATGTAAAATAAATATAATTGCTATAATTAATTAAATTTTAAGCATAATTGCAACATTAAAATAACTCTATTACAACTGAATAAATGTTGAAGTTTTATTCCGACTCTGTTTCTTAGTTTCGGGAGCGGTGAAAAAACGAGAATTTTGGGATTAACATAAGTGCTTTTTGGCCACTTTATCATAAGGTTTCAACTATTTCAAAATTAACTACGATCTAACAGAGGGAAGATTTATGACACAGGTATAAATATTCTGTCTTAATGCAATTTTAATTATTTTTATTTTTAATATTTGATTCATATAGCATTCAATGACTTTTTTTCCATTTATAAATGATCATCGCTTTCAGCAATCGGGATTATCACTTTCTAAAGCACAGAATTTATACTACATAGTAAACGACCTAAGCCTGTTGTAACACAATTCAGAATTCATTGGGAAAACTCTTCCGTAACAGTTTTTCACAAACTTTCGGGCACTTGTAATATGAGTTCGTATTCCATGTTTTCCCCTGAATGTATGAAATAATGAGATATCCAATGAGTGTTGTTCAACTTTGCTTGTAAAATGATTGAGAATATAAAAATTGAGAGAAATACTTTTTAATTTGTAAATGTATATTAACTTATATATGCCTAACTATGTATATATAAGTAAAGCGATAAATTTTTATGAAATATGACAAAAGTTTTTTTTTAATTTCAGGAGCTATTGTAAAAATAAATTAAGGTAATCCTTGATCAGTAATCATGATTACAAATGTCATGCAGTGCATCTATTTCTTAGAGTCATGTAAAGAAATTATATTTGTTGATTCAACTTGCAGTTGTGAGCATAATTCAACAAGTATTACAATATCATTTATATCAACAAAAATTTAAGCTTTGTCATTAGCTGCACTTTTTCATCCAGCACAAACCACAGAACTATCTTAGTGCCTTCAAGTTGCTTAAGGAAAATTTCCCTGTTTGTTTTGGTGAAAAGTCTAAGTATTAAAGTGTCATCACTAAAGTTTATTTAATTTAAGAAGATTTAACATTTTAAGCATGTTTCTGTCATTGAGCTGAATACATATTGTGATAATGGAAAAATAGATTTCTCAAACTTAAAATTGCTTTTACTTCTCTAATTATTTATAAAAAAAAACATGAAGCAAGAAAATGTGTTACTTATAAAAAAATTATATATGTATTTGATTTATCTTATGATTATGTAAAGTAATCATTTGAAGTTTTTCAAAAATTCAATAATTTTTTCCTTCTTTTGAAATTAAATCAATCCTTTTTACCAGTACTTTAATTTCATTATGACATTTATATTTCAGCAACCACAAATATTCGTGACTGATGATTCATCAGCAGAAAAAGTCCTTTGAAGTTAGCCTGGCCTGAAAGTGAGCAATTCTAATGTCATTTCCATGAGACACAAAATGAATGGAAATGAGTGTTTTTCCATTCTGAGGAGGTACAGAAAGATGAAAGACCATGTCTCGTGAAACTTTATCTAGCATTGAGTATTTTTACTGTTAATCCATTTTAGTTACACTTTTTATACATGTAAGTACTTTTGATTATTCATAAATTTGTTGAGAAATGTCACATCTGATATAAAATCCAAATACGCTGACAACTGTTTAGGGTGTAAATTTTATACTAAAATAGATTACTAACTTTAAAATGATTTGTTTAAGCCATGTTATCTAAATTCAAATAACCGAAACATATTTTATAACTGCAAGTCATAAATATATTAGTAAAAAGTAAAAATTTTAAATCTGACCTTCCAATGCAATAAAATACTTTTGAAAAAAAATAGTACTGAAATTTATACGAGATTTCAAGTTTATAATAAAATCTATTTCATGTTTAAAGGGAAATTAGTTATTATATAGTGTAATCCTAACATCAGAAATTTCTTTTCTTATTCAGGGTTCGTACAAATTTCCAAGATTCAAATTCCAGGAGTCAAATCAAAAATTTCCAGGAGGTATCGACATTCACGTTAAATAATTTTTTATTTTATTTTAAAAATTGTTCTTAACCAAATATGTATAGAATTATGTACATGCAATGTTTTTCACTCATTTCTATAAGTAATAAAAACAAATGGCAAACATTAATGAGACTATTTTTTATTTAAGTTGAAATTATTAAATTATTTCAAAAGCCTTCAATGAATTTACAGCTATAACAGCAAATTTTTTATTTAAATAATCAACATTCTATATTTATTATTCATAATCAATTACACATATTTATAAATTTTTGTTTAGTTTGTGTTTATTCTTTTTCATATATATTTAATGTAAAATTATTAATTTAATATATCAAATTTCATAACTTTACATAAACTATAGAGATTTATGAAACCTAAACATATAGATAATATATAGACATATAAATTAACTCAAGTCATTTTAAAGGGTTTTTTCTTTCCTCAATTCATTTGTTAATGAATGTAAGCATCCTCAAAGTGTGATTGTATATAATACATTGTTTTATGAGAAAGAAAAATATTTATGTGTTATTCATGAATTTGCTATTGTTTTGTGATAAAATTAATATTTATGACTATTATATTTTGATTTTTAGGTGATGTATGCAAAATGTAAATAAACACTTGAGCAGTCAGTACAGAATATATTAAAAGAAAATCATTTGTGTTAAAGTTTGTGAAACGATTTGAATCATTTTATAATAGGACAAGAGAATGGGTACTATTCTACAAACAGAATTTATTAACAAGGCAAAATAATACAAACAATTTTGCTGAAGCAATGATAAGGATTTTAAGAGATGTAGTGCTATGTCGAACAAAAGCATTTAATGTAGCTTTGTGCGATTTGTGTTTATTAATGTGGGAGCCATATTTAATAAATAAAACTCAGAATAAGCTCATTCAAGAAAAAATAATGTAATTTATGAGCATTTTTTGGGGGAGAAAAATCTTTTGATGTTGAAAAATAGAAATTGTAGGTTCAAATATTTTTTTCTGTACCCAGTAATTATGGAAGTAATAAATATTTAATAAATGCTGATATAGGAACATTTACATGTCCTTCTGGTGTATGTGGGACGTTTTGTAAACACCAATTTTTTATCATGAAGAAGAAAACATTCAATTCATGAATGCTCCTCCTATGACACCATCTGAAAAATATGAGCTAGTAAGATAAGCTTTTGGTGATAAATGTCCTCAACCATCTTTTTTTCAATATAATTTTATTAATAGTAATAATAATGCTCAGAATAACAACATTAACAACAATAAAAATGAATTTACATAATCAGATATTACCAATATTGCACCAAATAAAGAAATGGCATCTCATGAACAGTAAGAACTCATACAAAAATTATCTAACTACAAAACTTAGTTCAAAAAGGCACAAGAAAAAAATTCTGTAATTAAACTCATTAGAAATTTAAAGCAAATTCATAATATTAGAGATTTAGATAAACTTTATTTTTAAAAAAAAAAAAACTAGAGCACAAAGAAAAATAACGGTTCAACGTCTTAAATAAAAGCCAACTTCAATAACTAGGCATCGTACTAGTTTAACCAAGTCTAATACAAGAACACTATCAGGTCCACCTCCTCTTTCTTCATAGAATAAGGGAATAAAACATTAAAGAAATTTTAATTGTAACAATGAAAAGAATACACCTAATGCTAAACATCATGGTACAAATCATTAAAATTAAATTATTAATTAAAATTAAATTGTAATCAGTGTTTAATTATAATATTTTGATGTTTTATTTGTGTAACAAGTTGGAATAAAATTTCATTGTAACAGAATATATATGTAATATATGCTTTTTTGCCATGTATATAAAAAGTATCTTTATTTTTGGTTTATTTACAAAATTTTTTAATAACAAGTAATGATTATAACAATAAATTTATAAAAATATATTCATTGTTATCAGTGATTTTATATCAATTAATCTTTCAGTATTAAAATCACAATTTTGCCATTTTAAAAATACATATTTTCATAAAAATTGTGTATTTACACTCTAGTCATTAATATTTTTCTGTTGCTTACAATTTTAGTTATTTTCTTAATTTAATATGAAATGTTCAAATTTCCTTTATCATTAAATAGCATGTTTCCGTAACAAAATCAATGTAACATATTTGGAACTTTGTCTACCTGATCACTGACACTAATCATTGACAGAAACAATTTTGAAGCTTCTTATTAACCATTGAAGCATGTCCCTCTAAGCAAAGATATTTATCTGATTTTTTATTAAAACAATGATGGTAATATGGAAAAATTTAAGTCTGTGATATATTTGTTTTTCTACTCATACATGATTTTAATGAATTAAATGAAATCTGATCAGCTATATTTTAATATTAATAGATGCAAAACATGTTAATAAAAGAAAATAATCCAGGAACACAATAACTATACAATTCAAAATTGCTTTATGGAATTCTAAATACTTAATATCATTAAGAATTTCATTATCAGCAAAGGTATTTAACTGGAAACTTCCCTTTTATGGATAGTTATATTTATAAAAAGTAATGAAAATTTAGCATTTTGTGACAATTTCAAATGTAATAAAAAATTTTTCTTAAATAATTAAAAGTTTAAAGCTATGAAAATATTACGATTAAAAATATGATGTTAATTAAAAGGTTCTTCTTCTTAGAGTTGGGTTTGTATGTCATTGGGCACCTCTGCTTTTATCAGCATTTTGTACCATTAACTCCAAACCCAATGTTTCCTAGTTCCAGTTTCTTGGGTCGCCCACTTTATTAATAAAGTCCAATAATCCTTTAATGGAGTCTAGGTGTAACTCTCTAGTATGGATGATGCATGAAGAAGTTAATCTAGGGAGGGCAAGGGCCTCGCATTCATAAATGATATGCTCTGCCGTTTCCTCTTGCGTATGACATTTCCAGCAGATAGGGTCTTGCTGAAACAGTCCCATCTGGTCAGAGAGTCAGTCATACTAGGGATAGCTTCCTGACTTTCACCAGAAGATGGTTTGGAGGTCATTTCTACCTCAAGTGAAGTATTCATTACTGCCCCTTTACAAGACTGCCTCTTAGTTCCCTTGTCTTTTTCAGCAAGGTCTACTTCAGAGGCATCACCTGCAGATGCAGAAAGGTTTGTTATTTCTTGTGTCTTTTCAGCCACAAGATAACAGTTTATAAGCTCAGGTAATATAAGAGCCTCACATTCGTAAATGATATGCTTGGCCATTTCCTCTTGCGTATGACATTTCCTGCAGATAGGGTCTTGCTGACACAGGCCCATTTTATGGAGGTGTTTCTGAAATAGTAGTGCCCAGTTATGAAGCCTACGATTAAACGTATCTTCTGCCTAGAGCATCTTAAATTAAAAGGTTAATGAAATTAGTTTTAAAAAGACTTATTTTTAAACTAATAAAGGAGAGCCCACACCATTGGTGACAAACTGAAAGAAGTGCCAAATGAATGAAATTTCAAATAGTTTGGTTTACTGCATCTAGTTTATTGAAATAGGGTTATTGTTACCATTATCCAAACTAAATTTCTGAATCCAGTGTACTTATCACCAAATTATTTAAATTCATTTTTCTACTATGCCTTACCAGCAAACTTGTAACAAAGTTTTCTACTGCTAATGCACTTAGAACTTTGCTAATCTGGCAGTGCTTTATTCAAATTTAATTATTTTGTTTCATTTAACTGTCTTTAATTACATATGCATGTCAATTTGTCAAAGGGGGTGTATCCCATATTTAAAAGCAACAGATTAAAAGAATCAGCAAGGTAATGTTTGACACATTCGTATACCCCCCTCCGGTGTCTGATAGTTTTTCTTTTTGGTTAAAGCATAATAACTTGGTATTATAATTTATGTTGTGTATTTTATTATGTTTAATATTAATATAACTGAACTTAAATGAAAAATACTATGTCTAACTATTGATATACTCTTATTTTTAATATATCAGATTCTATGTATAAAAGCAAAATATTTTATAGATATTTGAACTAATAACTAGTGTTTCTTTTGCTTTATTAAGAACTTAATAATTATGGCTTATATCGTAGTAACTCTTTGTTAATTAGCATAATTGTGGGTATTTATATCAGGATAGCTACCCACGAATATTTAAGCTACATTAAAAGACTAAGAGTTATTAAGATTGGCGCAAGCAATGATTATTGCTAACCAAAATCATTTGCGCCAAAGGTGTGGGCTCTGCTAGGATCCAACCCTAGTAAAAAAACTTGGTAAATGTTACTGTTACATATCATAAATATTATTTTAGAGTGAAATATATTTTATATTATATTTTAAAGTCAACAAACTATATTTGTTAAAATTTAACAATTTTTATTATGATAAAAGATATTGTACTTTACATTATTAATAAAGAATTATGTATAAAATTTAAACTAAAAACTACCGATTTTAAATGTTTTTTATTAGAATGCTTCAGAAAATCTTAATTGTACACACTTTTAAATTATTATTGTTATAACTTCATACAACAATATTTAACATTATAATAATTCATTTATAGACACTTAAGATATAAAAGATGACAAATTTTCAAAATAAACAATGTAACTGTGCATGCGCAAGATTTAATTATGGGCCAACTAATTTTGGCACTGTTTTTCTCGTGCCAAGGATTTGTAAGGCCATGGGCAAATTTGGAAGAAATTCGCCAGAAAAGAAACGCCAGCAAACATCACAAAATAGGCATTCCGGCCAATATTGTATGTTTGCCAGAAAATTAGAAATATCTGGCAGGGCACTGGTGACAAAGCAAATTATTTACCTTTATTTCTGTTTTTTCTTTTTTCCCCCTTCAAAATAATGCTTGTGATTAGCTTTTATCCATATTTTTATGATGAAGATTAATTCATGATAATTCTTCACAAAGATTATTAAATTAATTTTTGAATATTAGATATTACATTTTTATTAAATTTATTAAAAATTAAATTATTTATTAATGATAAAATTTATTTTAAATAAAAAATAAAAAAATTTATAAAAATTATAAAGATTGAAGATATTTGTGGGATTGAATAGATAGAACTTATTTTGACAAATATAAAAAATGTTCTATTCAAGGAAATAAGTCTTATGTTTCACAAAACGTTAAAAAATCTGAGTTAGGGTTATAATTTGTGTTAATAGTAAACATGGAATTTTTTTATAAGAAGGAAATAAATTGAAATTTCAGATATTTTTTTACATTTAAATATTTCTTTAAATTAATTTAGATAAAATACACAGAACATATTCTCAATTTAAATATACCAAATTTAATATTATTGAAAACATTGATTCTTGCGTTTAATATATATAACTGAAACAGTAATTTTGCTACATATTTTATGTTGGTTGCTTAGATGTAATAGAATTTTAGTAAAATAAATTCAATATTAAAATTTAAAAAAAATTGGAATTAAAGTAATATTTGTTAACAATTTATGTATAGATTGCTGAGCTAAATTAAGTTTAAATATAAGGATACAATAATGTAAACTTTTTTTGATTGTGAATTAAGGTCTTAGAAAGCATTTATTGAAGTTAGTATTTGTAACTACCATTTATTTTTGATTATACAGCTAATAGTACAGAATATAAATATAAAAAAGTTAGTAATTTACATTTTTAAACATTTAGAAGTGCATTGTTATATTTTTTTGTTTTTCATAAAACAATTTACATGAAAAATAATTTAATACTATTTGAATTAAATTGATAATTTACTTGCCATATATTTAAAGACTCAGTTATTTTTATTTAATGATTTATAGTTATTATAAAAAATTCTCAAATATTTATTTTAAAAATATAATTATATATTCAAAACAATGATGTAATTCAATGAGTTGGATTAAATTTTGATTATGAAATATACATTAGTTTTGTTGAATAATGATATTTTTCAACATCTTAAAAAAACAAAATATAAAAAAATGTCAAAAATAACACATTCTGAGTTTTGTATATATCAGGCGTCTCGATAAATAAACAGTCATAATTTCATAAAAATTTGATATTGCCCATCAGTCAAAATGTCTTTAAATAATTCAACATGATGTAAATAGTTTCATTGGTTAAACTAAACAATGATGTCACATGACATCATTATTTCTTCTCCGTGAATTCGCGAAGAATCTTCCGAATTTCACCGGAGAATTCTTAGTGGTTTGCGCTGGGCCTAACGTTGAGAGTTTGGAAAGTAGCGCCCGGGACCGTTCGCTCTGCTCACCCACGGCCAGCCTTCAAAACAAAGAAAACCTGTGTATGCTGTTGCATAGGAGTTTAATTTCCCTTAACTAAGATATGCGATTAAAAGCTTCGTATTCAATCATCACACTTTACAGGTTGACCATAACAACTATATTTCAACATGAATTCTAATTAAAATATGTGACGTGTCTGAAATTTTAGTTATTGTTTCTGAATCTGTTTCTTAACCAATTAGATCATTTTTATAAATAGTCAAACTTAATCACACAAAATCAGAAAAGAGTAAATAAAAAAGGTGCAAACATTTAAAGATTAGAAGCAGCAATAACGAAAACCACAATACAGCTATCAGTTTTAAAGCAAACAAAACAATGAAACCGAAAATACTTCCTATTTCATTATCGAGAAAGGACCAGTGGTATTATAATTTGAGTAAGTGCTTTCGAATTTTTAACTGAATTACTTAACGAAATGCAATTAAGTATGAACTCTTCCAAATTTTCATTTAACTTCAGAAGCGAAAAATTAAGATTAATCCACGAGTTCGAATAAATCGGAACATTAATGACAAGAAGCGATATGTTAACATTGCAGGCAATCATTAAATGCGAAAATTTTAAAAAATAATGCTATCGAAAAGGAAAATAAGAGAACAAAGATTGCTGACTATTTTAAAGCATACAGAGAACAATATTTCAAAATGTCGTGATAAAAACAATGATAAAAATCGTAATATTAAGAATAATTTACTCAGTAATAAGCAGTAAAAATCATTTTTTCTATCAGAATTTTCTAAATCTAGTTAAGAAAATTTAATACTTTTCTCAAAAATCAAACTCTTTTTCTGCACTCGTCTGTTAAGTATAAAAATTAGATTTTTATAAGATGCTTTTATAAATGTTCAAAATTATTTGAAATTTTGATGTAAAACATAAGGCATTTCATTATTTTGGTTGACAGCATAAGCAGACTAATTTTAAGTATTTATAAAGTAGATCGAATTATTATAAAATTATACACACACACACACACACATATATATACTTGACTGTCATGATCATAATTATCTCATTCTTTTCAATTAACAGAATTGGACATTCACGAAATTAAAACATCAAACATCTTATATCTAGCTTAATGTTTCTTTTCATTTTATTTAAAATTTTATACTGTAATTGAGGCTATTTATCAATAGCTTAAGGTGTGGGAATAAAGCTTAACGATACTAAAACCGGCAAATTTTTCAATTGCAAGAATTTTTTCACTGAAAACTTAAATTCGGAAATAAACCTTCTACTTTCTCGAATTTCAAAGCTATTTGAAAATGTCACTTATCTAAGCTCAAATGGGATTAGCAATTTTATATGATTTATGTATACTAACGCAATAATTACTATTATAACTGAGGAATTGCTGAAGGATCGGCTACAAGCGAAATTGTCAGAACACTAGTTCAAACGAAGTATCACTGAAAGTTAGCATAAATAAAATAAGCAATTAGAAGCTTTAGAAGAAATTATTTTTAGCCTTGAGAAAGAATTTTTAATTAATAATATTTGCTAGAAAAGCAAGTCATTGGAAATTCAAAATTGAAAGCAACGATTTCGCATAAGACAGTATAAATGTGACAGATAGAAACGCTAATGGATGGTTTATTATATTTTACAAGAAATGATTTTTTTTAATGCTATTTAAAACGGTCTAGTCACATTAATGTGACCACCTGTCAAAAATCAAGACAACCACCTTCCGCAGAGCTGCGAGACGTACAGGAAGAAGAGAAAATCAACTAGGCTTCTGAAGGCGATGTTGAGCCATGTGGACTTCAGTGCAGTTGCGCTAGATTACGCGGATGAGAATAAATGCCATGAAAAACCCAATCAAGATGGTCTGAGATTCATGATTGGGATTAAGTCAGGTGAGCTTGCTCTGCAAGGTAGAACTACAAAATCATTCTAGTGCTCTTTGAACCACGCATGTACAGATGCGTACATGTATTGATCCATCGTGCCTTCGACAATGAATGAACCCAGGGAAATATTCTCTAGACCATAGTGCTCCTGCCATCATCCTGAACTGTTCCGGTTGAAGTGTTAACGCTTCCATTGGACGTCGAGTTGCGGAAGATTTCAGTCTTAGATTTCCTGCCTTTGTTGCTAGTGAACATCAATCAGCATGGTGGTGATGGAACTAATACTAGACCAGATCCATGAGATCACAGATAGCCAAAAAGTCCAAAAGCAGAAGTGTACTTTTCACAGCCTCTTCACGAGAAAACCCCAAGCACTTCAAGATGTGTTGCGGGCAAAACGAAGCATTGTCACACTTGGGGCATGATGGGTATTATCTTTCACCGTTCTCAAAGATCATACACTTCAAGTGGCCAGTAGAAAGTCGAAACAGTGTCGTCTCATGTACTCTGGAGTCCTTAAATGTTGTGGCGGCTCCAGGATGTCTTTGGAAGTACCAAGGGTGAGCAGGAGGGTCAGCCCAGGTTTTAGAAGTAAGTTGTTAAGCGATGGAAGAGATCTGATGGTGTTAGTGCCATGCGATCTTCCGTCAATCAGCATACGTACACGAATTAGTCTGCTTCGGAGGTACAGGCCCAGCAACGTTCTCTGAACAGTAGTTTGGGAGACACTGTTGGTAGCATCTTGGTTCATCAACGGTAGCACGTCTATTCGCCCGAAAGTATCTCTGCAGACGTCGTTCACCTTTGTCATCCATGGCCGGTGGTGCACCGCATTTGTACGCCGCTGGTTTTGGATAATCCCATTTTGCTATACACGGTGTACTTTTACCACGGCGGCATGCGAACAATTCACAAACTTAACTGTTTCAGAAATGCTACCACCCTTGGCTCGAAAACCAAGGATCAGCACTGCATTACGCCAACGATTGGAATGTTTTCCAAAGACCTCACGCAGCCTTTATATATACTCAACTGCAATGTGTTGCAACCTTCCTTTTATGATTGGTTATTTAATATCGAGTACATGAAAGTACATGGCGGTCACATAAACGTGACTGGACTGTGAATATTATAAATATTTAAATCACTTTCAACCTACTTATGCTATTTTATATATTATATATATTTTACATATTCACACAAATTTTAGTCTACAATGATTTATAATTAAATGATGCTAAAAACCAGTTTAAGTTGGCGCATATTTGGGGCATCAGATTTTAAAGACTAATTTTTGCAACACCTATTACACATTAGGATTTAGTTTATCGCTTTATGCTCAAATTCTGATGCTTTATTGATCAACGATCTTTTTTCTACATACGAGGGCTTATTAAATCGGGATATACGTTTAAAGTGGATTCAGAACGACACAATCATCACACAGGCCCAAAGTGGGATTCGAAATGTTGAACCGATGACCACTGCGTTAACCATTCGTCTGCCAGCGATAAAAACTATACGAATTAATAGATTGAATAATATATATGTATATATAAACTGTTGAATTTAACGTAATGCAATGATTTTTCTTTCTTATAAAGCACGAGACACTTTATATACATACTACAAAAAAAAAAATAAAAAAAAATAAATAAAATGAACTACACAATGTTCATTGTGTTTATCGACATACGGTCATTTTTTGCACACGAGAACAAGTACATATGTAAACAAATGACCACATTATACTACAAGTCCATATTTCAACTTTAAAAAGGTGGAACAACAATAAAAAATACAACAAATAAAAATTTTTTTATCATGAATGTTTCGCCAACAGCAGCGGCTAGAAATAACCATTTCCAATGAAAGGAAACCCAACACCCATTCACACGACAAAAGAAAGTGATTTTTTATTTGTAATTCTGAAAAAAGTGTTAGGCAATTTTTATACGGGCGTTGAATAACTATTCAATTATGAAAACCCTGATTAATAATTTTTAACAAGGGTTTTCATAAATACTGCGAGTAATATTGTTAAATCTATTTATATATATGAATAGGACTCTCCATTTGCCTGTCCATCGAGATAAAGCTGAGAAGTCTCCGTCTTTCGGAGCAGTGAACATGACGAATCTGCAGTTGATTCGATCTCTCAACAGAGGCAGAATGTGGATCTTCTCGGCTAGGAAAGGGAACTTAAAGTAAAAATTAAGTTTCCTTTCCAGATTTTGATTAAAACAATTGTAATTAAAACACAATAAAAGCTAAATTAGAATCTGTAAAAATTTTCTATCCCCCAAAGTGTAATTGAATTTTTTTTTCAAAAACAAATAAAAAAGTAAGTATCTATCCTGACTCCTTCAGGGAAAAAAAAAAGATCTTCCCCAATCTATTTATAAATTGTGAAAAAACAAACAAATGTAATGAAAATAGATTAGTTAAAAACAAATCAAATGAGATGCACAAGTCATTTTTTTTCGAGGTAAAACGTCGTTTTAAGATAAAGTTAATTAACTAATTTAATTCTATATACAAAAAAAATTGTCCTTTTGTTTAATATTGTTACATAAAAATAAATTCTACTTTTGTTTTCATTACATTAAATTTATGTTTGTTTTTTCACAATTTATAAATAGATTAGAATTTAAAATGTTTATATAAAATTTTATGTGTCATGCGTTTTCATATTAAGACAAACTTGAACTCAGAAGTGAATTTTTAAAAAATATTTGTGTTTCTAGTAATTTTTGAATGCCGTAAACAAATATGTATACATATAATGTATTCAGCTTTTCCATTATTTTAATTTAATGCTCGTTTTTACAGTTTATAATTATATAAGGGGACCGACCCCAAAACAAAGGTACATCCACTTGCTTTGTAAAATCTAAAATGGTAAGCATATTGCTATAAATTCGTAGAAACAATTGCACGATGATTCAAAAGAAGCGCTGTTTACGCACTGTATTAGTAGCATGATCATTAAAAAATATCCAAAAACATAAAGTGCGCATTCAAAACTGAAATTAAAACTGCAAAAGTAAATGTATATATCTATAAATCTAGCTTTAACTGTTGCCAAAATATCTGAACATATGCTATCAGAAACAGTACTTGCGCAGAATATTTTAAACAATAAACGATTGGGTCAGAATCTGGAGCTCTATGAAAATGGAAAAATAGTTTTTATTGAGTCTGCAAATGAAACTTTGATAGATTTTGAAAGCAAACATTGCTCTAAGAATACAAAGTTAAAACTGTTGTTGTTACTTATGACTCTTGGACAAGACAAGCTCACTAGGCCGTTGGGTATGAGAATTTAAGTCAGTAGGGTGCGTCTTTTGTTTAACAAATGCTAATTGTCTGGAATATTTTTACATGTAAATGGGAAATTAATGTTGTTTAACATAATTTAAATAAAAAGAGTAGAATTGCTGTGAACTGTTCATTATAAAAAACAATACAGTATTACATATACGTAAAATAAAGATCAATTTCTTTCATTTGTGGCCAAATTTTTGAAGATAAAAATCGAATCAGATATTGACTCAGCTCGTGTCAATCTTCTCTCAGAAAAAGATCACGGTACCCAAGTTTGGTTGAGTTGCACGTCTCTCGATATTTTTCGCACATGAGATGGAACAGAATCTGCAATTTAAGTTCAAACCATTACAAACATCCACACCCAAGATGGGGAATCTGAAGCTTTTGAACTGAAGGCTAGATTTAACTATTTCGTTACAAATTCGGATGAAAAAGCCTTTCACGAGTTCTCCATCATTCAACTCGCATAACCAATTTGTCGGCAACTTGAGCCATACAATTCGCAGCTTTTTCTGTAGCGGATTGCTCTTGAACAGAAGCGTCAGAAATAAAACGACGCCAAACGAGTTAATGTGTAAATCTTGTTAAAATAATTAATATAATAGATTTTAAAAAAAGTCAATACATCTTGATTTAAAAAAAGGCAAATTGAAGAATAAAATATTTTTTCAATACAAAATAATTCAATGCTTAAACATATAAATCATATTTAAAATACTTCCCCCTTCTTAAATGGTGAGCGATTTTACAAGTATATTTTTAGATATGCGGATCATAAAAACTAACATTGGCTATCACCCCAAAATGTTTTGGCGATGCCCATACATAACTAAACAAACCAAAATCATCCGAATTTTCATTCTAGTGCGTAACACTATTATTTGGCAAAATTTTATTGAATAAGACTATTTTATTGTACTAAAAATCATACATTTCTCAACTATAATAGCATAAAATTCCTAATCACACGTTACATGGTACCCTTCCTTAAAGATGGAGTTACACTGAAAAGCACATATATTTCATGCAACAACCTTTAAATTTATTTATACACATATATTTGTTTATTTAAAGCTGTGGCGGGAAGGGAAAACGATCTAACAGAATTTTCAAGATTTATGATATTTTCCTGGTCTTAAATTCATTTACGTTAGACTTAACTTCATTTAAAACTTCAGTTGTAGTTTTGGAGAGCACATCAATTAATCAACTCTTGCACACATCATAGTTCTCATCTTCCTGCAAATAAACCCTCACTTCAACTGTCGCTGAAGTGGGAAACACTGGCAAGATTCCTCAAAGGAACACTAGAAATATAAGGCAGTCCGCAAATTCGTAGACGATCGCATGAGACTTGTCTCACGAGATGCTCAGAGCGTCTCGCAAGAATCGCAACAGACCAAATGACGTCATTGAAGTCTTAGTTTCGTCAGAAAAGGGGTGGAGCGCGAGACGTTTCTAGATTTCGAGCAGGTTCGAAATATCTGGCAACATTCCGCGAGACAGAGCTCTCATTGGTTCAAAATTCCATGACGTCAGATACAACATTTTAGCTACGTCACACTAAGACATCCAGGAGTTCACATTTGTCTACTATAAGACGGCGTCTCAATCGGATTGTCTACCGAGTTTGCGGCCTGTCTAAAGCATAACTTATCGCAGTCGTTCATCGTCTCTGAGCATACGAGGCAGCGCCATGCTGACGCTCCAGAACATGAGGAGCGAATGTGTTAAGCGTTGTGAACGTAGATACAGCGTTCTAATCCATTTAGATGTGAAAAAATTACGTCTCATAAATTGTAATAGACTGATCAATTAAAACTTGACAGTTGACCGTTAAAGAGGTACCTTTCATAAATTAAAGAATACAGGTAACGTGTAATTTCGAAAATACATGGATTTCAGGGATTTTACATTTAAAACCCCAAATTTTATTTTCTAAACAATAGTTACAACTAAGTGAAATTACTCACATTTTATTCAAACAATCAGAAGAGCATAGTTTCTATAAATTTACACCTATAACCATTCTTTAATAAAACTGAAATGTAAAAGAAAACAGACGGAAGTTTCATGCGCAAATCCATAGTCCAGATATCAAAATAAGTAGCCGACTCCAAAAGAAAGGAATGAATGATGGACATGAGCGCAGAAATCAGAAAGGAGGAAAGTTGCGAAATTACTTCAATTCTTTAATTTATCTTTAAGAAAAAGTAATCTGAGAATCGCATGATAAAATGGAATCAAGGACTTGACATGGTAGCTGCTCAAAGGTCATTTTCTGCCCACACGGGATTAGTCAAACAGTTTAAAAAAGATTCTGAAACATTACACACATTAGATGCCTGTCGAAATCTGTTGAAAACCTAAAGGACTGCCAACTCGGTTTGGTTAGTTCAAAGCCTCTTTTGCTGACGAGGGCTCAGAGAACGAATTTCATAGATCTGTATCGAAGCAAATACAAAGTGTAACAAATATTCAACTACATTCGTTCGTGGAAGATCACATTTCAGATAGGTAGGATTGATTGCACGATTTGGAATCCGAACACAATCGGGCAAACGAGCCTATATATCATTTGGAAATACTTAGTATCACTTAGAAAAATTTAGTACAAAATTACGCCAATAACTAATTTTTCTGCAAATATAATTTTTCGGCTCAAATATATGTCGTCGAGAGGCTGAAGACTCATATCGTATTTTAAAATACAGAAACCATTGTTGATTTGATCGTGTAATGCATAACATTCTCGTGGAGAATGAAGCAGAAACAAAATAGCGGATGGAGTGGCCACCATGTTTTGCAGACCCCAGCCAGAGCACTGATGAACAACACTGCAGCCAAACCAATGTCTCCTCTCACTGTCCAGAACTTTAAGAATATTCTTTAAGAATGAAACATTTCAACGAATAGCTACCAAAGCTCGGTGGCTTAGTGATAGCGTTTCGCGCTTCTGAGGCACAATGTTTGATTTTCGGGATGGGCAAAGTCAACTCAGCCTTTGATTCCTTCAGTGGGTCCACCAAGCATGCTTGGAACTAGACACTGGGAGTTTCGCGTTAGGCTGACCACCTAACCAGGTCATATGCTTTGCACCCTAGGACCTTCAGTCAGGAAAACAGATATGGCCAGTGTAAGCCTTGCCCACAAGGGCTGTCGTAGCATAGGTTTTAAATTTCCTCTATTTTTACAGATATTAATATATTTCTAAAGCCAAATTGAATGTTTAAAACCTAAATATGAATGTTTAAAAAATATACAATGAAAATAAACTACCATAAAGGAAGATGTGCGAAAAAAGCGAGCGAGAGAACTTTATTAATTTCCATATAAACAAGACACTAAACAGCAAAATGGATTAATAAGAGGTATCTCAGAAATGTACAAAGAAATGTGTTAAGACATGATTTACGTACTACGTTTGAAATTCAAGAATTTCATTTATTTTCCTGCTGCGTTTGCTTAAGAGGGCTGATTCAAAAGGAACATACAAGTCCCAGAACAGATGAATTAAAACCCCGTTCAGGGAACCGGAATCAAAAGCCAATGGAATAAGTGCTTATTGTATACAAAATTGATATTGTAATGTATTTATTTATGATGATTCTATTAGAAAAGTAGATATCAAGATAGATTAATTAATACATTACGTAACAATTGACATACACATATCGACTGTATCGAATTGTTCTATGATTTGTAAACATTCTTTTTTAATTTCGAACTCCATTATTGAGTTTGGAATACGTCAATTTTAGGAGTCCATTATTAACTATTTTCAATTAAATGGTACGGAAAAATAAATGAAAGAATTAAAATTTAGTTTATCTACGTTGATGGGTTGAGATTCATAATGGCTGAAGGTCCTGCCAAGCACATGTTAAATAAAACACTATGCAAGATTTCGTTAAGTTTGGTTGTCACTCAACGGTCATTTTTTGCACACGAGGGATAATTAGACCGATACCTAATGTTTAAAGTGGATTCCGAACCACTACAAACATTCAAGCCCAAAGTAGGATTCGAACTAGCAAACTTATGAGCAGAAGGTATAAGCCATTCGGCATAAGATATTAAGATCATTTTATACAATGTAAGAGAACGTAAAATGATAGTGGTGCGTCGTCTTTCCAATAAGATCTTTAGCACTTCAAGGAATTGTGAAAGAAATCTCCCATAAAGAATCGAAATTTTAAAATTAACCATTGGACATATTGCGGAACATTTCAAAATAAAAATATAAAATCTGAGTAATGTATCACTTTAGAAACAGCCTATAAAAACTTTAAACACTGAAATAGGAATTTTAGTTTCAACTGGTATACTTCCGCATTTTGCCCATCAAAGGAATAGAAATATTTTTTTAAATTGCTTATATAGAAATAAAGCTTGGGATAAGAATAAAAAACATGAATATTCATTTAACGTTGATGACTCAACATTATTTAAAATTTTTTTACTACCGAGAATTTGTACCACTTAATCGCTTAAAAAATTTGTAATGCTAATTATCAAATATTTGAGATACTAGTAATAAACAATACAAAAAAGTACATATGCAATGGAACATACTTCAGGTTCTAATTTAAAATATACAGACTATTCAAGATTTCACAACGCTTACTTCTCAAAACTGTCAGTTTTAAAGAAAGCAGACAAACAAAAACAGCCAGACAAAATAAAAGCAACGGACGAGAGAACACGAGACGATGCGTGATTCCTCCTGGCAGAGCTACCTCAGAGTCAAAAATAGGCACGCTTCAGATGTTAGCGCGGGTCACTTTCTTTTATACAATTCTATGTTATTCTTCCCAACGAATTATTCAAAACTTTCCGAAGAAATCAAGAACAATGGCTCTTGTAAATTATGAACAAAATTTCAGAGTGCATAAATCGGCAAAAAAAAAAAATAAAAAATCCATTGAATAACGATCATGTACGAGAGAAATAGCAAGAGAAAATCATGAATTTATATTTAAAGGAATGAGTCACCACAAATTCTTTGTACAATTAATACAATTTTAACAAGTGGACATATTAAGGTGAAGACACTTGTATCCGACAGCACTTACTTTCAAGAAAAGATTCGTCACTTTTACGCCTTTTTTTTTATATCAAACTGAATGAAACCCTGATTGAAAACTTTCTATTTTTGAAAAAATGCATTATATGAATATAGCATTATGCATGAAAACGTATATCGAAAATCAAAATATTCAGTGCATAAATTGCGTATGAAAACTTGGAAATTAAAACCTCGATTGGACATTAAAAATTACTTTTTCGATGGAACAACTGCAACATGTCACTTCATAAACAAATTTTACAATACGCTTATAAAACACCGAAGTACTTTCGACCCAAAACTCACGAGAACACTCTCTTTCTCAGTAAGATTAAATACCCCTGCAAAAAAGTGGAGCTGATATAATTGTGTATATATATATCCCTACTTTTTCTTCATTTTTTCTGGGTACCACGAGAACTTTTTTACATTCTATTCATTAGTACATGGAACTCTCAGTGAAACAAAAGTGATGTTCCTTCTTAAAAGCTTTTAAATAACCTTTATAAAAAGCACCATTGTAAATTTCAATCTTTATCTGTTTAATTTCATTTATTCATCCCATGCTATCTTATCTTTTAGATCAGAATGACGTACGAAGCTTCTGCAGATTACTTTTGGAAAAAAGAAAAAAACAAATCAAATTCTCAACTTTTTATTGAAGTTCATGACAACGTGGAAAGTAACTAACGGGATTCCATTTCAAGAAATGTGAATATTTCAATTTAAAAAAAAAAGAAAACATGCAAATCATTCACATATTTTAACGCAATTTTTTAATGGTTATTCGTATGTGTCATTAAAAAAGCAAATAAAGGATACTGGAAATTGCACTTAGGTTTTTCGAGAATTTATTCCTAATTAATCTTCATAGTTCAAATCTTATGCATAATCATTAATAAAACAACGTAACGGTATAAATAAAAAACAAACTGATGTTTCAGAATTTTTCAGAGAGTAAATGTTTTTATCGAAACAAAATAGCTTTCATTTCAGTTTCCCATTTGTCCTCATATTTAATTATATAATTTTTTTTTCCTTCCAATTTTTAAAAAGTTTCTTTTTGGTTTATCAACAGCAAACAAATTTAATAGCAAAATTCTAAAACCATAGCCTAAATATTTCTCCAGAATTAGAAGTTAAAACCTTTTTAGTATATTAAAAAAATTTCTTTTAGAAAATTCAAATAAATACTTGAGCATATATCTAACAAATTTAGCTTAGAAATCCAACATTAATAAGCATGTTCCCAACTTTTTATTTAAATTTCTTCACTTTCTTAATTATTTATGATATCGAGGAATTTAAATCCAAGCAGAGTTGCTCATAGTGATATGAAATGCCAAAAGAATGCTATAAAAACCTCAATTCTAAGTTACAAAAATTTGCTAACATAAATATGTAATTTTAAAGCATATATTGTCATTATATAAGTTTTAGTAAAAAACTTTATTATACCTTATAATTCTTTTTCAGATGGAAGAACTTTTAAAACTATTTAATCTGATAATTCACTCTAATCGTGGAAACTAGCCTAAACTCTTAGCTCACGCCCAAAACACAATTACTTGAAATCAGCACATGTTGAGGAATAAAAATTAAATACAAGTTTACTTTTCTTAAAGAAAAACGATTTAATCACGATGCTATTAAATCATATTTTAAAATATGACCTTAAGAAACATTCCAAAAGAATTTTGTTTTTCCTTGATCACGAGATAAGAGCTTCAGATTAGTATCGCAGGTCGCACTTTTTGAATTCCGGGATGGCGAGATGGCATGATGTAGGCGGATGAGCAACGGAAAAAACTTATCCGAAAATTGAAGAATGCAAACACGATGACATAAGATTGCCGAAAGCTCTCCGCCGATTATGAAGAGGGGAAAATAAAATTTCGAATGTGAACATTGAACTTGAGTGAAACGTATACACATGGAGCTCTCTAAATACGACTCACTTTCTTCGGTTCATACCAGTACACTGAAAAGCACTGAAGTGCTTCTTCGAAAGACGTCTGACTCACTAGGGAAAATTTCAAAAACTTGGCACGATTTCATATCGTGGCGAAAAGAAGAATTATAATGGCTGTTCTATTTGATTTTAAACAACTTCCAATGAAAAAATTCTTTTTTTCAGTAAATATCTAGGTTTTTTTAAGGTGAAGTATCAAAAAATTGATTTCATAAAATAGCGATTTACTTATTTTTCTCATTACAACTGATACAATTTAAAAACAAATTTGAACATATGAACCAATTTTGATTAAAGTGTTTTATGAATATAGTTTTCTTAATAAGTGTGAGATAACAATTATATAAGCTTCATACATCATTTAAAAAATACAATTATTTTATACATTAGCATAGATGAAAAGATTTTTGTCATCACAAAAGTTGTCAAAAAATTCAAGATCAAAAATTGGATGCAAAAATTTTATGCAGTAAATATTATTGAAAAGAATTTATTTGAATTTTGTAAACTACTGTTCTGTGTTTCAAAATATAACTGAATAGACATATTTTAAATAATTTTCACAGCATAATAAAAAAAATTCTAGAAATTTAGTTTTCCCCATCTGAGACATTTCATTAAATTGACCCAGATAAGTTTCAAGCATAATTACAATAGGGGATAACATAATAAAAAGCAAAACTTATTAAAATGTTTGATTTGACTTGACTCAAGGATAATTTTTTGCAAATGAGCATAACTAAACTAAAATCTATAATTAGTGGATTCCAAACTAACACTCGTGCTTAAAGTGGGATTCAAACTCAAGAGCTGTTGAGCTGAAATTCAATGTGTTACCACATTTAATTTTAGAATTAGTAATTTGTTCACATTTAGCTGCCCCACCTCATACAATAATCCTACAAATTTGACTTATGATATGTTCCTCACATTGAGATATTGTAGTATGTCTATTACACATCACTATAATGGATAAATAAAAATCAATTTTCTTTGAATGATATCACAATGGCTAATTTTGCCTAAGATTCCCCTTAATTGATTTGATATCATAAAGATTAGAGGTAGATGTATAACACATTGTGTTAAGTTGAACACAAAACTAGGTATTGTACATCTACCTATCCTATTTTATTCCATAATCTAAAAACTAGTACTTGTACATTTTTTTTGCCTTAAGACCTTTTATAAACAGTGGGCCATATTCATGTATAACAAGGAAGGAAACCTAGGAAACTTAAGCATGAACTTCAACAGTTTGTTTGTCACTCAACGGTCATTTTTTGCACATGAGGGCTAATTAGACCGAGACCTACAGTTTAAAGTGGATTCCGAACCATTACAAACATTCACGCCCAAGGTGGGATTCGAACTCACGAACTGTTGAACCGAAGGCAAAAGCGCTAACCATTCAGCTGCACTCCAACAGACATGCATGCAGAAGCGCAACATCCATTTCCTATTGTTATATAGTAGGATCAAACCTGGAACTTTTTGCTAATAGTACTACGCCCTCACTAGGACAATCGTTCACACACATACTTTCTCATATTCAATCTAAGATTCATATCTTTACTTCCAAACAGATAAACACTTTCAGTTCTTTTAATAAAATTTGATGTGCAGACTCCTTTCAATTTGAATTCTTGCATATGTGTGTATACACACTGTTAACTAACAAAACTACATCAAAAAGCAAGATTTTATAAAGTATTTAATATGTAACACATGTACACAATTAATTAAAATTTTAATATCATTGATAACGTCAACCTCATTTAAACACAATGCAATGCAAAGAGGACTAAAAAAAGTCTAGAAACTATATAGGAACAACTAAAGCGTTAATCACATTTGCTTTATAAGTGTCTGATTTATTTTGTGTACAAAAAAATGTGTTTTGATCACGTTTCTAAATTCAAGTAAGACTGGCACCAATTAGCATTTATAGAAACTGTTGATTTAATATTAAGTGTTGGACATTTTGTTTTAATTCCTATTTCTCCTCATTGCAATGATGACTAACACAGCATTCAATTTATTTTTAAGAGCACGAAAAGTGGATTAGACATTAACATTGGAAGTTAATGATTTTCTTCAAGTATTAACATTTCAAAATTTAGGAAAAATTCCTGACTAAACTTGGTTTGATAGTTCGTGAGAAAAGAAACTCAAAAGCTGCAAATTCAATATTAGTCTTCAGCATTTTCAATATTTCCCATTCCTTCTAATTTGTAAAGTACACTGGAATGAAAAGCATCTTTATATGACTTTAAAAATTAGAGAGTGGAATTAACACAAATTGATTTATTAAAGAAATTCAATTCTAATATTTTTTCAAGTTGCATAGTCTATTCCTATAAATAAAAATCTTGTTTCAACTGTATTTACATAAATCAAAAAATCAGTTTCCCTCTCTAAAAACATATGTTAAATTTCAGAATTCTAAATTTAAAAATTTTTGAGTGATCTCGTATTTCAATTCTAGAAAGGTGCTTTTTATCTTCTTCCCCGAGAGACTACAAAATATAAAAATGACTAAATCAATTTTACAGACTAGTGCATTTAATGCTAGAGTGCATTCAGCAATCAGTTTAATATTTTTTAAATATTTTTTTTCAAGCAACTTATTAATCAATTCAATTCTTTAACCCAGTTGCATATTTCTTTTTACCTCTTTCCCCATTTCATATATATATTTTCTTTATTCTAAAATATAGAGTCAAATTTCTGTTATTTAAATTAATTTTTAAATAATCACATTTCATTTATTAGGAGAAGAGATTGACACTATCATAGGGATCAGAAAATGAAACAGTTTAAAATGAATTTACTGGAAAATTATCAAATATTTTTTAACTCAATTCTGAATTAATGCAACTTATGTTTCTTTGTACAAATGGCATAGTTATGCAAATATCCTTGCAATTATTAATTTTCCATTTATTTCAGTAAAAAATGCAAATTAAAATTTTTACTCAGATATAAAATTAGGGGTAAAAAATGTGAATGTTCTGCTTTCTTCAATTTCTAAACTTAGGCAAAGGACAGAGAAAATGGTTGTTATCAGTAAGCAATTTAAAAAAATTCAGTTATAACATTAAATAATTCTTTAATGTTATAACGACACAGAAGACAGAAATTTTCAGATAAAAGTGAATAATCTTGAGACAGACCACATGCTTAAAATATTTACTATGTAACTGATTTTTAAAATATAAAAGGCATATTTTCCATCGTTAACACTGCAATTAAATTTACAAGAGAATGGTTATAAGCACAAATGATTTTCTCTTTAAAGTAAAATTGTGTTTTGCGCTGAATTTTCCAATCTTATGTTTAAATTTTTAAAGTTATATTCAAGTTTCTTAATTGGTCCACATTGAGAGATTTTCGTTACGATGACCACAAGACATAAATGTTTACCTAGATCATTTTTCTATGTAAAATCTCACTTCTTAATTTTATACATGAGGAAAGTTATATTATTCAGATATAAATTTCATTTGAATAAATATGAGCAATTTCATCTTTATTTTAAATAAATATAAGAGAAATGTCTACTGATATATTATATATTTAACCATTATAACTATGTAGATAATCATTGTAATGTTTACAAATATTTGTAAACATACAGCTATCATAATATAACCAATTTTTTAAACTTGATTATAAAAGTTATGTGTTACTAAAGCAATAATATATTACAATGAGATTGATTATACATCTCAATATTAATTATAGGAAGGGTATAATGGATACTAATGCCATATAAACACACATATAGCCTTTTTACTTGTAAATATATTTTTAATCAAGTTCAGATATTTTGCTTCTCTGTTTTCTTAATGGCATACTTACCTTTGAAAATATAAAAATTTCTAAAACAAGTCAAGACACATAATGGGTATAAATTATTTAAAATTTTACTTTTGTATTACATTCATTTAATTTGTATTCAGCATATTGTGCATTTAGCAACATGAAAGTTCTGTTGCCAAATAACAAATAAGTGTTGATTATCTAGTTTACAGAATATTATTCAAATTTAAAATCAGAGTTTTGGAATGCAGAAACTATAAGATAACTAACAACCATGAACAAAGTAATTATTACTGGATCACAGAAAAGGAAGAATTGATGATAAAGGAAAGGTAGAAAAGACTGAAGAGCAGATTTTTTAGCTAATCAATGAAGAACTCTTCTTCTCTGAAACATCAATATAAACTACAAAGGGAATCAATATCCTTTTTAAAATGGAAAACAAAAAGTTTGCTATCACACTGTAGTAATGATCAAATCATCCTCTACATATATCATGCTAAAACCTTTAAGAGTCTCCGACTGAAGATAAACAATTGTGAGCTGTATTACAGGCCAACATCAGAAAATGCTTTTTAATAGAATTTTTTCAAGAACTGCAAAAAGAATGTAGAGCAAAATCTTACTTTGGTACCCACTAGGTAGAATTTATTTTGCAGCTAACAAATATTTTGAATTTCTTGTAATTTTAGATTGTAAATAATGCAAATTCAAATATCTCTTAATCTTCCCACCAAAGCTAAATTTCATGTCAAAATTCTAGCAAATTAATTTTTCAGAACTTATAGACATAAATTAGATCAGTGTTTCTCAACTGCTGTTTCATGGACAGGTACAGGTTCACAAGAAATATTTATTGGTCCGTGAAATTTCCAGCTATCCGTTCAAAATCCTAAGTGTCAGTGAGCAATAACCAATATTAGAACAGCACATATATAATAAATTTACTAGTTTAGAAAATATGATTAATGATGAAAAACACAAGAAACTGGCAACTATATACCCAATCACCTTTCATAAATTGTTGTGCTGTACATTTAGTACACTAAAATCAGCAGTTAGTGTGCCCCTGCCTGGCTTGAGCATCGCTAATATCTTGAACACAAATTATAACAAATAAAATCTTTAAAAATTATTTTTGTCTTTATGATTTATTTGTAAAAATGGTGCTAGTGGATCTGATTATTAAACTTATCAGTCTGTGAGATCATACCAAAATATTTTCCTGGTTCTTGGAGTAAATTCAGTTGAGAAACACTGAACTAGATATTATAACATAAAATGCGAAAACATGTAAAATACCACTTATTTATACCTAATCATTAATTTTATAAAATCTTTTATTAAAATATTTCGATTAATCCAACATTGATACATGCCAATAAAAATCTTAGTTTTAATTAATCCTTAGCCTAAAATGCTTTTATTTGGCTTATTTTATCAACACTAGGTTGCCACCATTTGATTGTTGATATGTAATCATTTTAAGTAATATTTATTTCATTATTACAAAGTTATTACTTTATTTTTTACAATGATGGATTTAAAAATTTGGAATTTACAAAGAGATAAGAGAGCTATGATTTTCTTCATGTGAAAGAGATATTACTCATCAAAAGAAGAATGTGTGTTTATATTATTTATTATCATATTCTATTATTGCTGATCTGGACACTGGGTATCATTAATCCATTCAGAAAATGGCAAAATAAACACCAAAGCATTAGTCACAAACATTTTCAGCATGCAATCAAAACCATTTCTGATTACAATCCTTACCCTCAAATGAGAATTTTAATTTGAAAGTAAGCAAATTATTAACACACTGCTCAGCAATGGAAGAGAGGTCATCCTTCAGTGGATCCCCTCCGACTGCAGTACATGGCAATGAGTAAGCTGACAAGTTGGTCAAAGTAGCTTCAACGTCTCTTCCACCTGGTCTCCTGATTCCTCCCCAAAATATCAAGCGACTTCTCAAGGACAAAACATACTCTTAAAGGGTTGGCAGAGAGAAAATGTTGGCCCTGCCAACCCAACAGCCAAAGATGTGTTCAACTTCTTTCATCCTTAGGATGGAATAACGTGTTTTAGAATTATCAGCAGACATCTTCAGGAACATCTGCTCAAAACTGGCTTGGCCAACTCTCCTATCTCACTCTCTGCGATACTTCAAATGACTGAGTAACATCTTTTAGTTCCTCCTCCCTCATGTTTGCTCTCAAGATGACTTTGGAACCATTCCTCCAGCAAGTTCTAGCACTAAAGATGTTGGCAGGTGTATTTTAGAAAAATTACATATCCTTATCTAATAGAATACACATTTTATATGCATGTAAAAAAGCTAATTTTCTGTTGTATTTTTTATTTTATGCTTCTTTAATAGTATTCTTTATAAATTAATGTATCCTTTTATAAATATAATTAGCTTATTTCTGTATTTGATTACATCACATTTTGTAAAAAAATAATGAATATGTGAAAATAATATAGCGATAATTGCACGAATAAGTAGCATACCTTTTTATTAATTTAATAGCAGTACACCTTGCAAGAAACATGGTACATAATGATTCCAAGCAGGGTTTAATACAATAACATGAATATCATATTTTATGTATGATTTGTTTATGAATCGGGGAAAAAACAAAATATGAATATTCTCGGGTAATAATTTGATTGTAATTATTACTACTACATATATAACAAAATTCTTAAAATATTTAGTATATAAAACATAAAAAACCATAACACATATTTATAACAACTAAGATGTAAATATGTAAGAAACTCATTGAATATATTGCCAGCTTTGTTGAAAGTTACTTCTCTCAAGCACGAGCTTTAATAATAGAAGCTTAAAATCTTAGATATTAAATATTCCAGATTTCAAATTTAAATTAACTAAAAGCAAGCTTTAAATTTACAATTTTATATTTCAAATTCAACTTTTAAAAATCTATGTATTCATGTTAATGAATCCTTCAAGAAATAGGGGTTGTCAGATTTATGATCAAATTTCAAACACATTGTAAGTAGTCATAAAATTGCAATCAATACACTTTGAATCTCATCCTATAAAAGAAATTATTTTATTAAAAACCAGATATATAATTTGGCAATAGGATGTATCTCTCTCCTCTTAATAATGTGATAAAATCTAACTAAACAAAGAAATAAGATAGGCACATCATTTATGAGTATACTATGCTAGTCCTCACTCAACAGACTAGAAGCATCGAATTCGAGAATGACACAACATACTACTCAAAAGTAGAAAAAACACTAATATAATAACAAATGCAAAAAATACCAATATATAAAGAATTAAAAATTTTGAGTAAATTAACAATTAAGTAACAAAATAATGTTTCGTTTCAAATCAAAAAACTATCCACAACAAATATCTTAAAATTAGATTCCTAAGATAGGGGATAAAATCATTCCTAACCTCCTAAATTTGCAATGTTTAATTATAAAACAATAAAATGTATTCCACTATACTACAAATATTCCTTTTTTTCTTCAAGATTAGAAACAAATTAAACACTTCCTGAACTTTATCAAAATATAGAAACTAATTTCTATTCAAAAGAAATCTTATGCACTCAAAAAACAACCATAATGGAATTTTTTTCTGAATTGTTTGACAGCATGCATCAAACATAATCCTATGATAATACCACTTGCTCCAAAATTTAAATATTTTCTTAACTACCACTTGGTAATTTAAATGGAATTTAACATTTGCACAGGAATTTATAAAATTTATTTATGCCAATGCTGATATTTAAATCAAAATGACATTGGTAACAGAAACTATCCATATTAAAATGAACAATTTATGAAAATTAGAAATTCATATAATTTGAATCCTAGTATCTGCAACGCGATGGATTTGGCGACATTAAGATTCGAATTGTTTGTTTATGTATTACAATTCTGAGATTGACAATTATTTTGATTATGAAATGTTCGCTTATGCTGATGGTAATATTAAACAGGAATTTTGCCGTGTGCGATATTTGAGATCTGCGCCAAACTCGGTACGCATACTAAGATTTTACCCAAAATATTTTCTACATCGATATATATTTGATGCTTATCAAAGCAACTTCTATTAAATGTAATCATCCTAAGGAGGTCATTTTATATTCACTGAAATCCTTAATGTTTTCTGGTTTAAAATTTGGAAAAGCTTTAAAACGCAAATCAACACCCCAGGAAACATTGTATTTATAAACAGAAATTTTTTTAACAATGTAAAATTTTTTACAATGTTGTACAAAGATACTAAGGACTGAATTTTGCTTACACAATTAAATTTGTTGTAATATATTACAACAAAATAAATTAATAATCTGAATGAAAGTCCATAGGCTTCTAATTTTAAATTTATAGAAAAACCGATTAGAAACAGGAGAAATGATAAATAAAAATAAAGAATAGTAACACTGAAAATCTTTATATCTGAAGTGTCTAAAACTGATTAATAACTCTATAGTTACCTGTCTTCTAAATAATGAAGAATCCAATCTATAACTTGGGCAGCTACATCTTGTCTATTGAGCGCATAATTGCCAACAATTTTCGGATTTATGTTTACATCCGAAGGAGACAGCAGTTCGTTACATTCTTCTAAAAAGCTTTTTATTTCGTTTGTAGTGTTATCCATAGTTCAATATTATTTATTTTTCGGCTTAGAAATAGAAACTCAGCAAAAAATAGAAACTCAGAAAAGAATAATTTCCTCGAAATGCTTTTAAAAAGTTAAGACTGAAATTCAACGAAGTATTCAACCCGGGAAAATGTCAGTTTCAGATACCGCCCTTGGAAATAATTAAATCGCAAATTATAAGTTGTAGTAATACTAAAAATACAAAGAATCATTCATTCATACACTATAGCGCCATCTATGAATTATTTCCTTAAATGAAAAAAAAAGAAACATCTCGAGGGTGGAGTACTCTTTTCGTGCAAATCATTTTAATTTTTTAAAATTTTATTCTTTAAATTTATACCAGAGTTATTTTGAAAAGAATTAAAATTAAAAAAAAAGGTTTATAAAGTTTTGTATAATTTTTCTCTATTCGGAAAGTATAAATATCAAAACATTGTTTTCTTATAAAAATGATTCAATGCATCTTTTACGAAAGGCATGAAATTCGATTTATTTTCTATGATTGTGATTTTTTAGATAGAGCTAGCTCTATGTGTTTTTAGTATATTTTTAATTTTTATATGTGAATCGATACTGGTGTTCAAAATTATTTCTTAATCGCCGGGAATCGTTTCAAAAAATTACGCATTGCCTCCATCGCAAAAAAATTGCATACTAAAACAAAAAATTCTCAAGTTATATATAATTGTAATTTCTTTTTACAATATTTTAATTCAGAAAATTTCCTTCAGAAATATTTAAACTGCTACTGACTTTATATTCCATTTCTGTTCCAAATTTCGATAAATGGAGATAATTTTTCTTTAAAAAGCGATTTTTAATAAGCAACGATAAAACTTTCTTTAACTATAAATAAATAGAATTTCTTAAAATAAAAATGTTGAATATCAATTATACTTTATTTTTTTTATTTTCTTATAGAATGGTTTGTTTTTAAATTGGAGTTTTTCATAAATAACGGGATTAGTTAAGAATATCATAAAAAATTTATTTTACTTAAGAGTACTCAAACAGAAACAATATATTTTGAAAATTTATTCTTTAAAAAATGAGCTTTTTTTCAGGATAAAATTCTAATCTAAAAATAAATTCTTTCGAAATCATTAAATAATTTGATATTAACAATTTTAAATAATGAATGACTTAATTTTAAATTTTTAAGTTGTGAATGTACATTAAAATATAAAGTTTATACAAAGTTTGTACATAAAATTTACACAAACACCTCGGCCAACTGTGGTGACCCTCAAAACATGATATAACGTTAAATTTAAAATCTACAATGAAGTTCAAGATAAAAACTTATCAAGAGATAATCTTTTTATATTCTGGAGTCTATAATAACACAGGAAAAGACCTTTCTATTGGGATGTCTGTTATTAGAAGTGAAGGTATAATTTTATTTATATTCTAAACACAATTCCGCAATTCTCTGAAAATTGGGACAGAAAAAAATTCATTTTTTATTCATTATTTTTTTAATAGTTCTTGAAAATATTCTCATTTTACATTCGTATCAAGGGCTCTACACTTTTTTCACGTGAAAGGCACCAAAATCTGAATATTTTCTATAGTCAGGTGTCTGTTTCATGACGAAAAAAATTGGAAGGCAAATTGATTAAAATTTTCTTTTATCCACATGCTTTCCTGTTTCGTTCTATCTATTCTATAGATTCCAAAAAAAATGCATTTAGTTTCTTGCTTAGTTTGACTTTTAGAAAGAACAAATGTTTTCGATGGTATTTTATAATTACAATGAATAAAATAATGAGACCTGAAATTTTTATATGCATTTAACCTTATTTAAACTAGAAATTTAATATCTTGTACATTAGATCATTAGATTTAATTTCTTGTACATTAATTTCTTGTACATTTAATTTCTTGTACATTACAATTCACATTGATTATTGAAAAGCTGGTTTTCAGGCATAGTAAAGGCCCTTTCCCTAAGAAATGCATTTGAAATTAATACTTCGAGTCTCATGAGTTCAGGTTGAAGTTCAGCAGTGCCTATTACAGATATTTCAAACTACTGTATTAACGGGAATCTAATGCGCATCGTTTTTGGCCAAATGTAGTATTCAAAATTGGGGTGGGCATTAGATTCGAGTGCAAGGTCAGCAGTTCGCCGATGACGTCAACCAAATTTAAATCGTAACAGTGGATTACTGTATTTCACGACTACATTTACTGTTGACACATTATTGCATAGAAGATACAAACTGCAGAGTACATAGTCACGAAATGGAGGGCATAGAGAGAAGAATGTCATATGACGCTACTTTCAAACGTAAAGTAATTCTTTATGCTGAAAAAATTGATATAGAAAGGAAAGGAGAGAGTTCACCATAGCTGAGAACAATGTTCGCTTGTGGCGGCAAAAGAAATTGGCCCTGTTTGCAACTAAAGCTCTAGTAGAGATAAATTCACTAGCCCTAAAATCGCAAAGGAAGGCACCCTAAAATTGAAGAAGAAGGTTTGGAATTTGTACGTGAAAGGAGGAAGAATGGACAACCTCTGACCCCATAAGAAATAAAGCAAAAGAGGAGGCTGAAGTTCTTTGAATACCGAAACAGGAGTTTAAGGCTATCCGTGGAAGGGTGGATCGGTTTATGAAGCGGATGGGCTTATCTCTAATACGTGGTACAACAATATGCCAAAAGCTTCCTGCAGATTTTGAGGGAAAACTACTAACATTTCTGCGGTATGTCATCACACTTCGGAAGGAATAGAATTTTTTAGTGAAGAAAATTGACAACGCTGACGAGACGTCAATTTGGTTTGATATGGCTCGTAACAAACCCATTAAGGAGAAGGAGAATCAAGGAATGTTATCATCACAACTTCGGGGTGTGAAAAGCAACGCGTAACAGTTATGCTAGCAATAACAGCAGACGGGTTATTGCTAGCTTATTTGATTTTTCCCTTTCTTAATCTTCAAACGGAAAACATGCCCTAACACCCTTAAGAATAAAAAACTGTTCCCTGATGAGATGATGTCTTGATTCGAAACAAAGAGAAGGGATGGATGACGGAATCCTTGATTGGCTCCGAAATGTATGGGAATGCCGTCCCGATGGACTCTCCAATTAACCATCAATGCTTTGTCTGGACGCATTTCGTGGTCATCTCACCGACGACGTAAAAAAGGAGATGCACAGCAGTGATCTTGTTATGCCTGGAGAGTCTTAACCTGGAGAGTTGACGCCTGTGTTACAACTCCTGGACGTTAGTATAAATAAACCTTTCAGGCGGAGTACGAAAAATGGTTTTGGGAGCCAAGACGTGAATTGGCCCCGATAGGAAAAATTAAGCGTGCTGCACCGCACATTATTGCACACTGAGTTTCTGCTGCCTGAAAAAGCATCGAAACCCCAATGATTGTGAAATCTTTCAAGAAATGCTGCATTTCAGATTCATTGAATGGCAGTGAAGATGACGTGCTCTGGAATGCCGAGGATGATGATGATGATGAAGAGGAAAGAAGAAATGAATCTGCCTCTGACGAAGAGCGCTGCGAGGATTCCAGTGATGAAAACATAAGGGAATAAAGACGTTTACTATTAATTACTGATGGTAGAAACTGTTAACTAGACAGAAATGTAAACGATTTATTTCATGCTCATATTTTAGGATAGGTACCGTATATACAGTAGTGGTTATTAACAATGTTTTTTTACACAGAACAATAGCCCACTAATAGATTAATTCTATATTCTGCTACTTTATATACAGGGTGATCCAAAAGTCAGGACGAACTTTAAAACTGAATAATTCGAAAACGAATCACGATACAAAGATGCGGTTTGCACCAAACGGATGGAAAAGAAACCGGGTTTTGTGTGGCAATGAAAAAAAAATAGCTCTGTTGGCGACCAACAGATGGCGCTGTCGGATTTCTGATGTAAGATTATGCAAAGCAACAAACGATATAAAAAGAAGCAACTGCAGCAGGTAATGGTAGTCGAAGCTGGTATGCATCGCAATGATGTCCATAGTTGAGAAAGCCCTCTCAGTTAAACTGTTTTATAAGAATTTGGAAAGTGCCATTGCGGCATTGCGAGCATATCGCTACATGAAGGTTATGCGAGATAGCAAAGGACCAATAACGTCTTCTGCATTGAACAAAATTGTGAAAAAATTTGAAGCTACAGGTTCTTTGGCATCACGTCAAAGAAGTTGATGTTCCTCAACTGCAGCTACTGTTGCAACGACAGTGGAGCAGACGGTGCAAGCCATGTCGGCGGTTGCTGCACATGGGGAGTGCAGTTCGTCATCGAGAAGTTTCGAGGCAGACAGGAGTGTCGTACGGAAGTGTCTGGAGAGCGCTGCGAGTAACTTTGCAACGGTATCCCTACAAGTTGCAACATAACTAAAAACTGAAACCTCCTGACTTCGACTCTCGCCGACATTTTGCGAATTTGGTCTTCAATAAGATGGAAGAGCAGCACGACTGGCTTCACATTGTGCTTTGGACAGATGAAGCACATTTCACACTCTCTGGCGCTGTTAACACCCACAATTGTCGAGTGTGGACCACAGAAAATCCACATGCATTTGTTGAGGTACCCTTGCAACAATCTAAAGTGACAGTCTGGTGTGGCTTCACTGCTGATTTCATAATTAGTCCATTTTTTTCGAGGAAGTCACACAGACAGGTTTCCAAACAGTTTCTGTCACCGGTAAGCGATATCTAGCACTGTTACAGAACAGCATTATTTCTGAACTGCAAGCGCGACAGGCACTCCAAACAGTCACCTTTATGCAAGATGGGGCACCACCTCATATTGCTCTGCCTGTGCAACCCCTGCTACGCTCAACATTTGGGGAGGATCGTATTATCAGTCGCTACTTTAATCACGCAAGGCCTCCAAGATCTCCCGATCTCACACCCTGTGACTTTTGGCTGTGGGGCTTCTTGAAGTCAAAAGTGTACAGCGACCAACCGGCATCACTAGCGGCACTGAAAGATGCCATCCGCCAAAATGTGTCTGCCATAATGCAAGAAATGCTACTAAATGTTGTGAATGGTGTGGTGACTCGTCTCACAGCTTTACTTCTGAATGATGGACAGCACATTGAACAGTTACTGTAGTAAGTAATAATTAACTGTAGTTAATCTGACTTCATTAATCTTTGTTTCATTTGTAAAACATCTTTTGTTGCAATAAAATACTATAGCGCCATCTGTTGGTCGCCAACAGAACTATTTTTTTCATTGCCAAACAAAACCCGGTTTCTTTTCCATCCGTTTGGTGCAAACCGCATCTTTGTATCGTGATTCGTTTTCGAATTATTCATTTTTAAAGTTCGTCCTGACTTTTGGATCACCATGGTATATAAATCCATTGTTGTATAAAATTTGATATCTAAATTTAAATGAAATTATCATAGCATTGATTGATAGTTTATATAGAAATCCATTGTGTAATAAAATAAGATTCAATAAATTCCTCATACCACTGATGCGCATTACATTCGCAGACAAACAATTTTATTTATTATTTAAAGTTTAAAAATGTGGATACGCATTAGATTCGCATGGATACGGTATTTTACCATTATAAATCCAGCATTTTCTTAAACAAACACTGAAAGAGTTTATCAAAGCATTGGAGCCATTAAGGAAAACTTGATGGCCAAAAGATATTTTGGAGAATTTACTAATTCTTTCAAAAATTTCCAACTATATTATTGTGACATGATTGTTGCGTTCGATATTTTTCTCTGTGCCATGGAACGAACTGATGAAGCGTTAGTTTAGCCCAGCTGTTATAAATAAGTATCTTGAGTTTTGATTTTAGCTTGAATACTTAATTCCAAGAAATTCCAAGTAAAAGAGGTTAATATTTCACAAAAAAAAAAATCCCAATATATTAGAATGTGTATTTTAAATCACATCCCAAGTAGCAAAATAGATTGAACTAATATTGGCCATCTTGCCAAGATAACCCCGATAAGGGACTAATGGTGGGCGTCAAGGGTACCCCAACATACAGCATGCCAAGATAAACCCAGGAATGGACCTATAATGGACGCCATGTTTTCCCCAATATTGGGCATGCCAAGGTAAGCAAAGGTTGGTCCTATCATGGGGGCTAAGTTTTCCCCAGTTTTCCACGATAAGCCACTATTGTTTCTAGAAAGGTAGCTAAGTTTTTATGCATCTTGGGCATTTCAAGATTTTGATAAAATATATCATATGTACAGTTAAAATCAAAATGGCTGTCAATTTTTCTATGCTGTTTAGTTGCATTTTTGTTTATCAAGAATTTTTTTACTAAATGAGATTAATGTTCTTGAATTTGAATAATTTAAAAAATTCGATAATTGAAGTTTAATCGCAACCGATTTCAATTTCAATTAATTTTTCAAGAAGTTTTCAATAAGTCGATGCGTTAATGAGTTTTATTTTTCTTACATTTGTAGTAACAAATTTTGGTTAGCATGAAAATTTTTAATCTATTTAAACTTACAATTATAATCAAAATGGAAATAATTTATATTTATATGTTTAGATATATTACATTTTATTTCTTACTTGCAATTGTTTTGTATATTATTAACCATTGACTTACCACAGATCTTAAAAGCCACCACACTGGATATGCTTGTATCTATATATCCAATGGCAGAATGGTACCATGTATACACTGACGGCTCGGAAATGGGCGAGATTTGTGGTATTGGCTTTTATTCATCTCTTGCTGAGGGTTCTTTTCCGGTCGGCAAACATATGACAAACTTTGACGGGGAGGTAGCTCCTATTTGTGAGGCTGCCAGACGATTAATGCTACTGCCGGGCCTTAAAAAGGTGGTTTTCTTTTCTGACTCAACAGCAGCTCTTCAGGCCATAACTTCATTATTCCCACATGATGTCCTTGTTATGGCCTGCCGGGAAATCCTTTCGCAACTGAAAGAAAGAACTGAAATCTGTTTGCAATGGGTGCCAAGGCATTGTGATATTGATGGCAATGAACGTGCAGATAGGCTTGCCAAATCTGGATGTGACTTGACCCAAGAAGACAGGCCTATAAGCTATTCTGCTGCACATAGTACTATTTATCTACGTATTTAAAAATCAATTAGGACAGCCTGGGAGGCAGCTGCTGTTGGCAAAAGATGGGAGACGGTTGTCAGATGCAATACCATCCCCAACAGCCTGCCACGTGGAGTGGCGGTTGCCACCTTCAGGATGGCAACGGGTCACGACTACCTTCACAAGCATCTCCACAGGATCGGCCTTGCCGATACTCCCCTCTGCTCTACAGGCGAGGCGAGGGTACAACCGAACACCTGGCTTACTGTAATGCTCTGGAACAAGCCGACGACGAATTGCATGGGCGGGCTGGACTCTACTGAGAAGCACGGCGCCAAATGGCTCATCGGCCACGGGCGGGCGTTGGATGAAGAAGAAGATATTATTAACCATAAAACTGCCCAGAGGCGTAGCGACGGGGGCTATCATGCTCCGAGCGCAGCATGTAGAGGGGCGCCAGATCATTTCAAAGATAAGCAAAATTTTTCAGAGAAAATTTCAATCTTATATTATAATATTAATTTTATTCGAAGAAATAAGCTTTGCATGTTATAATTATTATGTCATGTCCAGGGAAAAATTAAAAAAAAAAGCCCCAGGAATAGAATCAGATTTGGAAAAGAGAAGTGGTTGTCGATGAAAAATGGGGAAGAGCTGCAAGAGCTGGCCATAAACGTAATTCTTACTCGTATATTTCCTTATTAATAATAATTTTGCGTGGTTTAGTTCCTTTTAAAAATTGCATTCAAATATGCTTTCGATTTTTATTTCTTAATCAGTTATGGCATTAAATCCTTTCCTTTTTAAGTTTCATACTTTGCTCAAAGTTTTTGATACTATTGTTTTGTATTACAAATCTTGTAAATGCGTAAACAACGCAAATATCTTCATTTTTTCATATAAAATTTCTGGACTATATTAGAGATAGTCAGTATGAGTGGTCAGTTCCAATTTTAATGCATACGAGAGATTTGGATATTAGTATAAAGCTATTAACTAAATTATTTGTGTTAATGTTATATACAGGGTAATTTTTGGGTCTGTTAACTCAAGGAGATTACAGAAGAAAAAGCTCATGAAATACACCTTATTTTATTTTGTGATTACACCAAGATTCACAAAGTCCTTTATGAGTCCTATAATTGTTATACAGGTTGTCCAAGTCAAGTTATATACTAAAAAATAATATTAATTATATTATTTAAGTTGATTATAATAATATTAACAAAGCAAATAAATTTGCTTTACCCAAAATAAAAAACAAAAAAAAATTAAATTATTATTTCCACTGGACCACTCTGAATGTAATAATTATTCAAAAATTCAAAATGTAAAACTTTTTTTTCGAAATTTTAATGTTTTGAAATATTATTTGACATGCTATTTTTAATTTCTCATAAGAGATTAAATCATTTTATTTTAACAAGTAGTATTACATTATTATTTTTAATTCACATTTATAGTAAAAATGTGAAAATTTAATCTTATTTTGACTATAATAAGGTAATAAAAATTATTCGCAAAAAAAGAAAATTTCACATAATTTAAATATTTTTAATGGAAACTTGTGAGAATTTAAATATACTAATAACAACAGAAAAGTCAGATTTTACTTAAGCTATCAAGAAACGATATAAAAAGATCAGTTTCAGTTGTTATTGAGACTTTGTGAAATTATATTATTTATTATCCCAAAATAAAAATAAAATCCTTGTATATTTTTTATCTCAGGCTTTACTGTACCCTTACACTCGTGAGAAAATTTCTGCTGAAACGTGTTTCCCTTTGTCCAAAATATTGTGTCCAGCACCAGACTGACCTTCAAAGAAAGGGGCGAAATATTTTTTAAAACAGCACTACAGTATGCCGCGTAGGGAATTGTCTTCCTGGAATCGAAATGGAGGGGATCGAGAACTAATTACCTTCAAATTCTAGGAAAGCACATAAACTTTCTTTCCTTTTCATTGTTCACACGGTTAGTGTTTCGTTTCTTCGTAAACGTCACATCATCGGAAACAGAAATGTAAATTTTTGAAAATCTGGAGTTTTGACATTTAAAATATTATTGCCGTAAGTTGTATTTTCTGTCTACCATGTATTCTTTCGATTTGAATATTTATTTCAAATTTTAGCAGGTATAAATATTTACTAACATCTGCTTGCAGAGTTTCAAAAATTAATTATTTAATTACTTATTATAGTTAAAACTCTTCATTTAAAAGTAATTTATTTAATGTTTAAATGTTTTTGTTTGGAGAAATAATTTTCATTTGACTCGTTATTTTGTTGACTTTACATTATAGCCCCTTATATTCAAATGTTAGAAGTTAAAAATCTATAAATTTTTTTGTTCTCTTTTTTAAATGTTTTTTTTAATGTTTATTTTCATTTTTTTTATCCTTAAATATACAGAATATACTTCTTAATAAGTTCAAAGTAACAAACCTTTTAATTTGAAAATTTCGTTCAAAAAATTTATTAAGAAATCGTACATATTTCTCATTCTACATTGTAAAATTTTAAGATCGTCTTTAAATGATATAAACTTATAGACAGAAAAAACTTTATGCCATTGCATAAACAGCACTTCCAAAATGATTCTTAATAGAAATAAATTTTGATTTTGATAAAAAATTAGCCCTTCTTTTAACAATAAAATATATTTTAATATCTAAAAAACAGTTTTTTTAATGCCTTAAAAATATGAAGAAAATTTTCACTATTATGATAATTGATTGAGGAAATTTCTTTAAATAAATGTAAGCAATATAACAGTTAAAATATATTTTTTTTATATCAGCACTTGTAATTCTTGATAATAATTTGAATCAATAAAAAACTTGAAAGAACAATATAGAATGCATCTGTTCTAAGAATAAAATTATTTTTAACAATATAATATATATTGTTCGGCTAAAAATTTCTGATTATATAAAATAAACATTATTTCACTTAAATTTATGTATGTTTTGATTTAAGAAATTTGCAAAATATTTTGGTTGCCTGTATTAGCGTTCCTTTGCTTATCTGAAATTTGCATTGATTATGCTATGGCATAATTTAATTATCTAAAATGAAATCAGATAAAGACTTCCATCATCTTTCCGTCTGTTGTTCATTAATTTCTAAAGTTCTTATCGAAAGAATTACTTGCTTTTTTACGCATGTTAGTATTAAGTGTTCGAAACCACGGGTCTTGTTTAAAACACAAAATTTTATGATTTTTTTAAACGTAGTCCCAATTTTGAGTATAATTTCAAATTTTGACATTGAACATCCTATTTATTGTTTAAGTTAGGTATAAGTTCTGAAACGCTGTTCCCTTTTTTTACGTTTAAAACATTAGCAGCCTTTTTGGAATAGGGTGAAAGCATATTAGAATTAACTGTAATTTTTTCTGGTGCAACGGATCTTTGTGCACGTCATGAACTTCTGAGGGATATTTTCTACTTCAAAGATCTTTCCATTCTCCCTTTCGTCTGTTAAAGATTGTATATCCCCCTCACTTAATTCGAAATTCGTCATCCAATGAAGATTTTTTCACTCTGTTAAATATGACATCATCGCTTGACCATACATTCATATCTAAATAAATAATACAATAGATAGGAATTTTTGGATTGTAGCCACCAACTAGTTTATTGTTTGCTTCAGCATATTAATTGTATATGATTGAAACCCCTCCCGTTGCGCCTTTTTCAATAAAAAGTTGCATAATGAAGTCTATTAAAAGCTCCAATTGCATCCCTGTCATTTTCAGACACGCTAAACCAGGGGCAGTGTAAACATGACAGGGATAAATTTTATAATAAGTTAAACATAACCTCCTAAATTTTTCGAAGATATCTGCGAGAAGAAGAGTATCCGTTTGCACATATAATAATAGTCTTTTAAATTTCTCATATTAAAAGCTTTAAACACTTGACACGCATGCTTATAGTCTGATATATGTTCATCAAACTTTTCCATCCAATCGAATACCCTTACGACGTAATAATGGCTGAAGCTCAGGTGTTATTTGAGAGGACATTCATTTTCTTTCATGTTGCTGACTGGTTTATCAAGGGAAGCTGGTAAAAACTGGAAAGAATCCAGAAATTGAGGATTACCGATTTGAAAAGTTATACATTTTTCACTGTTGCTTGCTATGCACGACATTTTTAATTTTAACTTTACCTAACGCTTTCATGATCCTGGAACCAGGGTGTACGTGTACCTTCCTGGGGCTTGAGCAGCCACCAGGCGCGTCGGCAGGTAGTGGATCGCCGAATGTCCTGTAGGAATGACAGGACATTCACTTAAATATTGAATCAGAGGCCGCAAACCAGCTCCCGTAAACCCTGGTGTTATGCGACCCGTGCCTAGGGTTATTTGGCACCGCGGTATTGGTGTCTTAACGGAGCCTCTAGTTGCCTGGCAAACTTCTAGAGTAATTTGCCTTGCCCAGTAACTCAGGCAATGCTGGGTGGACTTTTATTACCTGAGCTTATTATTGTTATCTTGTGGCTGAAAAGACACAAGAAATAACAAACCTTTCTGCATTTGCAGGTGAAGCCTCTGAAGTAGACCTTGCTGAAAAAGACAAGGGAACTCAGAGGCATTTTAGTAAAGGGGCAAAGATCTGTCGTATTTGCTAAAGGCCACTGTGGCACGTTAATACTGGGCATGGTTGCAATGTCCTCTAAGTGAAATGATATATCTGGGGATGAAGGGCCTTCAGCTTGGTCCCTGCTTCAAAATCACAAAGATTCCACCTCTATCTAATTGGTAGAGCCCAACTTAGGGCCGTGTACAGGGAAACAACAATAATAACAACTGCCCTTAGATAAAACTAATGTTTTACTGGAATGGAAAACCAAAGATTTATTCATAGGAAAAGAAGAACAAAAGAATTAAGCTCTAAATAAAACAGAAAACGGTTACAGTTACATGCATATATACATTCAATCAAAATTTACAGAATGGATAAAATGCAATTTATAAAAACAGAAATCTTTAACATTTTAATATGTCATAAAATAAAACCAATAACTTAGTAAGATTATTTTTAATCATGTACATAGACAAGATAACATAAATTTTATTACATTTCTTTTTAAATACTTTACATCACTTGTATCAAACAAAAAAGGTTTTAATCCAAGAAGGTATAATGATGGTTTACTAGGACTTTAATAAATTGCACAACAAAATCTGACCAGGAAGACAAAAACAAAAATACTCTATGCCAACAGATAATTTTCTTCACATTCTTCAACACCTTCATCAGTTTCGGTGGAAGTGGAAGATGTACATAATTTAGATCTCAAAGGCTTAGAGCTAAAATAAAAATACAGTCAGCATTAAATTTTGGAGAAATATCAAATTACTTGCTCTTATATTTTGATTGCATCTAATTTAAATTTATATCATAGTAAAATAGGGAACTCAAACCTTGGCAGTGGAAATGACTTTACATCAATAGGTATTGAGCAGCACACATTATTTTGTTCATCAAAAATTAACTTTGCAAAACACTGGCATAATTTAATTCCAGTATCTTCTAACTGTGATATTCCAATATGATAGCCCTGAAATTAGAAGTTCATAAATTATACTCTAAAAGCAATAGCATAATTTGCATTTTTTTAGCTTAATTCTATCAATATTTCATTAGTTTTCACATTTTTTAGTCATGAGCTTGGACAGACATTAGAGTATTTACAAAAAATAGTGTGTTTTTCAGATTTTTTTCATAAAAAGTTTAATATAGCTTAAATGACAAGAAATTAACTATATTGAACATCACAAATTGAAAAAAAATCATGTATCTGTTATTACTACAAAAAAAAAAAAAAATTGAAATAAAATTTATGTGTCAATATACTGTCAAATATCATCATGGCAGAGATTTAGAGGATTTTATGAAAGAAATATAATAAATGTTAAATTAAGAGTTTCCTTTTTATATTTGTATACATACATTATGCAATTATCAATAAAACTCTGCTTTTTTCTTCAACTTTGACATTCCATAGATTAAAAATTAATTTAATGAAAAACATAATATTCTCTGCATATCTACATTTTCAATAAAATTCGTAACCGTTTTTCTTTCTTTCTTTTTTTAATAAATTATTTCATGGAATCATCACTCAGTTATTTTTTTTAGTTTTATTATACTGGCTGATTCATAAAATATGTATTCAAAAATTCATTAGAAATTTTACAAGTATAAAGTATTAATGTATACCTTAATCAATAAAAATTAAATGATATTTGAATTTCCTTTAACACTTATAATTGAAAATTAGCACAAAAATACAGATAAAACAGAGTAATAATTTTTTTAATTAATTGTTTCATGGAATCATCTCAGTTATTTTTTACTTTTATTAGTCTGGCTGATTTATAAAATATGTTTTCAAAAATTCAATAGAAATTTTATAAGAATAAAGTATTAATGAATACCTTAATCAATAAAAATTAAATGATTTTTGAATGAGAAATGTGATACTATTTTTCCTCTAACACTTATAATTGAAAATTAGCACAAAAGTACAGGTAAAACAGGGTAGTAATATTCTTAAATGAAAAGGTGTGAAACATTTGGAAAAAAGTAAATTTAGAGACCAGTAAAGAAAGAACTTCTAATAATCTATTCTGAAAAGAAATGGATTTTTATATAAAATTTTTTGTCTATATAGTGTTCCCTCGCCACTTCGCGCTTCATGTTTTGCAGCTTCAGTATTTCGCGGGTTTTTCTAAAATATTTATCAATATATATGAATATACCATGTTGGCAAACACATTGCTGAAAGAAGCGTTGTTTCATGTTCTTGTTACACCAGCATACTTCCCCATAATGTTGGGCTCTACCTGTTAGATTGAAGTAGCTGCGTGGAATCTTAGCGATTTTGAAGCAGGAACCAAGCAGAAGACACCCAATACTTGGCTTGCCACTCCCAGAGGTATCATTTCACTTGGAGGACACTGCGACCATGTCCAGCATTGTTTCATGTTGATGTGGGAGAGAGAAGGATCTCTGCATGTCAAATAAAGACAGAAGTTGATTCAGAGTACATACCACGGACTCTCATAAAGATGCGTAATTGGTGTCCAGTGCGACATCGACAAATGAAAGAACGGTGAGGTTGGGCTCACATCATAAGGAATAAAGGATTTATCAACATGACAAAAGTAGATATCAGCGTCCTTATTGATTCCTGCTTGGATCCACTGACTGATGAAGACCTCCTTTGAGATGACAAAGTCTGCAAGTGAGGAAGAAAACAAAGGGGAGGACGAAAAAGAAACTGAAAAGCATGATCTACCCTGGAGAATCTGCAACATGGCAAGAGCTATGCAACAATTTGCACAAGACATTGACGACAATATGGTTCGAGCTGTTGAGTTCAGCGATCGTACTGGTGGGTTTACGTCCGTGTACAAAAGAATTTTGAAGGAAAAGACAAAAACAACTAACCATCAATGCATCTCTCCAAGGTAAAGCCCCCGGCTCTTCCATCAGCGCCTCCAGCAGAAGAGTCTCCGATTAAACCTAAAGCTTCTATGAGTCAAGTGAGAGCCTCTTTTCCACCACCAACACAAGACTCTTCGCCTCTCTCAGAAAGCAATGTTGATTAGAGTTTATTACTGTATAAGGTTTTGTAATTAAGTTTATTAATTAGCGCTGACGTGTTTAAGTAAATATATATACTGTTGTAATTTTTGTCATAAATGTGTATTATATAAATACTGTTTACATATTTAAAACATTTGTGCACTCGCATACATGAATATTTCTAGGGGCAAATCCTACTTCACGGTTTTTCAGTTTTGCGGAAGGTTGTGGTCCCTATTAACAACGAAAAATGAGGGATCACTGTATTTATTATATATCGAGAAACATATTCATAATTTTACATATTCATTTACTCAGCTTTAAGTATTGAATGATAATCCTGCTCTGATAGGGACAAGGAATTCACAATTTAAGTGAAATTGCAGTCACACATATCATTATTCCTGTATCCCATGTTTATGGGCTACTTTTATGCACATCATAAGGGAATGGAAATATATTTTCAGGACAAGAATAAAAAAAAGAAATGCCAAACATGCTTTAATATATCACATAGAAACAAATATTTTTAAACAATTAAAAATCTACACCAAATATTTAATTGCTCAAAAAGTAAACAAATGCTTAAAAATTTCTTATAAGAATTATAAAAAACTTAAATAATTGATAATTTCTCTAGTAACATAATAGTTTTAAAATTTAAACTCACGTAGATCTGATATCGAAAAAATGTGTGATATAATAATATCTTGATAGTTGCATTAAATATTATTATTCATTATTTACACTAAAGTGAAATTAATTCCTGTTCCTTTAAATTGAATATTTTGATGTCTTAATACAGTACTTATTAATCATTCACAAGTGTAATCTTTGCAATAGCATCATCTGCCTAATATTAAAAAAGCACTGATGTTTTGTTGTATTACCAGCATCACAGATATTTTCTTTGTTGCCTTGTCCAAAAACTTCTCAGCTTCGGTCAATTACGTTTAATTTTTTTATTAAGTCTTTTAAATTCATTAATTTTTTCAAATTGGTAGGATTGTTTTAACTTCTTTCATCATGATAACTACACAAACACTATAATAATATTCAATACTAAATCACTTAAGAAATTAAAAGTTGGTAACAAGACAAATTCAAAATTTCTTTACATTTTGTTCACATATGATGTTAGAAAGGTATGAAAGATGTCAACATTTTCAATTATCAGTTTACCTTCATAGCGAAATTAAATACTTGAAATTTTCTGGGACTGCAAAAATTTCATAAAAATAACACAAATTATTTTCTACTGATAGTTGTAGGAATAAAATATTAGAAAAATAGATAAATGCATTTAAACTATGAGTTCCAAATATACATAGTAAAAATACTAATTTTTAAAGAGAATATAGTATAAGTGTAGTGTGCTTAGAAGTAAGGCTTAAACATTTGAATTTCATGATTTTTCTAACAAGCCCTTATTAAGGGAAAAAAAAAAAAAAACTTGAGATATACATTTTATGTTTCTGCCAAAGAAAATTCTCTACATCTCACTTTCTAGGTAATATTTTGGCTTAAAAATAGTCCTTTGTGTAAAACACATGACTGATCATCTCTTTTGTCATTTTTTCTTAAAGAAGAAAAATAAACTTTCAAATTTTCTGAAACTAAACTAATGCATCAGTTAATGAATAAAAAAGAGTTTACTTTTGGTTATTTCTTAGGTAAAAATATCCAATGACGTCATCTCAAAACATTTCAGAAGCACATATACTTTAATTCATTGTTTTTTTTACAAAAAACATACAATTGTAAAATTATATCTATGATCATTTATCAAGACAGACTAACTTTTTAAATCATTTGTTTTATTTTAAAATATGATTTGCCAAAAATAAATGCTTTTACACTTTGCTTAGATAAATTTTTCAAAAGTAATATTGAGATAGCTTAAAATTCTGATTTATAAAAAATATAAATAGTTCCCTAGGTTTAAATTAATTTTAAACCAAATATTTTAATCATAATATTAGAAACTCAAGGTATTTCATAAAAAATGTTAAGAAAAAGGTGAATTCAATAAATTTTCATATTTGTACACATTTTAGATGATAAATTTACATGACTTTTTTTTCTAATCATAAATAAAATCTATTTTGTAAAGTTTTTAAAATCCAAAAATTATGAAATGAACAACAGAAAAATTTGGTATTTTAAAGAATTTTCTATTTTGTTAGTAAAGTTACTTTGCACATCCCATTCACATGTAATTTACAAATGTTATAAATTTTGATTTAATTTAAATTTGAAAATTTAACTTAAATAGATGTAAAAAATAAGACAGCAATAATCCACATTTAAGTTTAACATAATATCTTTATGAAACTATTTATATAGTCCCTTCAATAATGAGTTACATTGAAATTTGGCAGTTTGTATCTCAATGACTCAAAATTTTGTCAGGAGTTTTTAAATCTTATAAAATTTAAAATAAACTTCATCAATTAAATTCTTATTAGAGTTTACATGTTTATAAATTATTCAAATAAGTAATGCACCCTACTTTTCTAATAATAGAAGAAACAATATTAAAGGTTCTATGTTTCAGAAAAATTTTGTGATTATCAATTGCATAATAGTAAATTTTATTACAGAATACAATCATTAATACAAATCCTCAAACTAATAGGATCATTAATATAACCAAAACGCATTACTATTTATCAAACTTACAGCATATTTTCCATGATTGCAGCCACCATAAGAACATTCTAATGTGTAACTGAGTGGTACACCAAACTGTCTCCACACTGTAACTCGACCAGTCGATTCTTTATTTCGTTCGATTGCAAACTCACAGTAATTTAAACAAAAGGTAGGAGCTAATTCATTCATCAGTATTGGTAATATCTGTTAATATATATATATATATATATATATATATATATATATATATATATATATATATATATATAAATATATATATATATATAAATATATATATATATATAAATATATATATATTCATACATGCATATATATATATATATATATTATATATATATATATATATATATATATATATATATATATATATATATATATATATATATATATATATATATATATATTCCCAAAATAATTCATTTAAGTTGAATAATTCTTAAAATTTAATTTTCTTACTTTAAAACTATTAGTGTCTGGATTTGTTTCATCACTTGGCCACCAAGATTGCTGTGGATTACAACCAAAGAAAAACGCATTACTTCTTCGGGAATGTCCATGAAAGTCACAAAACACCTAAATAATGATTTAATTATCATTATTATAGAATTATATTTTAAGCAAATTTAATTAATAATTTTACATAACAGTAATTGAGTATAATTTAATACATTTTTAAGGTTCCCCATATTTTTTATTAATTTATTATTTCTGTTGCATATTATTGATGCAGCTAAATTCCCTGTTACATAAAAAGGAAAAAAAATTAGCAAGTTTAATTATTTTAAAATGCACATTACACAGCAAACATATAAAATCTTGTAAGTTTAGACCATTGCAAGTAACCATGAATAGAATTAAAAACTTTGTCTTTATAAGAAGACATTTTGCACATGAAAATTTGTTCAATTGAGAATTAATTATATTTCAAGGTAGGGTTGAACAATTTTGCAGATGAAATGAGGCTCACAATAAATTAACTTGTGAAGAATAGATAACTTTTGAGATTTGATTGAGAAGAAATTTCTTGGCTAAATGAACATTCTGCCATTGATTTTAAGGTACAAATGTAGCAATTAAAAAAAATAAAAATAACAGCAACAACAAATTAACTTAATAAATGGTAATAATTTTTCTATTAAGTAGTAAATCAAAATAGAATCTGTTCCATGTTTAATAAGACCAAAATAGTATTCAATATACATTTGAAACATAGATTATTCTATGATTTTAATTTTAAATTTATGAACTAAATCATTATATAAATCTTCTTCATAAAGCTATGAAATAATTTTAAAACATATTTTAATTTCTTATGCATCAGATAATACTAATTTTTTAAAAATGTTTTTTATATATTACAGTTCAAAGGCTTAAAACTAAAATATTACAATGGGCACTTTTATATCAATTTGCCAGATATTGGAACTGACTTATACAACTTAAGTAAATCCAATCTTTCAATCAGGAAATATTGATTTTTTTTAAAAAAAATTTGTATTCTTTCTGCTTATATATATAAAATACAAAAAACTTTATTGTCAGAAAAACCAATGCATTTAAAACGAAAAAAAAATTAGCGATATGTTTGCATCTAAAAAATAATCTCACTTTACAAATTTTAGGTTATTTTGTTATATATATGTGTGTATTTTTCATTAAAAGTATTAACGATATAGTTATTATTTTTCCTTCCACAAACTATTTCATGGATGGAGAAGGGATGTCGCGATTCTTTGCAAATAATTATTAAAATTTTCGGCAGCGATCTGAAAACTGGAAAATTCCAGTAACCGGAATATGCTTGGTCCTGAGACTGCCGGGTAATGGATCCTGTACTGTATCATTAAATGATGCAGTTATTTTATGCATCACTTTGTTTCGATGCCTGGCATTCTATTGGTTTTTGATTATTAGATGTTCTCACATATGACGTGCATTACATTAATTTAATTTTTTAACTTACCTTATATATTATAAGATATAAAATAATATAAGTTATATTTACTCTTTAATTAAAAAAGCAGTCCTTGGTTAGTATAATCATTTCTGTTAGTAATCTAACTTTTATTTATGTTGTAAAACTTTACCTCAAAAAGAGCAGAATATGATAGCATAATTTAAATAAAAGTGATACTATCACTATAATTTAGATTTAGTTAAAAAAATGTATGACTATATATTTTTCTAAAAATTAAATTAATATACTAAAAAAAAAAAAACATATTTAAAATGCAAATTTGTTTCATAAAAGCTCTTTATTTTTCTTTGAAATGTATTCATCAAATCTGTGACAAATTTATTTCACAAAAGCTTTTTACATTATGATTACTACATGACATATTTGCCAAAAAAAAATTATGTTCGAATATTAAAATAAAATAAAGTAGAATATAAGAAAAGATACTTTTCTATTATATCCCCACTTATGAATTAAGGAAATAGCATTTTCTTATGGAGAAGCAAAAATAATATTACATAGATAAGATTATTTTAATAGCTCCAAATTTTATTTTAAATTCAATATATTGAAATCGATTTTTTTTTGTGCAAAAATTTATTGAAGACGGATACACAAAGTTAAACAAGCTAAATGCTAAACAAAGCTTAAACTAGTGTGTGTAAAAGAAGGCTTAGTGATAACTTTGTCAGTTAAAAGGAGCATTAGGGTCACAAGTGACCATGGGTAGAAAACAGACAAAAATACAACAATATTTAATTTCATTTCATTAAAAAAAAAAGGTGCTATTAGATTATACTTACGAAAACGAATATCGATTAGAATGCTTATCAGTTTCTGACAGAAATAAACATTGTCATTTAAATAAGTTTTGCAATAAGTGATACAGATTTAGCTTATAAACAATGCATGATGTAAATAAAATATTTGCAACAGTAATTTTTTTCCCTTTATGAATCATTAGCAGGGTATAATGGAAAAATACTGTAAAATATGCAGTGAAAATATGTTAAACTGAAAATTACCAAAGGTCTTTTGTTTTTGGATGCCAAATAATGCAGCAATGACTTAGTATAATATATAGTGGGATGTAAATGTGAATTTGGAGTAATCCATTGACGATTTAAGTCTTGACCTGACAGTGAGCATCGGTGACTGAAAGATAAATATAAATCTTGTAATTTTTTTCTTACATAAAATATACACAATTGTATAACACAGAATATTTAACACAAAATATTTGCATATTTTCAAGAAAAGTAGAATGATAAGTTAATAAACAATATGTTTGCTAAATAAATTTAAATAATTATGAATGTCATTTCATAATAATAATTGATATTAAACATGAATTTTCATTATCAATTCAATTTGAGTTCAATTCTGAGACTTACAGAGAATTTTTAATCAAAATATTTTATTTATTATTATAAGAGTTAAATTTTACAGTAATATAGCTGTGATTAATTTATTGCTATAAATCACGACTTTTCAATTTTATATCATATAAATGAGAACTAAAAATGAAAACGCCTTCATAAAAAGTTTCCAATGATTGATAGACATTGCATTATAGCTGAGTGCACTTTATAAATATGACTACATTCTATAAATGAAATGTTAACAACCAAGAAGTATAATAGTGTAAATTTAAATTACAATCCGTACAGTGTAACAGGAAAACTGATTTTTTCCTTTAAATGAAATATTGATTTGAATTGCAGCTCATTACACTCATGTGGCGCATGGGAGATTAACGAATTTTTTTAATAGGAAATAATTATTTAGGAAAATAGAAATAATTATTTAGAAGTATTATGGGGACATCTTTTAACATCAGCAACTTTTTTAATCAATAAAAAAAAAATTTGTTGGAAATTCAATAATTCTGTTATTGAAGAAACTTTTCTTCCTTTTCATGTCCTTAATTTTAAATTTATTTTTTCATGCAAAGGTAAAGCAAATATTAGCCATGAACAGCTTTAATTGATAAGCTTATTGACATACTTCAGATTATTCTAAATAACTTATATTTCATTATCTGATACAATTTAACAAATAATAATTATGTATTAACAATCTTGTAAACCAAAATTCATTCATTCAATTTCTCCCATCCCCTCCTGAAAAATATGTAATATATTTATGAATCAACAGTTCAAGTTTGGATCCTGTGAAAACCATAACATTATGGATTGGTTCTACTCAGTTGAATTTGAGTCTATTTTCTAAAATCTACTATTTTAAATTTACTAATTTACTATTTAAATTAAATCTACTATTTTAAATTTTTCTTTGCAATGCATTCACTATGACTTTAATTATTTTTAATTACAGTTCATTGCAAGTCAAGGAACACAATTAAATTTTAATCCTATTTCGAAAAATTAAAAATAATTTTAACAAAAGTGAAAGAGTTAACAATGCAATTTGATTTTAATTAATGCAAATTTTAAGAGTGCCATCAAACAAAGTTAAAATTTGTTTTCACACAATACAGTTTATTTATTTAACTACAGAAAGCAATGATCTTCCAATCAAAGAATTTTCAATCTAGTTTTTACTAATAAATTTCTACTTCCACAAAGCCTTCTAAAAAATTTCCAACATTATCTAATCAGTGGTATACAAATGATATATATATGATCTATAAAAACATATGCATATTAAAGAATAGACATATGTTTAGCTTTCTAAGCCAAGAAATCCAGCAATTACCCTGCAGCTGACAATGCTCTTCTTCTAAGCTCGGAACAGAGAGGCACAGTGCTGTCAATCCCATTATCCAATTACACATGTTTTGCATCAAAGGAATGTTACAAAACAGCATCATTTTATAAACAGAGGTAGTTTTTATTTAAAGTTAACAAACTAGAAGAAATTTCTTATAGAAATTTTGATGAGCACATCTCAGTATTTTTTCACCTAAGAATTAAAAATCTTATTAGCATAGAAAAATGAGCTCTTTGTTGACTTTCAGGTTTAAAATCAGGATTTGGCGACTAAAAAGTTGAAATGAAATTCTTTGTATGAAAACATTAAGTCAAGTTAAATGAAGAATTGGAAGATTATTTTTCAAAGGGAATGCTGGGGTTTGTGGCAGTGAGAAAGTATAGACAAACTTTTAATGTTAGTCTGTTAAGCTATAAATCATTGATTGAGATAGAATCTCAAAATATAAGGAAACATCAGTCATATAGTATTACTGTTGAAGTGTTTTATAAGATAGAAACAGAATTCCACGTCATTTACACAGGAAGACAAGTTTTATCCACTTTCATATCTTGACATGCCACAATTACTTTCAGTAACATCTTAATAAACTTGATGAGCTGTTTCATGCCCTCTAAGTGGAAATGGATAGTACCTTCTTATTTGTTCCAAATAAAAAATGCTGATACTAGAGTACTTTTTTTAATATTTTTGTTTATATCTTCCAGCATATGGCCAAACTGAATGTTTTTATAAATATTTTTATTCCAATTTCTAATAACAAAAAACGAGCTAAACACTTTCTTTGGATGACACTTATTCCAATATATTAATGTTTTAATTTAGGTAATTCCTAATAAATAAGTTTTTATTTTAAAAGTAATAAAATATGCACACATAGTATTTTGATTTTTACAATATGTTTCCTAGAGTAATAAATTATTGCCAAAATTAAATATAAATTTGTAAAAATTCCTTTACAAATTTAAAGCTATTTTCTTCAACAATAGTGTCAAAACTACAATATTTAATTTAAATGAAAATAAAACAAAAGCGAATAAATAGGTATGTAAAGCGCATGAATGATAAAAACATTCTGACAAACTTTTTAATAAATATGTTTCATTATGATTTCATACATATCCAAAAATAAAAAGTTTAAACTTACCATCCATTGATCACTCCATCAGGATTAAGCATTGGCACAATTTTAAAAATATACATTTCCCTCAATCTTTGAGCTTTTCTACTCAGAAGAAAATCTAAAGTTCCTAATGTATAACAAAACTAGTAAGTGATAATTTTAATGATATTAATACACATAAAGGGATTTACATATTGATTGTATAATTAAATTGCACGTATGGATTGTTTAGAAATGTGTGTTAGTATTTTTAATTTAGAAATTGTAAGAACATATTCCATACTGCAAAAAATTAAGCATTTTACTGTCATATTAACTATGTTTTTTTTAATGTGATTGTATGCTTGATGTAATCACATTAAATTATGATTACATTAAAAATAAAATAAAATAAAGAATAGTAATATTAAAAAAATAAAATATAAATATTTTAGGAATACACTTACTCTTGGAAAAAGTCAATTTAAAATACTTTTAATATTATCAACTATTGAGCTGAAATTCTAAATATAAAATGAAATTTAGTAGAAATTTTTCCTAATTAACAAAAGGAATTTCAGATTATGAAAGAATTTACAATAATTATGCAACATAAAATTCAGTTAAAATATTGTTGGAAATTAGTGATGATAATTTTTCCAGTGTATTAATTAGAATTAAAACAAGTTTTCATTTAATGCAACAAAGATATTGAGTAATTTCTGAAAATTTTATAACAGCCTTATTTTAAAAAATTTTTTTCATAATATGTTTAGTAAAGTAATATAAAATTAACTTAATCACAACTGATAAAAGCTATTTTTTAAAGAATCAAGCAAATAACAAAATTAACATAAAATTTATTTAAATACAATTAACAGTAATTTGAATACTATGCTGCGATGTTATCAACTTAAGCAATGGAACACTCCACTTTAGAATTCTTCTTGCTTCAAGAATGAAGCATATAGTTATTTTGCTCCTTGTAAAACTGCCACCTATGTTATTGTTGGGGGTAGAGAAAAAATATTTTTAGAATCAGATTTCCATTTTGTTTTGCATCCTTTCATTGTTTAAAAATAGATACTTTCTGTTTCGTTCATTTTTTAAAAAGTATTGTCTTTGTCCTCTTCAGTAAATATGTTTTTGCTTTTCCCAATAAATCACCACTTGGAAATGTATTAAAATGTAGATGTGAAAAGAATACCTATTTAAACATTTAATAACTTTGTACCTAAAATGAGTTTTCAAGCATTATACATCTCATTCAATTAGATGTTATCTAGTCCATACACAAGATTTCATTTTGTGATATAAGAAATTTATTTGATGTATTGCTAATAAAATAATTTGCAATTCTATATTTTAGAAATACAGTAGAATTTCACGTTTTTGTGTTTAAGATGAAAGTTCAGTTACAAGAGCTTTGAGTTAGCTGTTTTTGTTATATGCAATTAAAAAGTATATGATGCATATTCTGCTGCTTCGGTTTTCATTGCATAAATTTAATATTTGCCTTTTTTATTTCATAAATAGATGGGATCTTTGAAATCTAGACACACATTTTCCTTTTGTAAAATATAACCTAAGTAATCATGTGTTAGATAAATTATAAAATTATTGAACCAGATTTAAGTGATTTAAGCAGAACACAGTGAAATGAGTAGTCAACTAATAATTCATAATGAAATATATTAATTTGAAAAATTATGAACATATACATATTGGCATGCATAATATAAATCTATATGTATAGTAAACTGTCAGCAAAGTTGCAAAATAAGTTTTTTGTATTTCAAAAATACATACTGAAAATTCAAAAATACAATTACTTTAATATAGAATATATAAAAGAAATCTTGCATCAATACAATATTAATTCATCATTATTATGTAAAAAAATTCATATAATCAAAATTTAAACAAAAATTCATGCAAATATATGTATTTGAAATACAAAATTTACTTTTTCATTGTTCTTATATATGCACTGCAAATATAGGTTTAAAATCAGAAAATGGTAATGAATTATTCATTTAGCATAAATTAGCTTCACATAAAGGAATGGCTGAATCTTTGATAGATATTTAGAATAATATTCTTCCATAAACAATTATTAGAAATTTTACAAATAAAATATTCCTTTCTTTTGTAAAGTTGTCAAATATGACACATCATTTTTCAATGTTTAAAGGCATTTTTTATGGCAGTTGAATTTTTTCATTACATTTTGAAAACTTTCAGTTAAAAAGTTTATTCATGTTTAACTTTTTTGACAGTAATTTTTAATTTAACCTTCCAAATCATCTACTGATAACTGGAGATAACATTATTGACTTGAGGAATGAATGTGGATATATAATACACAAAATTAGTGATATTTTTTTATTTTTTGGAAAAACGTAAAGATACTCAAGAACATTGAGGAAAAAAATCAAGATTATACTTTTCACGTTACAAATCACAAGAAATTTATGTTTAATAACATTTACATAGTATTATTATATAATTATAATACCTCTAAAAATCTATTTAATAAGTATGCTAATTATGAGACATTCTTTATAAATAGCCAACTTTGAAAATTTTCTTATTATAATAGTATGCAAACTATTTTACTTCTTAATAATTAGTATCTAAAATCATTCAGACATCTTTTCTTCTAAGAATGGACTGAATTTTAATGATTTGCTATGAAAAACAATAAATTAATAAAGTAGATCAAAAACAGTTGTAAAAAAATTTAATCTGAATTAATTTAAAATAAAAGTACTTTTATTTTAGATTTCTAAAGGAGCATTAACACATTCACCGCTTATTTCATGCAATACTGTGATTTGACATCCATTAAAATAACTATCATGCATTAGCTTGTTGTTTGGAGTAACGCCTAACATGATGATATGGGTTTCTACTTTTATTTCTCATAACAATATATATTAGATTTGTCTTCTGGTATTGGTGTTGAGTAAATGTTATAATGACATGTGCTTTATAAAATTTCCATCATATTTGTTATAAGAGATGACTCAGCTTCTAACAATTATTCAGATACCAATCAAATTAGACAATCTTTTAGATACTATTTTAATCTATTGATGTATAATTAGTAAACAGAATTGGTTATTCCAATAATATTAACTAAAATTTCAAGCAACAAAATATGGAATGGATTAAAAAAGTCTTTCATGGTAAAACACACTCATTTGGGAGTGAGGTACTGAGAGTTTTGGATTTCAGCAAAACTAGTAAAAGCAACCATTATGACAAAGGACAAGTATACCAAAGGTCTAGCCATCCTTCTGAAATGGTTAAATAAACTGAATTCAGAGTTGAAGTCCTTAGAGTAGCACACTTTGCAGAAATATGTAGAGACCTACTCTATTGAATGCATCTTCGATGTTGAAGCTGCACAGAAGCCATTAAAAAAGCGAATATGGTGCTTATACAGGTTTGAACAGGGGATTTTTAAAATCCTCCATGATTCAAACCTTAAGGGAACCAAAAACATTGAAGAGATGGTAGTAGTTTATAGTAGATAGTAGGGAGCTATTTAAGGAGAGCAGTAGAACGTGTTACAGGACACTGCCACCTTAAGAGACATCTTACCAAAATGGGAGTATCAGACGATCCTTTTTGCAGGGATTGTCAATATATGGCAGAAACTTTATTAGATATATATGTGAATGTGAAACTTTCCCCCCATATAGATTTGAATACTTGGGCCAGCATTTAATTTAACTATGGATGCTGCAAGATATTCCTGTTATATGCTTGCTGAATTTTGCTTCAGTCACTGGTCTCTTCAAGTAAAGGCATTCTTTCTAGGGTATATTACAATAGATCAATGATTGCAGTACTAGGTTCTTTTGGAACTACCGTATTCTAAATCTTTGTTGAAACATAAGAACATTTCATGAAATTATATAAAAAAATTATAAATAAATACATAAAATAACATTAACTATAAGAGAAACTAACTATCCTTTATGAAAACTGCAATTTAACATTATTCATAAATTTAAAAAATAGGATAATTTAACATATTCTAATATTTGTATTACCTATAACTAATATTTGTAAAAATATTGACACAGGTGTTTCTCACACAGTATAAATCTATAAATAACTATCAATCAACATTTTTGTATACAAGAAATATTATTAGAGAAACATTTATTAAATCATAATCCTTTTCTTAACAAAAGTAACTATTTTTACAAATTTGAAATAAGTACAGATTTAAAATGTATTTATAGAAATATACCTTTCATGACCCAAGAAGAATTACTTTCTCCAGGATGAACTCTTGCAGTTAAAAATATATATGGACGTTTAGCTTTTAAAAAAAGAAGAAATGGATAAATAATCTGAATTAAAGAATAAAAAAAAAATACACAGTCAAAAAGTATAAACAATACACAATACTTACAATCAATAGTTTTAGCTGTAATAGTTAATAATGGGACACTATTGCCAGATAAGGTTTTACACAATTCATCTTTCTTGAAATAGATGGCAGTTGTATCATAACTATTAGCCCAGAAATATATATGCGTCTATTAAAAAGATAAAAAAAACTATCTCACTTCAAAATGAAACATGAAAGTAAAACAAACCATATTTCCTTATGAATATCGTGTTTTATTAAAATATAGGTTGTACAATTCAAAGATAACAAGAACAATTTTAAGTTATGTAGACTTTCCTTTCATGCAATTCAAATGTATAAAATGTAAATATAAATTGTCTTCATAAAAAGTATTTTTGTATACTTAGAAGTATATTTTAATGAAACAAAAACAATGGGAATTTAATTAGCAAAAATATAAAATATTTAACATTTAACATAAAATTTACTGTCGTATATAACAGAAAACAATATATAAAGATGTAACTACATATATTTTAAAAATGGCCTGGCTGGCAGTTTAAGACCCTGTGGTTTATGAGGATACGAGTTTTTCCCATCCTCTTTGGTCCTACATTGCCTCATCCGAAATTGTTTCTTTCATTAGGATCATCCATCTAAAAGTTATTTTAGGTCAGCTTCTCTTTCCATAAGGTGCTCGAATAAGCAATATTCTTGCAAGATTTTAGTCAGTTTCATTCTCAGTCCAATCCCTCATCAATGACTCTTTTTGTACGGTCATTTGTAATAGAACAGCATTTTATTTTGCTTCTAATTTTCACATAAACTTGTATTGGTAATTTTGTGTGGCCAATAAATTTGAAAAATTTTTCTGAAACAGTTTGTTTGGAAGGCATCAATTTTGTTTTCCTCTAATTTGATTAATTTCCAGCATTCAGCATCATTTAAAAGTAGATTTTAGTGTTGCACTATACATTTCCATTTTTATATCTTGTTTTTCATTCTTCAAACTTTATATAGAGTTATAAAAGCATGATTATGTTTTAAATATGTTATATTTTAGAAACACTTGTTATATTTTAGAAATACTGAGAATATTAAAAATTTTATTAAAAATTCGAAGATTGTTTTCCAATGATAACTGTTTAATTTTTTATGTTACAACAGAATAGAACAGAATTAGAGAAGCGCGATCTTTTTGCGAGCTAGTTCTTAAGAAACAGATCCTTATAATAAAGAGTGAGTGAATGATGACTCATAAAAAAAGAGAGCAAGTTTTTTAGAATTCACTAAATCACTCTTCTGCTCTTATTCTGCCAATCAAGGATTCTGAATGTAACCTTTGATATCAATCACATTCCATTCTGGCCCAATCACCCTATTATTCATTCACTTATTTCTTTCTGTTCATTTCAAATTTTGCCTACATTGTTCTTTAATTCTTTTTCATCAGTCATTCATTTGCCTCCCTCCACAATTCCTTATTACTTTTGATTTTCTCTTTTGATTCTGGTTTTATCAGAAGTCTTAATAGCAGCTGAACTCATTGTGTTTTTTCTAATCAGAAACTTCAGATTTTTCAGGAGAAATTATCTTTATAAATAGGTAAGTAAGAAAATGATTACTCCCAGTTATACTGAACAAAATGTTATAATTTGTGGATAGAGTCTGCAACCAAAAAGTTCCATATAGACTAAAAAATTGCATCAATCATAACAGACAATACTGTAGATATGAAATTAGTCTTGTCCCATTTAAATGTACAATATTTATATTATTTTGCACACACTTTAAACTGTCTAAAATGCCACAAAGTTTTCAATTCAAATATCAGTTGACATAATAAAACAAATTTATTTTTAAAAAAGTTCTAATGGTTAAAGAAGGCAAGTGAATTTTAAAAAAGATAAACTTAAGTTAAAACAAAATGTTTTCATGGACTGAAATTAAATGTTAAAAAGATTTAAACTGGAATCAAATAATGTTTCTCTTGCAATGTTAGGCATTAAAATTTTTAACACAAATTCTGATTGGAAAAATATACAAATTCAATTGCTAAATTTTTTTTTGTTTTCCAAACATGTTTTCCAAAAACAGAACAAATATACAAAGATAAAAGAAACAAACCTTCTTCTGGGGAATTAAGCCATACATTATTTTTAAATCAAAATTTAAAATAACATATGGCTATAAAGGAATAAAAATTAACCCTTTGACGCGCGCAATATTTTTTTTTAAATTTTAAACTAAAGAATTATAAAAATTGAATGTTATGATCCCACAGACAAATAATATATGAATTTAATAAAATCTACATCTACCCATTTATCTGTGGGTGGTGGTCGCATAGCGCGACCAGCGCGCGTCTAGGACCTTGATACTTACTGAGTTAGCAGGGGAAAAAACTTACCTTGTTTCGTACGCGCTTTCAATAAATGATGATTATTGCAAACTTCTTAGATAGTTTGTATTTAAAATGCAGTATATTATTTTTTTACAATATTTTACAAAGTAAAGAGTAGTAAAAGTGAAAAATTAAACATTTATATAATTTAGTTGCTATAAAAACACGTCGATACTGAATTTAGAATCCTCATTTAGCAGGTACAGTTTTTTTTAAATGTCGATTAGAAAAAAGTTATTTCTTGTGAAACTGTTCAAAGCATCTTTTATCTTTTTGATACATGCATAAACCAACATTGCAAGTTTCACACATGTATCTTGTTCTGTGAGGTTTCTCCTTTGTGCTACAAAATGCGCACCGCCGTGGTTTGCATTTTATTGGCATGTGTTCAGCATTCTTTAATCTTTTTTGTTCTGGAACATGAGGTTTGTGGCTTTTTATACATGCGGAGCTTGATATTTTTATTTTGGGAACAGATCCTTTATTTCCCATTGAAATCAAACTACTGATGATGTCCATTCTGAATAACTTTAGTACTTTTAAGTTTGGATCACTTTCTGGAAGCATTCGATATATAATAAAGGAATTTACAATAGTGACATCAATAAAATGGAAGAAATTCGATGCCACCATTTTTTACTTTTCCGATCAATTTCATATAAGCTTTTCAATTGATCAAAATAGTCCACATACCCCATATTTTGATTGTAATCCTTTTCTTCAAATAAAGCCAATGCCTCAGCTATTCCAAGCCCTTTGCGACGCATTTTAAATTTGAACAGTAGAAGAAAATATTTACACACAGTTAAAATATATTGCTATTAATTATTTTAAATTTAAATAAAACTTTTACGTAAATACTATTTTCGATAATATATATATATATATATATATATATATATATATATATATATATATATATATATATATACATTAAATTTAAAACACACAAAATACTATTAAATAAAAATTTCCGTACTAGCCTGGGAGCAAACGCAACATTCAACGCAAAGAAAAATCTGCAACAGAAATAGCGAAAGCACATGTTCACTGGGGATATAAATGCCACATGTTGTTTACAAGTAAAATGACCCTATGATTTATAGCCACATGTTGTTTACAAGTAAAATGACCATGTGATTCAAATCCCCCTTCCCCACACTCCTAAACACTCTAATTCCCAATCATAATATGCCGGCCATGTTTATGTAGTCTGCTGTTCACGTAAGTCATGTGTTCTAGCTGCGCGGTGGTTGCGGGGTGCAACCACCAGGAATTTCCCTCAAAAAAGGAAAGTTTTTTACGTATCTAGTTCAAACTACTGCTGCATTTATATTGTTTAGGACAGACATGACGGTATAGGAAGAAAAAATTTCTGATATTTATTATTATTTATATTAAAAAAGTACGTTATTTTGTGTTGTTAAAAATGAACATTAAATAACGACATATTGGAAGGAGTCCGACCTGAAATTAATTTGGTGCTGTCATCTGTTAGTGTTATTTAAAAGTAAAAGATATAAAATCTATAAAATTTAAGTGAAAAATCGTGAAAAGGAATTAAGAAAAAATATTGAAAATTGGTGGTTTCATAGCGCGACCACGCGCGTTAAAGGGTTAATAAGGCATTTTTATTATTTTTATAGATTAAAAAATTTTGTGCACATTCTATGTATATTTTTGAAGCTAAACATAATTTATATAGTAATTTTTAAACTACAAGTATGTCATAATTATATATAACACCATCAATCTATATAAACATTTTTTTTGTGTATGTAATAAAGCCGTATTTATTTCAGATGTTTTATTTTTAATTATCAACTGGGTAATTTAATTTTAATTAAAAATAAAATTTTTTAAGGAATACTTTTAATTTTTCACTGAGAAGTTAACTAGTAAATCATGAATAAGAACTGGTTAAATTCAATAAATGAGTGGTTTCAATCCGACCCTTAAAAAAATGGTGTTGCCTATTTCTAATTAGAATGCACAAATTTATTTGAGATGTATGAAAATTACATACAAAACACACCTGACTATAATTATTTACAAAACTTCATAAATTGAGTTGTTCAAATTAAATGTAACTAATTACAAAACAATAGAATTCCCAACTTCTTCGAAAGAGTTTCTTCTCTTTATATGCTCTCAAGTATGGAAAAGAGAGCAGAGTTTTCCCCTTCTGTGTTCTTATGCACAAGAAGGATATGAGTCCATTTGGCAGTGCAGTTCTTACCCATCAAATAACTGAATGTCTGCATGTGTCATTTTGTTGTTCAAGAAGGAATCAAGTTCTTTGGCATTATATAAAAACTTAACAGTTTAAAACACATAATTGTGATTTTTACTAAAAAACTAAATATTACTTTTAGAATTACCCAATTAATTTTTAAAAAATAAAATTTATAAATACAAGTTCTCCTATATTTTATTTTGTGTAACTCATAAATAAAGATCATGATCAGAGCTATAAAACTAGTCTGCCAATAAAGTAGAAAAAATTCAAAGAAAAAGAGACACACCTGCAGAGTACTAAAGGTGTATGGATAATGGTAAGCAATGTAACAGACATCATTTGTATGCTGGAATTTTATTGTGAATGTTAGAGTATAATAAGGCTTGTTGCGAAGAATTGAGTTGGTGGATGGACCCTGAGTATAATGATTTCTAAAGTAACATATGTTGGTGCCCACTCGGCACCATCCTTGTTTTTTCTCCACATGATTCTTGACAGAAAACATGACAGGACACATACCTGATAAAAGGAATAGAAATTTTTTTATCCAAGCTAAAACAGCACTTAAAATTAAAATAAAAAAATGCTGGGTAAAAAAATGAAAAACAAAATAAAATAAATATAATTGATTCAATCAGTTCATTTATATTTTGTAAAAAATATGTGAAATTACTCCATATACATATTTTTATAAAAACAAGACAATTTTCACCTAAAATGATAGTAAATTTTATTAAGGAAATTATTTCTTTATATTAGGTAGTTATAACACACACACACAGCACCGTAACAAAAAAATCTACTTAAAGAATTTTACAAGATAAGTGGTCACACGTCAGTTTTCTGCAAAATTGCTATTAAAAAAACAGTGTGATTATTTTCAGATTTACATTTGAAGGAGTGTTTTTTTGAAAAACCCCATGAATTAAATAACTGATTTTAAATGAAAGATAAGGAAATTTATTAGATAAACAAATATAAATTTATCGACATACCTAAAACTTATAAAAATGTTCAGATGTTAAATTAATGCCTAGCTACCTGGGGCCTGAGCAGCTACCAGGCGCGTCGGTAGGCGGTGGATCACCGAACGTCCTGTAGGAATGACAGGATAGCCTTGAATATAGAATCAGAGGCCGCGAACCAGCTCCCGTAAACCCTGGTGTTATGCGTTCCGTGCCTAGGGCTAATTGGCACCGCGGTATTGGTGTCTTAACGGAGCCTCTAGTTGCCTGGCAAACTTCTAGAGTAATTTGCCTTGCCCAGTATCTCAGGCAATGCTGGGTGGACTTATATTACCTGAGCTTATAAATTGTTATCTTGTGGCTGAAAAGACACAAGAAATAACAATCCTTTCTGCATCTACAGGTGATGCCTCTGAAGTTGACCTTGCTGAAAAAGACAAGTGAACTCAGAGGCTGTCTTGTAAAGGGGCAGTAATGAATCCTTCACTCGAGGTAGAAATGACCTCCAAACCTTCTTCTGGTGAAAGTCAGGAAGCTATCCCTAGTATGACTGACTCTTTGACCAGATGGGACTATTTCAGCAAGACCCTATCTGCTGGAAATGTCATACGCAAGAGGAAACGGCAGAGCATATCATTTATGAATGCGAGGCTCTTGCCCTCCCTAGATTAACTTTCTTTAGGCATCAACCATACTAGAGAGTTACACCTAGACTCCATTAAAGGGTTATCGGTCTTTATTAGTAAAGTGGGTGACCCGAGCAACTGGAACTAGGAAACATTGGGTTTGGAGTTAATGGTACAAAATGCTGATAAAAGCAGAGGTGCCCAATGACATACAAACCCAATTCTAAGAAGAAGAGAAGAATGCCTAGCTATCATTGATAAATATTTCATATGGAGATTTATTTTTTAATAAATTAGGTAAAAATATTAATTTTAATTTGAAGAACAATAATAACTTCTATAGTGTATTTTTTCTCTTCCAATTTATAAAAATTGTAAAATTCTTAACAAGTCAACAATTTTTTACAATATTAATAAATTTTCAATAGTCAATGCTCTTAATTTTTCCAAACTTTAAGGGAAGAAAAAGTTTAATATCTTATAATGCAAAAGAACAAAAAAAAAAAAAATTACTTCAACAATAAAAATAATAAACATGCATTGTTAAATATTTTGTCAAACATAATTTTATTATTCTAACTGTAATATCTGCTATTATTTCTATTATAAAAGCAAAATAAAACATTCATTTAATATCTAATAAAAAATATTTAGGAGACTTTTTGAAAAAAGATCAAGAGAAAAATCCTTTGGCTATCTCCAGTATTGTTAAGTGTGCACACACATAAGATACCTCAAAATTAAATCTTTTTTTTTTAAATTTTTTAATAATTTGTACAATGAAAGAAGTTGATTCAAATATTTATTTATTCATTATAAATGCACAAAATATTGGCTATGATGACATTAGATCTCTAGATTTTAAATATTTCTGAACTTTATAAGTTTAAAAGATTCATCTATTATAAATATTTATTAACATACATGGTTTTGATTTTTAGAGTGTTTGTCCCAAATTCAACCTTTAAACAACAAAAAACATTAGACTTTAAATAATATTATAAAACTTATATGCAATTTTGTTTTAAAAAATTGCAGGTTTAAATACCGTATTTTCCTTTATATAATGTGCAAGACCTTTTTTTGAGTAAAAAGCATCACATATCAGTAGAAATTTTTCCAATGTATGGTCAAAAATATATATTGTTGATAATTGGGTGCCTAATAAAATAAAAAAATAGACAGTATGATTGATTAAAAATATAATAAATTGTGCAGATAAAATATTTATAATGAAAAAGAACTCTTTGAATCTACCCCAATGCAAAGTGTAATGAACTGAGATGAAAGAACAACATCGACCAAGATCCAAGAAGATTCTAATGAAACTTATTGACTTTAAAGTCTTTAATAACTTTTAAAGCAATGTTAGACATATTTTAAAATTAAAATATATTTCTTTCGTTAATAATTAAAAGAAAGAAAGGAATTATTTTTGAACTGCACATTGGGTACATTTTTTCTTTTGTACAGCACATGCTTTATTTTTTTCACCTTACATCAACACATATGTCAGCATTTTTTTAATTTGCCTAACTTTGAGTTAAAAAACTGTTGTGTAATTTACAAATTTTTGTTTCCAGATGACAATATCTGAACTTGAATGTTTTCAGAGAGAAACATCTCAGGACAAGACAGAATGTGAAATGATGTTAGCCAATTGCAATTGTAATATCGTTCTGAGGAACTGAACTCGTTCTTGAACGCAATTGGATAATGCTGATTATAGTTGAAATGGGTTAGCCAAGTTGTGGCGCAAATCTGTTATAAATTTATGAAACATAAACAACATTTGTTTAAAAATTTTACTGTAAGCTTTTCAGATGAAGAATATTTTTCATTAGATTATCCACAGTGGCATATAATACACACTATGAAATTTGAAACATTTTTAACACATAATTCATGAATTATGTAAAGGATAATACAGTAAATAAATTATTAATTTAGCATAAAATAAAAATTTACTTATTTAAATTTACTTATTTAAAAAGGAGACAATATTCAGTGAAGACTGCATCACCTTCATTAAATTGACTGGTGGACTTCTCCATATTAATGATGTTGAAAGTATAAGGACAATTTGATTTCATTCCAGAGACTTCAAAGTAGAACCACTGAAGATGACTTTTTGAATTAATATCAGGATTTAATATAAGGTCATATACTTCACCTCCTTTCTACAACAAAAAAAAAGGAAATTTCAATTCTTATTAAAATTTAAACAAAATTTTTCAAATGATTTATCAAATCTGAATAAATAGTGCAAACTAATATATTATGTTCAATTTTCAGAAAAAATTAATGTTATTCTTTCAAAATATAGTTTTTATTTAAATGTATGACAGAAATAAATTTTCTGCTCTTGTTATTTATAAATCTCTAATTTATAACAATATTTTCTCAAAATTTGTGAACAATGAAATTCCTTCGCAGCTATAAATAACCTGAGAACTTTTACATTTTTTTCTTATAGATTATTTTATTCTATTGTTAGATAAATGAGAATAGAGAAAAAAATTTATTTTATTGAATTATAGTGTTTTTTTTCTATAGATATGGTAATCAAATAAATTTATTTAAATAATGAAAATACACCCAAATACTAAGAAACTCTTAAAAAATTTAAAAAAAAAAATGCAAGAATACAAAGCAAACCATAAGTCAAATTTTTTCTACAAAGACATTTTTAGGTAACTAATATTAAAATACTTAAATGTAGTGTATTTGTAAATAAATTAAAATTATATACATAAAAAAGTTATGAGATATGCTAAACTACATTAATAAAAATATTAATAATTAATGTTTATTTTCAGCTTGCTTGCAGTGACTTACGGTATTGGATTTGGGGGGAAGCCTATGTTACCATTCAATACTGATCTTAATATTCAATAATCAATTGACTATGCTCAAGATTTTTTTATACTTATTTTATCATTTGTCTCACAAGTTCATGCTTCAATCCCAGTTATTTTCTAAATATTAACTCAATACAGAAATGAAATCAAAAAGAAATGAGCACTAAACATAAATAACTAAATTTCTTTAATATATTTTATTTTTTCTTATCTTTTTAATGTTATTTTAAAAATTTGTAGTGTATAAAATTCCTATCCACTATGAATTTTTAAAAGCACATTAGCAAGTTTATTTGCATATATCAAACTACAATGGAATAAAAAGAGTATAATTTAACATGTTTAACAATAAAAAATACAACTATTTTTCAGATTTTCATCATAAATAAAAAATGTAAAGTAAAATTTATGTGAAAAAATATCTTTTGATTGAAATTTACAATAATATAAAATTTTCACATAAATTTCATTAAAAAATACAAAAATCAGTAAAAAACTTGATTCTGATAAGAGGTTTTCATTAACAACTGAATAATCAAGATAAGTAATTAAATAGCTAAGTTTATGCATGATAAATAAAAATTTTTTTCAATCATACTAACCCAAAAAACTTTTCGTAAATTTCCACTTTCAAATCTTGATTCAAACTGCAAATGTTCAAAATTTTGTTCAGAATAAATTCTAAAAAATTGTAAAGGAAGGTTAAGAACTTGATTCTAAATTTTAATAATAATTAAAAATTTAAGAATCTCAGAAATAATCTATGAGCAATATCATACAAATAATAATTAAAGTGTTTTTAATAAATATAATAAATAAAACTAATACTTCTTATAAGTAGAAATTGTAAAGTTTATCATATATTGCAAGATAATTAACTAAAACTAATTAATCAAAGTTCAACTTTTATGTAAATAATACAAATGAAAGAAATAACTTTTAGAAATAAAAATGCATAAGCTCTTTAATATTTGTATAAGAAAGAAGAAGAAAGGTAATGAATTAACAGCCAAGAAAAGAATTCCCACATGTTAGCTGAAGAAATATTCTAGAAAAAAAATTTTTTTTTTTTTTTTGTGAATTACAAAGCATTTTTCAAATTTAATATCATTTCAAGCAAATATGTGTTCTAAAATAAAGTTAAAATATGTTTCTTAAATACATTTATGATTTTTTTGTTTAAAAATGCTTTTAACAATCTGAATCACTAATATATAGAATACAACTAATTAAATTTGTAAAACAATCACCAAAATTTGTAAAACATCAACAAAATTTGTTCAAAAAATCAAAAACATCAACAAAATTTGTAAAACGACACCAGTCAAATATTAATAATTACCATCCAGATAGTAAAACAATAGGATTGTGTAATGCAGAATTGAATTGAAACTAAATGTTTCGTAATGTAAACAGACATTTTAATATAATTTAAGAAATTCAAATCAATTTCAATAGTTGCAAAAAAATTTTAAATTGGAAAAATATTTATTCATTTAATTATTGATTTATATTTTCTTTTAACACTATACAGAAAAAATCAGCAAGATCATAAAGAAATAAAATAAATAATTTCTCTTAACTGACTGAAATTTTATAATTAATACTAAAAACAATAAAAACTGAAAATAAAAATTTACCTGATATTATCTTTATTATACAGCAGATTAGAGTTGGATACATTTTCAGATAATAAATTGTCAATGTTATAAATTTCTGTAAAGAAAACATCATCTTGGGCCATTTCTTCTGCATGGTAATAAATCTTTTGCCTACAAAAAGCAAAATATATAATCTAAATAATGAAATAGATTCACAAATTCAAGCTTAGATAAAGAAACATAGAAATACAGAGTAGACACATAGGATAATACTTATAAGAAAATTATCACAAACATGTATTATGACTGAGAAAGACAATATATATGCTTTGTTTTAACTATTATAAAATTTTTTAAAAAAATGCTTCAGTCAAATCTATTAAAATAGTAAAGCATGCAATTTCAGAGAACACATTTAATAATTAATAAAAAATACCTTTGAAAACTATAATAACTGTATAAAATATGACTTTTACAAAGAAAATAAAACATGAATGTATAAGGTAGATTCAAATCTCACAATTGATGAAGAACATGTCTTTCTGCCCCCAATAACATACATGCTGAAATACATGAAATAAAATATGAAAAAGATTTCTGTGAAAAGACTTTCTAATTAATATAAATTGAGACAAAAATTTACATTATTTTTTTCTTAATAAAATTTGTGTTAAGATATATAAATACAAAAAATAAGCCTTCTTTGAAAAAAAATATTGAGTAAAATGATTGATGAAAATAGCCCAACGTGCTTTATTAATTATAAAATTAAATATGAGTTTAAATTAGATATTAATAAGTTATGCTCAATGTGCTTTATTAACATTTTTTAAAATTTATATTATTAACATAATTTAAACTTAAATTAAATTTTATGCTTAATTTTAAAATAGTTTGATGACCATTATTTATAATGTTAATTATAAATGAAACAACCATTTATAACAATAAAAAAATTTAATAAATCACTTTATTCTTTTATGACAAATAGATATATTGTGAACATTTAAATTTAAAATATTTATCATTTATGTAGCAATTTAAATGCTAGAAAAAAAATGAAAAGCTCTAGATTATAAACAATTTATAGACTGAAAAAACAACTTTTGTGATAAATATTGTATGAAACCTGATGGCTTAATGGTAGTGCTTTGTATCTCAAGCCATTGGTCCTTGGTTCAATCCTTGGGTGGACAAGGTAGATTCAACCTTTTATTCCTTCAGTGGGTTGATAAACTGAGTGTCAAGCATGCTTGGGAACTAAACATTGGGGGTTTTGTGTTAAACTGACAACCTTAATGGGATATACGCTTCACACTCCAAGGTCTTTGGTTACGAAAACTAATATGGTCACTGTATGAGCAAATATTACCACAGGTTTAGTCTTTTTAGATAAAAAATGTACAGGTAAAATATTTATGAAACATTCAATTATTTATAAGTATAGTTACATTTTATTTAAATTATAGGAATCTAGAAAAATATTAAAGAAGAAACCTGACCACTAAATTTTATTTCCATCTTTTAAAGTTTTGCAAATAATTTAACTCTTCACATTTGATTTTAAATAACAGTTGGCCTTTTTTTTTTTATCTTTTATTACTTAAAACTTAATATCCATTGCAAAAGGTAAACTGATTTTCAATTTTCTACAGTTAATTCAATAAGTGAAACATAAATGAAATAAAGAAAAGAGTTTATATAATAGACACCAATACAGCATGAAAATAAATTAATTGAGGAATCAGAAGTATCTCACATAGATTTTATGATGACAGTTAAAATAAACAAATCAAATCAAACAGAAATAATATTATTTCAATATTGCATTTAGATCCATGAATGCCAATGTATACAGTTTTCAACATACATAACAGAATCAGAGTAAAATAAAATTTGGTACAAAAGAATTAAAATAAAAATATTTTGAAATTTTATAAAAATTTCAGTAGTAAGCAAACAGTTTTAAGCCAGAAGTTACATCACAATGAAATTTCAAAACAATAAATAACTAATAAAAAAACCTTGTATGTAATTAGCAATAGAGTTAAATGCTTGAGCATTAGTGTTAAATGGCATTGAATTAAGAGTAAACTTAACTAAAATAATATCTTACAGTAACAGGAAAAAGACCTTTCCTATCTGTGTGATGCGTCGCAGAGAACAGGCGACTCTTGATTTCACGTTTTGGATAATCTGGGGATTTCCAGACTAGATCTATATAGAAACCCAATCATGGTTTTGGACTTTTGAGAGTGAATAAATTCATAGACCTGGTTTAGCTCTACTGAACCCAGGAGATAAATAACAACAACAACAAAAAATAATTATCAAAGGACATATGATGCACACTATGGTATATTAAATAAATTTTAGTCAAAAAAAATTACATTATTCTTTACTTGTGGTACTGAAGATAGTGAAACAAGAAAATTTTTAACAAGTGTCTAATTTGAAAATATTCTTGTTTTAGTCTTACTTGTAAGTTAAATATTTGTAAAATAAGCAAAAATGTTTAATTTCAAAATAATGCATTTACAAGAGTCTAAAGGAAAAATATATTAGCAAACTAATTGTATTTGAGATAGTTTATTTTGATACATTTTTGGAGAAAAAACTATTAGTAGTTAGAAAATACACTATACTATTTTGCTTTATCCAAATGCAACATTATCAATGATTTTCATAAAAATTCAAGTATCAGAAATTTTACATTGATTTCCTCAATTAATTTTAACTTTTTAACTGCCAAAAGTATGAAAAATTATCAGTTATTTAAAATCAGTATATGAATTCTCAACATATTTAAAATGCTACTGATTCAGCCAGTAGAAATTATAGATGCACATTTTAAAATATACCCATAGAATACAATTAATATCATTGATTTTAAATATATTTCACTTTTAAAACCTGATTTTTAAATATTATCTTATAATGATATATTATTTTTTTACACTACATGTAAGGTATATTGTTCTTATATAATTATGCCATTTATATCACATCATTTTTTACATTCAATAACAATAATGTAATATTTCACAAATTTAAAATATTTTAGATAATTATCAGCATTACATAATATAACTAGCTAATAACATTATCTATAAATGATATTTTTAACATAGTTGGTTTTCTTAGATATTTATATTTCTGTAAAATAATTAATTGGTATAGGAATTACAAGATAAAAATGCTTATTTTAATATCATTAGTTTCAATTTTGTTTAAAATAACATTTTTTAAATAAAATTTAAAACAAAAGTAAAAATATCAATACAAACAAAAATATTTCCTACCTCATTAGTAAATGATCCGGTTTCAGAAGTGGAACTTCGTTTTCCAAATCAGAGACAGAATTTACAAAATCAGGATATGCAAGTTTTATAACTGGTGAAATTGATATAATGGACATAGCTTGCTTTTGATATACATCTGAGTAACATACACTGTCAAGAAACCGCTGATTTTTAAGTTCTTGTTTTGCACTTTCAATCAAATTAAATCGCTCAATATCTGTTAAACGACATAATCTTTCATTATTGTAATTGGTGGATGGAATATCATTAGTGTTAGTATCACAGCTTGTGTCAGAAAAAGTAGCTCGTTTAATTACTTTTGCACCATTTGTTGGTCCACATGAAGGAATAGATGTTAAAGAAGTTGCCTTCTGAGGTTTGTCTTTCACATGAAGAGCTGTATCACTCACAGGTTTACGCAGTTTACGATGTATATCTTTTTTAACAGGTACAAAGGAATGTCGAGGAGTAGCTTTTGGAATCAGTGGATTCAATTTCATATCCTTAAATTCTATCACAGTTGAGGGAACAAATTTTTCATAAAATACTGTTTTAAAGCAATTGGTTTGTATTTCCTCACCAGAAAAATGTGGCTGGAAATAATTTTATGGAAAATATTAATGTTCATAAGGAAATTCCTTTTTTTATAAAATAATTAATTAGTTTTTTTTATTATAAGATTTAGAATCCAGTACAAAAGTTTCTACTATTATAGAAAAAAAATATACTCTAAAAATGTGATACTTTAAATAAAACAAGAGGAATGTGAAAATTAATTTTTCTTTTAAAAGTACCTTAAAGTATATCCATTTATAATATAAAACACTTTTAACATTTAAAGATCTCAAAAAATCTTAATGAAAACATAAAAATTATTGCTGTTTTCTAAAAGTGATACGAAGGAAAACTTTTATAATCCTCTTTAAATAAAAGAGGCTTTAATTTAAGTACATGGTGTATAAAAAAATCTGCACACTATTACTGTACAAGAAAAATAGTTTTTAAAAATAGAAGAACATATACATAAGCATACTTTAAGAGGCTGAAATTCATTTATTTCATCAAAGAATGAAGAAAATTGTTCAAATGAATCTCCATATTGAGTCTCTGAAATTTCACATGGTCTCAGTTCCTAAAAAGAAAAAAATAAATAATACCAAAACTACAATTGTTTAAATAAAGAACTATCTTTATCATTAATTATTTTTTACTAACATTCTTTATATGGAACACTTTTAATACAAAAATTTAAAAATAAGAGTGTTTGATTTTTTTTTATGTTGAAGAAAAAATTTAAATTTTCCATAATTAGTTTGATTTTTAATCTAAAGTGACTTTTCACACAAAGGCATGTAAATGTAATTACACAGAGTCACATAAAATTAAACAACTCAATAGATTTATTTTTCGGCAATATTTAAGTTTTTCACTGAAAGTGCCAAAAATCAGTAGAGTTTGCAGCTTTTATTACAACATCTCAAAAAGCAGAAAATAAGAGATTCCACTATTGGATGAACCTTTAATTTAGTGCTGCAAATGCTACAATTTTATAACAGCTCTAACATTTGTTTCAACTGTCTATTTATTTTGTTTAAAATGTTTATTAATTTATTTCAAATGCTTCTTTATGCATTTCTGATAATGTGTTTTAAGGTAATTTATCCTTGAAATAAAAAAAAGACATTAAGTTTAGACAGGAAAAAAAGAAAAATTATGGTAAGCAATGCAATATTTTATATTGAATTTTTTTCCACATATAATGCAAAAAGAAGTTAAATAGTCTATGCAATTACACCAATAAGAATTATTTGTTATTTTAATGAAATAGCATTTAAAATTGATTGCTATTCTTTGGCTGCATTCATGTATGTTCATTGTAATCTCATAAAAGATTTTAATTTTTCACTCGAAAATATTCTGATTTGTTTTATAAAAATTTTTAATATATTAGTATTCATTTTTATAGAACATTTTATAGAACACGAAGGATAATATCATGATGATTAGATTAAAAACTGGTCTTAGAAAATGCAAAATATTTTCACACTAATATTAAAACAATCTAGATTAAAAAAATTTATTTAAAATTAAATTAAATTTGATAATTTCCAAAGATTTAAAATTCAGTATATAAGAGTAATTTATATATTATCCTAGACAGATTGCCTTTCCTTAGCAATTTTTGATACTTTGCAAAACTTAAACTAAATTGAAAAGAAGAGAGAAACATGGGAAATATTTATGCACAATAATTGCAAATTCTTTGCTAAAAAAAAATATTAATATCATGAATAATATATTGTGGCAAATAAAAATAGTTGATAAAATGAAAAAATTAACTTTACTTCATCAGAATCAGTACCACTTTCAACAGAAGATAAATTAGAAGATGCTAAGCTGACAGTGTCATCATTTCTTCCATCTGAAATTGTTAACACTACATACATAAAAGATGTTATTTAATAAAATGCATTAGAACATTTAAGTAACATTATGTTATTTAAATTGTTTCACAATTAGAGAAAATAATAATTGAGGAATTCTTTAATGGAAAATGTCATAAATATTAGGACAGTCAAATTATCTTAATTTATATATTTTTATCAACTACAGAGGCATGAAAACTTTCTCTCTCTCTCTCTCAGACACACACACACATATATATATATATATATATATATATATATATATATATATATATATATATATATATATATATATATATATAATATATATATATAATATATATATATATATATATATATATATATATATATACATATACATATATATACATATACATATATATATATATATTAGATAGATAGGTAAAATTATACCAAATATTAATTTAAATAATAATTATTACTTAATATTTAGAATTCATGTTCTTGCTCTTTAATAATGATGATGAAATTCATCTTAGTATTTTTTCCATACAAATTTTACAAGAACTTTTGATTTTTTTCACTGTAATATCAAATTTATATGAATGAAGGAAATTTTTGTTATAATGCTGGATTTCTGAAATTTTTTTTACAATTGAAAACTGATTCTATATTGAGTTATTATTTAGATTATTAACTGATCATTTTCACCACAAAATTTGATAACTGGTTTTGTTTTATGATTTCCGAGACCATTTTCCACAAATATGAATTAAATATAAAACAAATCGGAAATAAATTTTTTAATTGTTGAATTAATATAAATTTAGTGTATTATTCATAGATCTTGTACTTTATAGTACTAATGCTGTTTAAATACTCATATCAACTAAGCATTTTTCATTGTTAATAAATACTTACTAAATGTAAAATTAATAAATGTCCAGTAATTGAACTTTAAACTCTTATGATGTAGGACTCTAAGCTATTTCTATAAAACGATTAAATCTTTGTTAACATTTACTTGACATATTAGATGACTCTTCGCGACGGGTGGTGCATATATGCATTTCGTACAGACAAAAGTAAGGGCCGGGCGGTGCATACATGCATTTTAAACTGGAACAATTTTTAATAATCACTAGATGGCACTATGTGTCCATTACATTTAAATTGAACGTAGTTTTAGTGTTCTGACCTTTTTTTTCGTATTCCTGCTTTTTTTGGTATTTTGATTATCAGCTGTGGGTGGGGAGAGAGGAAATATCAATGTAAACAAACACAGCTCGGCTCTTCAACTATCCACGTGATTTAAGCATTCTCGCTTCTGATAGCTCTCCGAACACTTTTTTTATTTTGTTTTCGCTACTATTGGAAGTCTTTTAGGGTTTTAGCGTCAGTTTCGTTACAGTTTTTACTGCTTTCGGTTATATTTGCTCACTTTTCTTGTTATTTTGAAAATTATCAACTCCAGATTATTATGGCGAGGATTATCTGGTAGGCATTTTCCTACCCTTAATTTGAACAAAAAGGGAGAAAAAGTCGCAGAAAGTGCATTGTTTGCTCACAAACCGTGATGAAAGAAAAGAAAACACAACAAACATTTTATACTTGCAAATCATGCAATGTCGGACTTTGCGTTTCTCCGTGATTTGAGATTTTCCATACTCAGTCTTCATTTTAAATTTTGTTATTTTTTCTTGTAAATAGCCCTTGTATAGTTTTTATTAATTTGCAAATATGTTGAAGTGTTTTGTCAATTAAAATTTTGAAAAAACTAGAATTGCACTGTCGAAAATTATTTCTCAAACTAAGCAACTTTTTTATATATATATTTACATATAAATTGGAGGAAAAACATTATTAAAAACTAGTTTTAATGTTATAAGATAGATTATGTGATAATCTAAAATGCTACCAAAAATCACGGTGATAGGACTTTAACTTTATTATTTAAGAATTTTTTTCTAAAGTTAGGCCTAGCGGAGAAAAACCCCCGTCCTGTAATATCATTCCTTTCACTTCAGTTTCATCCTGAACGCACGTCTTAAACAAAGGCGCCCCGTCGTGAAAAGGTTAATACTAATGTGTTAAGTAAATGAAACATTATATGACATTAAAAATGTTATTTCTTCAAAAATGAAATATACTTGAATGGTTAAAATAACTCGTAAATATGTAATTACTGTATTTTCTTGTATATAATCTGCAGATTATGGGTTAAAAAAGTTTCAAATTTGGTTTCATAAAATAAATAACAGATAGCAATATATATTAAATGACTTCTTTCATCTATAATCAGTTTTGGTAAGTTATGTTCTAGAACGATTGGGTTTATTGTAAAGATGTTACAGTTGCTGTCATCATTTTGCTTTTTGTCTTATTCTGAATTATTTTGTTCTGAAAATATCCAAGTCAGTATATCGTCATGTGAAAAAACAAACTTTTAAATTAGACGTTTTTAAAGTAAAACTATAGAGAAGGTAAATAAAAAATGGTGACAAATGTGTTAAATTAAGATAGCAAAAAAAGTGTTGCACAAGAAAAAAAATGTATTCAATTTGCAATTTGAAAATAATCCACTTCTTTCATTTAATCATTAAAAAAACAAATTTTATTTTTAAAAAATATGCCTTACCTCATTTTAAAAATTAATAAAATATAAAACTCCACAAGTTTTTCGGAATTATCGCTCTTGTGCTAATTTCAGTTTATTCCACTTGGCAGTGACGTGGATTCAAACAGATCTTTTTCATAATAAATATTTTTCTGTACAATTTATTATATGTTTAGTCATACTGTGCATTTTTTATTTTATGTGACTATCAGTAGTATATTTTTTTTTGACTATTCGCCAAAATAATTTCAGCTGATTATGCAACACATTCTTTTTTTTTACTCAGAAAAAAAACCTTGCTGATAATACAACGCTGCAGATTACATACAGGAAAATACAGTAATATTAAATTATTCTACACATAGAAATATCTACAAATCAAACTGTAGTTTTATGTTTTCAGTCGGAACACAATATTATTAATTTCAGGATAACAAATAATCGTAATTTAATTGACAAATGGAGGTATTAAAAACTTCAGTTATTTTAAAATTTTTCTAAGAATTTTTTTGTAAATTTTAAGGAAATCGCATTATGTCTACAGAACACCAATGTTTATCAATCTTTTCTGTTATGCACATTGAAAATATTTTTAATTTATGAGGGAACTGTCTTTTGAAAAACTGCTATTTTTTTTTTCACACAAAAATTTATTGTTTTTGACACTGTATTGAAATACATATATATCAGTTAGTAAAACATTGTTGAATATTTTCTCTTTCTTAAATGTTAAATGATCAATCAATTTATTTTAATAAAAATTGAAAAAAATTTATACTTTCCTTTAAATTAATTTTTTTATCTTTTAAATAAAAAGAGTATTATTTCCCTGTATCTTTAACCAGATGACATCACTTTTAGTGTCAGAGTGTGTGCTACAAGTTGGAAACTGCTGTTAGTAGATTAAATAATTTTAATTTTCGAAGAGAAGTGTACAGAAATGGACTGTCATGTGAGAAAGGAAATTCACAAATATTTATTCCATTATTTGGAAAGCAATTTTAAATTCAGAATAAAGGAATTTACTTTAACAATGTGAATATAATTATTTTTATCTGATGAATAAATTTTGTGGTTCTTGTTTATTATTTTATACAATAAAAGTTTTATAATTGCATTATTTTTATGGGATTACATGATTTATGCTAACAATGAAGTTTATATTCATTTTTTAATTTGTTTAATTATTTCTAGTTACATTTTTATTTATTCTTTTAAGAGCAATTTTATCAGGTAACTTTTAAGGAAAATATTATTTACTTAACATATATTCATCACAAGACCAATTGAATAATAAAAGTTTCCATAATCATTAAGAATTAAAAGTATTAATCCATAAGCATAGTACTGTGAAGAATGCTCTCTCCGATCTGTTTTACGCCAGTAGGTGGCGCGGTAAGTCAGTGTGAGAAGAACCACCGACTAGAAAGGTCTTGTTATGACCAGTCTGCTACAAAATAATTAATGCTACGTATTGTATTGAAATTATGTCAAATATGAGAAAAGTATTGTGTTACGAATAATAATATTATGTTACATATGAGAAAAGTATTGTGTTATATAATTAATTATGCTACAAATTAAGTATATTGTGTTTTGGAAATGTGTATATAGTTGTAGATAAATTAAATGTTGTGATGCGTGAAATTTGCCTACCTCTTGATTGATGAATCCGAGTCATTTTTTCTTGTGCTACAAAATAATTGAGTGATTTTATTTATGGTGCATCGGACCGGGAAATGAGATACGTTTGGAATAATAAAGAAGAAAATCACAGGTAGGCAAAAATTTAATTATATGAAATTTAAGTGAAAAGAAAATTTTGTTACGATTTAAAAATGTCTACTAAAGACCTTGATAGATTAAAGCACAAACGTGCTATAGAAAGAACTATAACTACTAAACTTATATCCAAAATTGAAGTTTCTTTAGTTGATGAAGGAATTGATAAAAATGAACTTGAAGAACATTTAGAGGTTCTTATAGAAAAGAAAAAAGGTCTTAAAACCTTAGACTCCGAAATAGAAAATCTTATAGAAATAGAATTATTAGAACAGGAAATTAACGTAAGCGACGAATATCAGGAGAAGTGTATTAGAATTGCTAATAAAATTAGACGCTGTATTCAAAACAAAAACAAAACAGCTAGCGTCGACAAAAATTCGGTTGAAAATTTTGTTCAAACAAAAAGTTCCGAGAATACTGCGAGCGAATGCACAAATGTTTCTAATGCAATAAAATTACCAAAATTAAATATTAAACAATTTTCTGGCGACCCTAAGTACTTTAATGAATTTTGGAATTGTTATGAAAATACAATTGAACAAAATTCTTCTCTTTCTAAAATTCAGAAATTTGCGTATTTGAAAACCTTTCTTACCGGACAAGCATTAAATGTCGTTTCCGGTTTTGAATTAAGTAGTGAGAATTATGACAATTGTGTAACATTGTTGAAGGATCGGTTCGGACGCAAAGACGTCATTATTAATACCTTTATGAATAAATTACTGAATTTAGAAAAGGTAAAAAATGTATCGAATGTTAGAGAGTTACGAAAACTTTACGATGAGTTGGAAATTTGCATTAGAAATTTAGAGTCCTTACAGGTGGCTTCGGGATCCTATGGACACCTTTTAATTCCAATTTTAATGAAATTATTACCCGAAGAGTTAGTAATTGAATTTAATCGGAATCGGAAATCTCATGAAAATACAGATGTATCTGAATTACTTTCGTTTTTGAAAAACGAAATTCAGTGTAGAGAAAACACTTCGCTAGTTTTAAGCGAAAAGAAATTTAGCTCCAATCAATTTAAAAATGTAAATAAAAGTCCTATGAGAAATTTGCCTTCAGCAACTGCTTTTAATACTCAAGTGAAATCCTTTAATTGTATATTCTGTTTGGGTCCCCATGATACGTTTAAGTGTAGAATGCCTGTACAAAACAAAATAGAAAAATTACGAGCTGAAAAAAGATGTTTTGTTTGTTTTAAGAAATTTCATCAAAGTAAATACTGTTATTCTAACAAATATCCTTGTAATAAATGCAAAAACAAAAATCATCATACTTCCATTTGTTTAAATAAAATAAATCCGAATGTTAATCAGAGGTAACGAATTAATTAATGAAATTCCGAATCAAATCAATGAAATAAATGAAGATCACGATCCAACGGTTCGCGATTCAGAAATAATAAGTTCTGTCTCCAGTTGTGAGGAAAATTCCGAGACTTCGAAATATGTATATTTGCAGACATGTACAGTTAAAGTTTTTTCAAATACGAATTCTGCGTTCACGCGTATTTTTCTTGACAGTGCCAGTCAGAGGTCATTTATTACGCAATCACTGGTTAATACGCTAAAGCTATATCCGAAGCGATGGGAGAATTTATCTATTTATTCTTTTGGCATGAAACAGACAAATGAAAAAGCGTATCCCGTGGTAGAAATAAAAATAAAAAGAAAAAATGGAAGCACAGTGAAGATCGAGGCTGTAGCTGTGCCAGATATCACGGCAGCGAAACTCCAGATGCCTTCATTACAAGTTAGAAAATTAATGAGAGCAAAACACTTGGAGTTAGCTGATTCATCATACGCAGGAAATGAATTGCTGGATGTGGGAATTTTAATCGGTGCGGATCTGTTTTGGGACTTCGTGTTAAATGAAAGGGTGAGAATAAATAAAACCCTAATTGCTATAAATACCATATTTGGATGGACGGTCGTGGGATCGGAATTTAAAGCAAATGTAAGTTGTTCTCAAAATTGCATCGCTGTTATGAAAAATATAGTTACAGATGATTTAAAAATATTTTGGGATTTAGAAAATTTGGGGATTTCGGATAAAAATGAGGAATTGTCAATTAAGGATAAAGAAATAATTACGCAATTTGAAAACGGGTTATCATACAAAAATAAAAGATATGAAGTAAAATTAATTTGGAAACAACTTCCCGAAGAACTAAATGACAATTTCGAAGTTGCGCATAGGCGTTTCGAAAATTTAAAACTTAAATTAAGTAAGGACGAAAAAACACTTGCAGAATACAAAGGTATAATTACGGAACAACTAGAAAATGGAATCGTTGAAGAATGTAACGATAAGATATTAAATTCGGGATATTTTATGCCTCACCGACCCGTAATAAGGCCTGACAGCGAAACAACAAAAGTGCGTATTGTGTTCGACGCGTCATCAAAAATGAAAAATTCTAAATCACTTAATGATATGCTTTATCCGGGACCAAATCTAAACCCAAATATTTTAGATGTAATACTAAAATTTAGGAGAAACGAGATCGCATTTTCAGGAGACATCGAAAAGGCCTTTTTAAACATAAGTATTGCAGAAGAAGATCGAAAATATTTGAAATTTCTGTGGTTTGCTGATTATGCAAATGAACCATTTAAAATTATGAATATGAAGCGTTTACCATTTGGGGTAAACTCATCTCCTTTCATATTAGCCATCACGATAAAGTATCATTTAAAAAAGTATATTGACACGAATCCAGATTGTTGCGAAATGTTAAATTCTGTAATGTATGTCGACGATGTTTTCCATGGCACGGAAAATATCGAGCAGGCATTCGAAATTTCTCGTGATGCGGTAAAAATATTGAATGACGCGAGCATGAAATTAAGGAAATTAACTTCGAATTCTAAACAATTGATAGAACTATGGATACAGGAAGGTCTTCTAAAACCGGGAGAGGACACTGCGTCACACTCCAAATTACTAGGGCTAATATGGGATTCTGAAAATGACATTATAAAATTAGATGTTCATACTTTGAAGGCCTCAGCTTCAATTCAGGAATACTCCACAAAAAGAACAGTTTTGGGAACTGTTTCAAAATTATTTGACCCTGCAGGCTACATTTCCCCCTATGTTGTTAGAATGAAAATTTTGCTACAAAAAATATGGGTTAGGGGGTTGGATTGGGATGAGCGACTACCTGAAGATATTGAAGTTGAATTTAGAAATTGGCTAAAAGAAATAAGCTACCTAGAAAACTTGCAAATTCCCAGAAGGTACTTTGAATATGGGAACAAGAATATGGACATAAGTCTTCATGTATTTTGCGACGCGAGTATTAAAGCTTATGGAGCTGTTTCATATTTTAGATATCGCAACGCTACAGGAACTAATGAATTTAAGACAACCCTTGTAATTTCAAAAAGTAAGGTGGCACCACTCAAAACCTTGACCTTGCCTCGTTTAGAATTAATGGGTGCGATTATAGCTGTGAGAATTTATAAATATTTAGGGAAATTATTTAAAGATCTAATTCAAGAAATATATTTTTGGACCGATTCTGAGATCGTGCTACATTGGATAAAAGGAACATCCAGGGAATGGAAACCCTTTGTTTGCAACAGAATTATAGAAATACAAGAAAAGTCTTGTCCGGCAGATTGGAGACATTGTAGTGGCAAAGAAAACCCAGCAGATTTATTGACCAAGGGGTTAAGTGTCGAAAACCTTAAAGAAAGTAATCTTTGGTGGAAGGGACCTCAGTGGCTTGAGGGTCCTTCTGAAAATTGGCCAGTCCAAAAAATATCAGAAAAATACGATGAACATCATGAGAGACGCAAAACGGTTTTAGTAAATCAATGTATTTTAAAATCCAGTGAAGCTATTATCGACATTAAAAAATTTAGTGATGTATCAAAATTTATAAGAATTCTTGCCTATGTTAAACGATTTGTAGCTAAAATTAGAAGATTACCGGCGGAAAATGGTCCACTTACCGCTACTGAATTACAGGAAACAGAAATCTTTTGGATAAAGAAGATTCAAAGAGAAAACTTTCCATCGGAAATTAAAAATCTAGAATGCGGAAAAGATGTATCAACGAGTTCTAATATTTTATGTTTAGCTCCGGTTTTAGATGAAAATGGCATTCTACGAATTAAGGGAAGGCTAAGCGAAGCCGATTTTATGATAGAAGAAAAACATCCGATATTACTTCCCAATAATTCCAGATTTACCGAATTACTTGTGCTACGTGAACATCGTAAAGCGTTACATGTAGGAGTTGCCGCAACGTTAACAATTTTGCGACAAAAATTTTGGATTCCTAAGGGACGACAACTCGTGCGGAAAATAATTAATAGATGTTTGATTTGCAAGAAAAGTGTTGCTAAACCGGCGAAACAAATGACAGCACAGTTGCCGAAGGATCGTATAGCTGAAGCTCCTCCATTTAGCGTAACGGGTGTGGACTTCACAGGACCAGTGTATATAAAATGGGAGAAAGAAACTAAAAAATCGTATATTGCGCTTTTCACATGTGCAGTCACAAGGGCTGTGCACCTCGAATTAGTTTCTGATTTGTCGACAAACAAATTTATGTTAGCAATACGAAGATTTTTCAGTAGGCGGGGAAACACACGCATATTTTATTCTGATAATGCTACTACTTTCAAACGTGCTAACAAGGACTTGCAATATTTTTTCAATATAATTAAAGATACAGAATTCAAGAATTTCATAGCTTCTGAGGGTATAGAATGGAAATTCATAGTCGCACTTGCGCCATGGTGGGGAGGCTTCTATGAGCGTTTAATGAGAAGTATCAAGCAACCTTTGAGAAAGATTCTAGGCAGAGCTCAACTTGATTTTGAGGAGTTTATGACGGTCCTTGCAGAAGTGGAAAATGTGTTGAACCATCGTCCACTCACCTATGTGTATAATGATGTCCACGAACCTGAACCTTTAACGCCTGCTCATTTTCTGCTCTCTGGACAGAAACTTCAATATCCGTGTAATTTTGCAGAACTTATGGGTGTTAATTCCACAAAACAATCCCTAGTTAAGCGCAAGCAATATCAAACGAGACTTATCAGCCAAATTTGGATAAAATGGAAAAACCAATACCTCCTTGATTTGAGAAATTCTCATTATTTGGGAACACCTGTCAGCAATAAAAATTTACAAGTGAACGATATAGTGCTCTTAGAAGGAAAAACAAAGTCAAAGTTCTTATGGACTTTGGGTCGAATTACGGAAGTGATGAAGGGGCGTGATGGACTGGTGCGCTCGTGTGTGGTAAAGACTGAAAACGGAGAATTCCGTAGACCAGTCCAACTCTTGTATCCCCTCGAGTTTCCAGACTCATAAGACTCAAGAAAAAAAACTGTGAACTTTATATAACGTCTTTTTTTTGTTTGTTTTCATTGTTTTGTGATTTTTGAATTATTGATTTTTCTATAATTGTTAATAATTGTAAATGTTATAATGTTGTTTTCTTAGTATCATTTCAGAAAGGTGTGATAATTTGTAAAATTATCAGGTGGGGAGTGTGAAGAATGCTCTCTCCGATCTATTTTACGCCAGTAGGTGGCGCGGTAAGTCAGTGTAAAAGGAACCACCGACTAGAAAGGTCTTGTTATGACCAGTCTGCTACAAAATAATTAATGCTACGTATTGTATTGAAATTATGTCAAATATGAGAAAAATATTGTGTTACGAATAATAATATTATGTTACATATGAGAAAAGTATTGTGTTATATAATTAATTATGCTACAAATTAAGTATATTGTGTTTTGGAAATGTGTATATAGTTGTAGATAAATTAAATGTTGTGATGCGTGAAATTTGCCTACCTCTTGATTGATGAATCCGAGTCATTTTTTCTTGTGCTACACAATAATTGAATGATTTTATTTAAGTACTATTAGCAAAAATGAAAATATCACCTTAATTAGTCAAAGTTTTAAAACATGCTACTTTTAAAATATCTTATAGGTTAAATAAATTACTCATATGACATGCAAATCAACATATTACAATAAACAATAATTACTTCAAGAATGTAATAAAATGTTCAAATAACTAGAAAGAAAGATTCTTCAGAATAAAATAAACAAAAAAAAGTTATAAAAATAATCACAATTTTCACACCTTTATAAATAAAATAATTAAAATACTAAAATTCAAAGAAATTTTAAACTAAGATTTTTCTTCCTCATGTAAATATAACACACAAGTTCAGTTTGGCAATCACAATATTAATTTTTAAGGTAATAATTTTTTGTACTGTCCTCAGTCTAAAAACTAGAGAGAAGAACAAAAAATAACAGTAAATATATAGGAGAATATTTCTTGTAGAAGCAATTTTCTACCTTAACCTAATGAAAAATTTTAAAAAAATTTCAAAAAACAAAAGGCAAAAAAAGGAGATATATACAAAGGTTTGTGAAGGAATGAATACATTGAATTTCTTTGTATCATTTTCATTTAAATTAATTTATGCATATGAAATAGTTAAAAAATTATTTTAAGTTCTTTAATGAACATAAATTCCCTTGCTTAAATTGTGGACTGTAAGTTATAATTGAGTCAAGATGTACTTGCAAGTAATCATTTTGTCTATACATATATGGCCACACTAAGACAATGGCACTGTAGTTAATATTCCAAAAAGGAACAATTTATGCATTTCAAATTATTTAAAATAGGCAAAATACAAGAAATACTTTTAGCCACATAATTAACATTGTGATTAAAATTTCACATAATTATCTAACATAGGATCAATCCTCAGAAAAACAATAATTGAAAATGTATTTCCGTAAAACTTTGACTAAATCCAATTAACCCTTTAACATGTGGTGGTCGCGCCATGAAACCACCAATTTTGAATTTTTTTTTTCTTAATTTCTTTTTACGATTTTTCACTTCACCCATAAATTTCAGGTCGAACTCCTTCCAATATGGCGTTATTTAATGTTCATTTTTAACAACACAAAATAACTTACTTTTTTAATATAAATGATAAATATTAGAAATTTTTTCTTCCTATATGGTCATGTCTGTCATAAACAATATAAATGCAGCAGTAATTTTAATTAGATACATAAAAAACTTTCCTTTTTTCAGGGAAATTCCTGGTGGTTGCACCACGAAACCAGTGCGCAGCTAGAACACATGACTTACGTGAAGAGCAGACTATATAAACATGGCCGACCCTCACTGGCTGTCAAAGGACGGAGTATTTATTATGACTGGGAATTAGAGTGTTTAGGAGTGTGGGGGAGGGGTATTTGAATCATAGGGTCATTTTACTTGTAAACAACATGTGGACTTTATAATTTAAAATAATTAATAGCAATATATTTTAACTGTGTGTAAATATTATTTTCTACTCTTCAAATTGAAAATGCCTCGCAAAGGGCTAGGAATAGCTGAGGCATTGGCTTTATTTGAAGAACTTCCTTCAGATCCAGAATCAGATATCTCAGTTGATGATAGTGACAAAGAAGAAAATGTGCCATTCACTGCTAATGATAATCTTCAGGTGGAAAGTGATGAAGGATCAGAAGATTAAGACAATATCGATATAAATTTACCTGGTCCTTCCCAAGTAACCCAAATAAATTGGAATAGGAGACAGAAAGTGAAAAAATCGTATTTTTTTTAGTAACAAAATTATATAAATGTTTAATTTTTCATTTTTCCTACTCTTTAGTTTGTAAAATATTGTAAAAAAATATATTGCATTTTAAATACAAATTATCTAAGAAGTTTGCAAAAATCGTCATTTATTGAAAGGGCGCACGAAACAAGGTAAGTTTTTCCCCTTGCTAACTCAATAAGTTTCAAGGTCCTAGACGTGCGCTGGCAGCGCCTTGCGACCATCACCCACAGATAAATGGGTGGATGTAGATTTTTTTAAATTCATATATTATTTGTCTGTGGGATCATAACATTCAATTTTTAAAGTTCTTTGGTTTAAAATTTTTTTTCGCGCTTCAAAGGGTTAAATCACTTTATCATTAATCTATTCTATATATTTAGTGCTATAAAAATACATGGAATGTTTTTCTACCACCCAGTTTGCATATTTTGATCAGGCAATATAGGATTAGCAATAGCTAAGTGTAAACAATCTTTGTTTTTTCTACAATATGATATTATTTATCACTAAGAGTAGTTTCCCACTAAGAATATTTAACATAGAAACCATAAATAAAACATTCATTTTACAATTTAAGTTTTAATGAGAAGAAATTATATTTTGTATTTATTATTATTATAAATATAATATTGCGGATTATATATAAATATATATGAATGAAAAATATCAAATGAAATAGTAATTTAATATATATATATATATATATATATATATATATATATATATATATATATATATATATATATATATATTAAATTACTATTTCATTTGATTTTTAGAAAATAAACAAATGAATACATTAAAATATTTTATGGATCACCTGAACTGTCAGATTCATTTTGACATAAACTTTCTGAAAATGAAAATGTAACAGGATTATTTAATTTTCTAACTGGCAATGGTCGAGCTGGCAAACAACGCTGTATAACTGTACTAACAAGAGAGACCACAGGAGAATAATGATTTTGTTGAAGATTTAACAGCATTTTACACCAAGATAACAAGGATGGAATTGTTCCTGAGGATAACAGTTTTTCACGTCCAATTTCTAAAAATAAAACAAGCAAATCACTACAAATGCGCATCAGATAAAAAGAAAGTTTTTGAAATAGTAAAAAATATAACAAATTCTTATTATTTTGTATATTACACCAAATAAAATACAATTTCTAAATTAAAGCAAGTTAATTTTATACTTTAAGATTGCTAAAAATATATTGAGAAAAAAGTAAATGTTTACTTGTGTACAGTAATCTAGAATGGATAAGCATATTTTGAATACTGAACTGCAATTAAAGCAAATCAATTTTATAGTTAAAATTCCTAAAGAAAATATACTGAGGGGAAAAAAGCTAACTTATTTGTATCAAGTGAGTTGCAATGTGAAAGCATGTTCTGAACGTAGAAAATACTATTTTTAAAGTGAGTTAATTTAATGCTTATCTTAATATAATTGTTATTGTCAAATATTGTTAAGTAAACATAGATTGTTAAGAAAATATAGAGAAGATAAAAGTAAAAGCTTACTTATTTGTGTCAAGTGAGCTAGAATTCAAAATTATATTTTGCATAGAGAAATGCTTTTGCGAGTGACTTAATTTTATACTACAGTATTTATGTTATAGTTAGGAAATTATATTGTTAAGCAATTACAATGTCTATAAACATAATGAGGAAAAAAAACTTACTTATTTGTGTCAAGTGAACTAGAATACGTAAGCATGTTTTGCATATAGAAATGTTTATTTTGGTACAATCAGAAGTATTAGTACTAAATATAATTTGTAAAACACGTGAGACAACATCTTCTTTGACAAATTGGCGAGCAGAATGCCCTATAAAAAATTTAAATTGCATAGTTTATATTCTCATTTCAATAATTTTAATGTATTTTTAAAAATAAAATATCTATCAGAATTTTATATCTTCAATAAAATATAGGAAAAAGTTTATACTAACTGGTTCTTGTAGCTTCAGAAATAGCATCTAAGACAGGCATTAATGTTATTTTTTTTGGTTCTTCCAAGAAATGTATAAGCTCCCGAGGCAAACCATCTTTACTCAACTTTGTTGCATTAACAGCTATAATTAGGAACAAAAAGAACATCTTATAGAGATTTTTAGTTTGCTTTCTTTAACCAATAACAATATCTAATAGCAATTGAGTATAAATTTAAAGTTACACAGAAACATTACCATCAAATCACAGTAGATCATTCAGAGCTTTTACTAACGAATTTAACTAGTATTATCAAAAAAGTTCCAATGTAATTTAAAAATCCCAGAATTTTTCTTTAGAATTTTGGCAATTCAAACAGTTTTATTAAGTTATGTTATTTTCAATTGTATATTGCAGCAATAAATTACTGCAAAATCCTTTTTGGAGTTATTTAGTTAGTTCTAACACATTTTCCTTTTTGCTAAATAAATAAATATATAAAACTAATATTCATAAATAAGGAAAAAAAAAAAAAGGTTTCTGGGCCAACTTTTTTGCCTTTTAATGCTTAATTAAAATTATATACAGAAAAACAATTATGAGACAAGATAAGAAAATTTTTGGAATTTTACTAAATCATAATAAAATTTTGGGATCTCATTAAATCAAAATCTGTAACTTTAATGAAAATATGAATAGGAGCTTTACATTAGTCAAAACAAATTAAATTAAGCATACATAAGATGGGTAGTAAATTGTTGGGCACCAATAAGTTTATTGTTGACAACAGCTGTTTTAAACCATCGAATGTTCTGTATGCATTTCAGAGCTCTATTTCATACCTTTGAAATATAAAAATTTTATTTAACATAGTTTTTTATAATCTGCTATTTCTAGTTGACTTTTTTCATCTCAAATAGTGCAAGAGACAGATTTTTAAACAGTTATATATACATATATTGTCATTCCTATGATAGTTGTTGGACCAGAATGCTTTTGAACCTAGCCCTGAGTTGGACTCTACGTGCCTGTTAGATAGAAGCATCCAGGTGGAGTGTTCAGGATTTTGAAGCAGAAACTAAATAGAAGACCCTTAATACTTGGCCTGCCACCCCAGAGGTATAATTTCACATGGAGGACATTGCGACCATACCCAGTTTTAACTTGCCCTAGCCGCCATTAGTAAACATATCTTTGTTTAAGCCGGGATTTAAACTCACTACCTTCTGACAGTGAGAATGACGCCCTAACCAACCAGGTCACGGCGGCCTTCCTATGATAGTTGTATCAAATAAAGTCATGAGTTTTTATAATGGCTTTTGAAATTTCTTCAATGTAAACAATTTTATCCAATAGTGTAAAATAGTTTTTGAACACCAGTTTAAAAAATTATTGTTCAGATAACTTTTATTCAAAGAATTTTTTAGATGCCTAGCAAACTATTCATAGGAAACAAGATGAAAGTAAAACATTTAAAAGAAGATATGTATAATTATCAATGTATAATGTAAAATAATTATAAAAATTGATAAGACTTTAAAATTTGTAATGTGATAGACGAAAAGTTAAAGTAATATAAAAATTAATTACTATCAGAAAATAAATAATACTTGAAGTAAAAAAATTTCGCACACTGTAAATAATATGCAAAAAGAATATAAAGTTTCGAATATTGATATATGTTTTTCCAGATATTTTTATAAAAAATTCCTTTTGGATCTAGGAAACTAATTAATTATAAAATGGTAAGCACTTAAATTAGCTCAAAGAATATATTTTGTAAATTAATGAAAAATAGCATGCAAAAATCTTTAATTTTTGATTAATAGATTAACACTGATTAAACTAAAAGATGAATTACTTTAGGAAATAAAAATATCTGACATTCTGATTCTTAAATAGTGTAAATATGGTATCATAATATTTAAAGAAATACAAAGTTAAATTCTCCAAATTCTACGAATAACATTCTTTTCATGAAACTAAAGTATCATAAAAGTCATGAAAACTATAATTCTAACTTTAAATAAAGAACTGCATAAATATTTACCGCCTTTAAATGAATTTAACCAGTGGATTATGTGTTACTTTTTTAACTTTTGGAATTTAAGAATACTGAAATGTTTTGTTCTGAGAATAATAATTAAGTTCATATATTGTCAGGTGGAAGCAAAAGTATATCAGTTAAGCAACAGATTTTGTACTAAAAGCTATAGAGAAGGCAAATAAAAAATGGCGACAAATGTGTTAACGTAAGGTGAAAAACAAAACCTAATACAAAAGAAAAATGTTTCAAATGCGCAGATCGAAAATAATGTTTTTTTATTTATAATTATCAACAAAACAAATATATTTTATTTGTACAATGTGTCTAACCTCATTTAAATGGTTTCTAAAAATTAAAAATGCATAAGTTTTACTAGAATCTCCTTGGAATTATTGCTCTTGATGATCATTCTGGTGCTTTCATCTTAGTTTATCACACTTTGTTATAAAATGGATAGAAATAGCATCCAATTCAACAGTTTTCATTAAAAATATTATAAATTGTACAGGAAAACTTTTATAATTATATTTCTTATTTTTTGTAATACCACATTTACTGTAGTGTACATTTTTCAATGTATGACAAAATAATTGCAGCAGATTAGAGCGCTTTATCGATAAATATTTTTCTTCTTTTACTTGGAAAAGGTTTTGCAGTTAATAGGGGCTAAAATTTATGAACAGGAAAATACAGCAAATGTTTTTAAATAAAGATTAAAATTCTAAAATTCATTTTTATAGTATAACATACATGAAATTTCAAACAAAATTACAATACGTACAACTTGCCATAATTTTCTTTAACAGTCTCATGATTGCATTGAGAACTTTGGAGCGCTTTGCATATGCTCGAATGTGAGAAACAATAACTGGTAACACGCCCAAAAATCTAGCTTTTACAGCAAATTTCTTATCTGAAAAAATGAAGGATATAAATGAAATTTAATTCAAATTTTAAGAACACTACAATGAAATTTAATTTTTATACAATTGATACTTTAAACTAAACAAAACATATTTATTTATCAAAACTTGTCTACAAAACATCAGTTGTATATTTTTTTAAGATTTATAATCATATTAGTCCTTAAAAATTAAATTAAAAATGTTTGTGCATAAAAATTTTAAAAGTGTTTTTCATGATCAAAAAGTGAATAATAATTGAAAAAAGCTGACATAGATCAAGTTCAGATTATGCTACTCTTAAGTTTTCATTTCAACAAGTTATAGAGTGCTATGAAATGTAAATAATATGTAATTGAACATTTAACTGAAGACAAAACCAGCAAATTCAAAGATTATTTGAACAGGATTACATTGAAATAATTTATATCTCTTATGCAATATTCCTATTAACTCAGAACCTCATGTTTTAGCCGTTAGAGAAATTTTGTTATTCTACTTTTCTGGCTTGTGAAATGCTTCACAAAAATATATTGTTCATAAAGACATAATAGAGGAGCAAAGTTAACAGAAAATTTTATAAAAAGTGCCTTCTGGTAATTAAAATAAAGAAATGATTGCATTGAAAGAAACCTAAATTTATCTCAGCAACAGTAGCAAAGAAAACAAGTTTGTAACTTATAATAGAAAAAATGTAGACTGTATTTATAAATACCTGGACGTTTCAAAATAAATTAAAAACTATTGTTGGGGTCAAGTTGTTATCCAATCAAAATAAATATCACAATATCAAAAAAATATTATGAAATTTATTCATTAAATCAATATTCTAATCTTATATGGAAATGACATTATATCAATTGCAAAATATAAGAAAATGTGAATTGAAAATAAATGTACATTTCTACATAGAAAATAAAAATATTGATAGATTTTTGTGTACATGAATATCAAAAAGTTGAAATTAATGAAGAAAGAAAGAACTTTAGTATAGTATTTAAAAAATGTAGAAAAAATAAGTAAATAAAATAAAATATTAAGTAAAAATTAAAAAAGGTTTACTAAAGCTGAATAAGAACTATAACCAATGGAAGATTATTAAATAAAATCATTAAAAATTTATGATAAAAATATTTGAATTAATTTAAATGAAAATACATAAACAAATTTTGAAAAAAAATCCATGGAACTACTCACAATGCATTTCTACAGTTTATTTTTAAAAACGAATATGAAAGGAAATAATTTTTTATTTTTATTTCTTCACATGGAAAGAAAAAATATGTATAGATTATAAAGTAAAAATATGTATAGATATAAATTATAAAAAACAAAGAAAGCTAACACTATTTAATTCATAAAAATAATTACAAAATATGCAATTGCTTTTAGTATAAAATAACAAGGAAAACTTATAATATTAATTTTAAGGAGAAAAAAAAATTGGAAAATGTAAACAAAAATAAGAAACCATTTTCTTTTTCATTGGCTATAAATTTTATAAGTACTTTTTTAAAGTCAAACTACTAAATTTTTATTAATAGGTACTTTTAGTAATTTGTAAAGAATTAGTAAATAGTCATGATCAAAAAATTACTAAGATCAAACAATACAACATTTAACTGATCATTTATTCAATAAATTTAGTTTAACTAATACAAAAAACCATGTGCTAATATACCTTATAAATTCTAAGTAAGTAATTAGGAATATAATGTTCAATGTAAATTATGAACTCATCTCATTGACTATTAATGAATTAAATTTAAGTTTTATCAAGAAAGTGATGTAAGTCAATTTAAGGAGCGATCTAATACTATATAATAAGATGAGTAATTTTTGTGAACTTAAAAAATGTTATTCTATTTAAACATACATAATTTTTTTTATAAAAGTCACTGCCCACTCTGTCTAGTGGTCAGTGTGCCTGACTCAAATAGGGAGGTCCTGGGTTCGAATCTTGGTTCAGACATGGATGTACTCTCGCTCTCTCTCTTTCCTGTCTTTATCTTTTTCTTGTATGAATTGGTTGTGAATGGTTGCCTACCCTATAAATGGGTACCTAGCGCATGTGTGTACTTAAGAAGTCAGACTCCATACCAAATTACAGTTCAGTTGGAAAAGTAGAACAGCGCAACCCATAATGCCAGCCTAGCTGGCACACGACAACAAGAAAATGCTGTGTCAAATGTTATAAAGGAAAATACACAGATACATATTTTACAATAATTTTCTTTGCAATAGAATTTAAACATTTTAAGACAAACTAAATTAACAATTTTTAGAAAAAGGAACTTCCTTTACCTTCATCAGCAACTTTAGCAGTTACTTTATAAAGGGAACAAATAAAGTCATCACCCCAAGATAATTGGCACTTGACAATAAGCTTCAACAAATGATCAACTACTCCATGAAGTACAAAAGCTTGAGCATGTTCTGTTCCTCCTAAAGCAAATGAAAGTGCTTTTTAAATTTGAAATACTTTCAAATTTAACTTTATATTAAATAAAATGGAACAATGTTTGTAAAGAGAAAAAAAAAAGCATATTTACTTGCTTTATGTAACAGCATTTTCTCCATAATTAAAATAACGAAATGTCTTATGTGTTGATCTTGACTTTTCTGGAAGTAAAATAATTAACAGAAATACTGAAATAATTGAAAAATAATTTACTTATTAATAAGATCAGTCATTAACATAAAACAGACATCAATAATGCACTCTGTAAGCAAAAATGGCAAAATTAAAAACAGTAAATAAATGAGTAAGTTTGTGTAAAAACAACATCATTTATTATATATAGATTGATTAATTACCAATGATTGGATTTTAATATGAATTATTTAAAAGAAATATGTAACAAAATTATTTCTAAGAAAATTCAGCATTTTATCAAACAGTTAAAGATAGAACAATGCAAAAAATTTCGCAGCCATGGAAATAAAATACAAAAATTTTTGCCAATTATTAAATTGGTAAAAATTTTAGCATAATGAACAATTTTTCATCTTACATTTTAATGAAATATCTACTTTTATTCTCAATAATTTCCTACTTCAAATAAAATTTTGGAAATAAAGGAATTTATTTAATGGCACATTTGATATAAGAAATCACATTGAAGTTTTTGATTTACTGAAATAATAACTAAGTGATTTACTATGTTCAGTGAAACACTCCAGATAAAAAATTTTAAATATAAAAAAAAATGACTGTTGGAATTTTTTTTTTTTTTTTTAAGTACAGCTTCACTATTTTTTCCTTTTATCAGCAAATTAATTTTCTTTGAGCGTTCTATATTTTCTTATTTTAATATAACTTCCCAGTTTATTTTTTATTAAGCTTTTAATATAATTTCTTAAATTTTTTTTCAATTTAAATTAATATTTATGATAGGGTAATTTTTCAAAAGTTTAATATAGAAGTTAAATTTTGATATAAGCTCAAATACTCAATGAAAATCAGCTTTCAAGATAGCAAAATTAAACTACTAAATTGAAAGTTGGAATCTGAAATAAATAGATCTTAATACTTTTATATTGATCAGTTATTCCTGTTAATTATACCTATAAATAAAAATGAATGCAAAGTAAGAAGATTAATACCTTATAAAAGGTATTAATCTTAATCTTATAAAAAGTAAATTTATTTATAATTTTTTTAACAAGAAATTGTTAAAGAGGTAAAAATAATTTTAGTAAATTTTTTGTCAAGCATATTTTTAACAGTTTAATTTGGGAGAGGGGAGGGGATTTGGAAAATTAAAATTTTTTATCACTTTTCCAATTTTTCAGGAAAAAAAAAAACTGGAAAAGTAGGCAAAGCTGCTAAATTTTCCTTAAATGTAGAGAATTGGAAGTTGTGATTCAAGTATTTGCTTTAATATATACTAAGATGTAGTTTTATATTTTAAAAGTGTAAAAATGCATTAGTGTGAAGAAAATTATGTTTTATTTAATAATAATTATTTATTTAATGCTTATAAATTATTTAATATTAACCAGAAATTCTGTCAAAAATTACTTACAGGAGTATCAATTATTCAATAATAATGATGTTTATGAATGAATAAAAATGAAGATTGTGAAATCAATATAAGCCATATAGTAAATAAACAATATAGTGAATTATAAACTGTATAAATTTATTTGATGAATCTGAAATTTTTTCTTGTTGGTGATATTAATTAAAGCAATGAATAATGTAATATAAAATAAAAAAAATATAACACAAATTATGAGCATTGAAAAGGTAAAAAGCCTGACGCAGGAGATTTTTATATTTAACTACATCATATCAAACGACAGAGAAGAAAACCAAATTCTAAGGTACCCAAAGCCACAATGAAATCATAAATTAAAAATATATTTATTAATTTATTATTTAAGAACCTTTGATATATAAGAATTTATATATAATATAGATATATAATATTTGATATATATATAGATATACAATATTTGAGTTTACTTAATATATTTACAATTTAAATCAAATTATTGTAAAAAGAGGGATTAAGATTTTAAGTTTAGATCATTCTATTACATTTTTTGTTTTCATATTTCTTATCCTTTTAGTAGGCTATATTATTTCAAAGGGTAAATTGATGTCATGAAAGTCTTAATGCACAAATTTTCTTGCCAATAATTTAATTTTTCAAATTCGGTTTATGTAAACAATCTTTTAATTTGTTTGAATAGATATCTTGCCTTTACATTCAACAAAATTAAGACTTAGTTGGAAAATCAAGAAAATCGAAAATGCTTGTAGGTTGCAGCATACATATCAATGCAGTGAAAACAAGTGGATTACCTTGTGAATTATGTTTATTTAGCATTTTGAAAAGCTTATTACATAAATAAAAATATAGCATGAAAGCATGAACAAATTTAACATAGTGAGGTATATAAATGTAAAAAATATCTTAATTTGTAAAAAAAAAGAGGAAAAAATATTTATAACAAAAAGGTAAAAAAAATGCATTTATATTAAGAAGTTTTACAATAGCAAACAAGTGAAAAAATAAAGAATATGTTAATAGAGTTTTTTTTTTTTTAAATTGGTGTTATAAACCAAATATTGATTGAAATAAATATAAACCAGATATTGAAAATCTCTTTTGTGTTACTTCAAGAGTGAAAATGAAACTGTATTTTTAATTAATGAGTTCATATTGAAAACAACAGGGATGAAATTTACTAGAAAATCAGAATAGCAGTATGATAACAGAATACTCATGATAATAGTTTGGTTAAATTTCAGTTATTGCTCTACAATCCCTTTCTGTTTCTGAGGCCAAACAGACAGGGACCAATAATTTTAAATACAATTTGAAACACAGGCAGCATTCATACTTGAAGTGGGATTCAAAATTTTAAACTGTATGTGTTAACACTCAAACGTGATATCTAAAGTAACAGATAAATCAATAGATTTAAAAGAAGACATAGTACCAATCATGTAAGTATATCAGGAAAATAAACACTGAAAAAAAAAGAGTAAGTCAATGATGAGTATAATATTTTTAATGTAAATGTAATGGAATTTTATATAAATAATATCAGTTCAAACTTTAAATTCAGAGACAAAAAATGTTGAAGAAAAAATTATCTAAAGAATGCATTATTATTTGAGGAGTATATCCTAATATATTTGGAAGTAAAAATGTAAATTCATTTAATTGAAAAATCTGTATAATTAAGAAGTTTCCAGACATGTTATTTAAAGAAAAAAATGGAAAGTATATATAATTTTTAAAATTTGTAAATCTGAATTAAAGAAATGTGATTATAGGTTTTATATACCTTTTGAATCTAATGAATTGTAACAAATAGAATGATGATTGCAATTTAATAAAAAGCAATTAGGCCAAAATAATTTATAAAAAGTATTTCATTAACCCCTTAACCGTCTGGGGTTCTGTGAAGAAAGTATTTTTGCTTCGTGGTGGCTACATAGTTTTGGCTTTCACTACAATGCAAGTTTTTCCCCTTTAGAGCTTGTCAAGAATACAAAAGCCCCTAATTCTTGATGATACGTATTTCCGTTTTTTCCATGACCACCTCACAATAATCACATTCTAATGACTTTTAGTGAGGAAGTCTATCAATTGCTGTCAACTGAAGAAACTAAAATGTGCTAGTACTTTACCTTGTGAATGTTCTGCTTGAAAATTTCTTCAAGTCCCTATTATAATTTTTTATCACACTAAATATTAATTTTATTTAACTATTTTGTAAATTATTATCAAAAAATTTATTTCTAATCCATGTTTATATTTAAAATCTTAAAGAATTATAAAAAAAATATATGATGGACAGCTATTACAATGAATATCATATTATAATTTTATATTATTATCATATTATTATATTTTTTGCAAAAAATCATTTTGCCATATATATATATGTTGTCAATACTATTTCTATCATTTCTTTTTATTAAAAATCAGAATATTTTTTTAAATTTCCCAGATAGTAAGAAATTTAATGATTTTAAATAACTGTAATATGTACTTAATTTTCTGTTTTATTATTATTTGGTTTTAATAATTGCATATACTTTTCAAAATCAATACTATATTTTTAAAATTATCAAATAATTTTCAAAATCATTAAAAGAAACACTTCTGTTGCTTTAATACATTACAAATTTAAGAATTTTGACAAAATTGTACATTTTTAATAATTTAAAAAAATAAAAAGCTAACTCAATTGCATAACAATAGACATCAGAGTATATAATAAGCTACTGATTTTAGTTGAAATTTGGGTGAAACATTTTAAATGTAAATTTTTCATATTAAATTCCTCATACCGAAAGATATCCATTTCTAATTATGTGAATACACAACTCCAAACAAGAATCCGTGTTGTTATATAGCTTTTAGTACTTCTTAAATTGTTTTGCACAAATATTAAAATGAATGTATCTCTCGCCTGAAAATCTGTTTTTCAAAAGGAGAATAAAAGTAAAAATATAAAAACAAGGAAATCTTAACACTATTGTTTACAATAGTATTCTAATAATTAAATATTTAGTAAAAAACATATCAATGTCACATTTTTTCAAATACTCAAATTACTACATTAAATATTTTTCCCCTCACAGAACTATAACTACTTTGACATGCAAACCATTAAAAACGGTAAATTTAGAGAAATATTTTTTTTGAAAAAAAGAATTTTAGTAAAATAATAATTAAACTTTTTTCTTTTGATGATTATAAAATAAAAATATTTAGCTACATTTGATTTTATCAATCAAATAATTTTAAACAGTTTTGATTAAAGTAGTAAATACTCACAAAATTAATTTTTACAAGGATAAATTCACTAATCAGAAATGAATACTTTATTCAGTTTCGACAGTATTAATTTTGCATTAAGGTTAACCAATTAAAAATACATATCCTAATTTAAAAACTTATCACATAGATGAAATTTATTCCTTATGTTAGAAACATCTTATTGCAGGTAAAATTATTTAGCTGAATATTAAAAATAAGTCATAAAACTTTGTTTTAAAAAACACACGAAAGGAATAAAAAAAAAAGCCATATCATAGTGCTTATTTGAAATATTCTGTTTCAAGAAGGTAAAGGTAAAATTTTTAGAGCGAAATATTTAAAATGTAATCATAAAATTAGTAAATGAAAATATCTCTTTGCATGAAGGAAATTTTATATTTTTCGGGATTCGTAAGTAACTTTAACTTTTATTCAATGCTTTTAAATTATATTTACAAAATATTCGTTTAAAATATTCTTAACTTTACAAAAAAAATTATTAAAATAATTTGAATCTCACAATAAAGACATTAAATATTTTTAACATGTTCTCCGCTGTTTCCCTTAAGGAGAAAAATGTTTGTGATTGCTAAATTCAATAATTTTTTAAATATTTTAATTTAATGATTAGTTAATGGTGAAATCATATTATAATGACTCTGAAACAGACATGCATTTCTTAAACAAACATTGAAGGGAATATTTCTCTTATTTTTTCTGAAATTAGCAATTCTTCATTTATTTTAATATCATTTGCCAGTCCTATAACAAAATGTAAATTTAGTGAAAGTTTGAATCAAAATTAAAATTTTCTGGCTAAAAATAGCTTCCATGTAAAGTTATAGACCTTAATTGTAACCAAATAATGTAATTTTTGGTTACAATTAAGGTGGAATAAAGAGTAACACAATTCCTATTGTAAAATTTGAAAATATTTATATAATTTAAATATTCCTTTTCTTTTTTGTTATTATCTTGATTTTGATATTTTAAACAATGGTTGAAATATGTGTACTGAAAATTTGAATAGTGTGAAGCTATCAACAAAATGAAACATTTCAAAACATGTTTAATCAAATTCTTGAGTAATCAGGAAATTAATGCATATGTAGTTAAATTACTAACAAGTAGAATGAAGATAGCAGTTTGGTGATAGTTTGATTTGGTGAGCAGATAGCAGTTTGATTGGTGTTTCTAAATTATATCAATTTGACATCAGGATTGACAAATACCTAACTAGAGGAACTAGAGATTTTTCAAATTCCATGAAAAACTGATAAATGTAAATTTAAATCAAATGTAGCATTGATATAGTGGATACACATTTCCAACCAAGTTATCTTGGAAACATCTGTCTAATGATATATTCCAGGTAAGTGTGTCAAAAAATCACCTTCAGCTGGCTGGAAAAAATTATTGAAATGCCATATTGTCACTTTGCCATTCTTGTTTGCATATATATATATATATATATATATATATATATATATATATATATATATATATATATATATATGAGTGCTATATTTCACTCTCAGAAGTTATTCTAGTAGCTAATTGCATATATGAAAATATTACCAGTTTACGAATATTATGTCTGATTCAAGCAGTGAAGAAGAATTTTATTTTTATGAAGAAGGTAACTCTTTAGACAAGGACTGTGAATTCGATGATTTTTCAGAGGCTCGTAATTGGTACCCCAGTCGACAATTCAGCAGTTCCCACTTTTTGTTAATCTTTTATAAATCATATAAGCATTTAAAATGATAATTCTAGAAACAAGTTATTCAATTTATAAATTAAAATTAGGTACATTGTGAAATTAATTAAAACCTGAGAGATCACAAAGATGAATTATTCGCAGAACAAAATTTATAATCTAATTTTAATAAAATGTAACTATAAAAAATGAAAGAACTACGTATAAAAATCATTGCAGAATTGTTTAAAATACTAAATTCATTCAAAAGTTAAAAAAATAGCATCTAATTTAATAATTATTTTATCCCTTCTATAATTTTAAACAAAATTTTTAACATTTTTCCTTTTTTTGAACAAATTAAGTACTAAAGAATTTTTATATTTTAACCTTGTCGTAAAGTCTCATATTCTTATACTACCAAGTTTACAACTAAGCATATATATATATATATATATATATATATATATATATATATATATATATATATATATATATTATACAAAGAAACAAAAAAATGTTAATAATTTAAAAATTTGATAAAAAAGTTAAAAAGTAAAATTTAATTAGCTGTTGCTTTCTTGAAACATTTTAGCTCGCATTAGTTACATCAACCGTAATTTTTCAGTAAATAAGTTCCTGCCGCTCGTAGAATGCAATTTGAAGACAGACAACAAATTCATAGAAAAGTCAGATTTATGACCTGTCTCAATACCATGGATGAAACTTTATCTGACATCATGGATGTTTTAAATTAATGAGAATTGCAATAAAATGATGTAGCCATGATCTCAACTGAAACAATCCCACTTTATGGTTAGTAAAAATCATCTGCCTGATTGTACAACATGACAATCTTGTCGGTGATAACTTCACACACATAAATCTGAATACTACATTCAGTCCTGACTAAACTAGATTATCACAAAATTATTATGTCTGAACTGGATCAGTATTGTGGTCAATAGTTACAAATAAAATAATTTAATATCGATCATGCCATCATCTAATGGTAATATTGAGAGCTAATACTCAACTTGGTTTTTGAACAATTTCAAAGAAAATTTTAAAATATTAAAACAAAAAACCAAAAAAAAAATTTATAACATTTTCTAACAAAAAGATTTTCTAATAAGAAATAAATGCATCAAGGTTAAGTAAAATTTCCAGGATAATTTACAATTTTCAATGAGTAAAACCAAAATTCTATCAGTATCCAGGAGTTGTACATACACTGTCTTTTGCATACAAAAAAGTTTCTGTAAAAAACCTATTATTAATAAGACTAGTAAATAAAAAGGTTGCTTCAATGCTCATTTTGCCCACACAATTTATTATTTTCTTTGTCAATTATCCTTGTCTATTTCAAAATCCCCATCTACTATGAAAATGAAATATTTTCTTCATAGAAAATCTTTTCTACACTATTTTCTAATATACACTTTGTTGGGTAGATATTGAAACATCGTATTAATTTACAAATATAAAGTACATTTTATTTTTTTCATATATTCTTTTTGGAATTAATGAATTTTATCTTTTAGAAGCTAAATGTGCAGTAATCAATTTATTATTCTGAAACATTTTAACCATATTATTTTTACATCTATTTTGAGTAGTTTCATTCAATGAAAGGAATACTATTCAATTTGCTCACTAAAGACTCTCAAGTTTTTAGCCTATCAGAAGCCCTTATACAAGTTGCATAAGCTTTTCCCATCTTTAGTCTGGATAAAGTTAATCTATTATTACCTAATCTCTGTCTAAGCTAATTAATTTTTGATACTAAAGTATTAGAAAGTTTCTCTTAAAAGATGCAGTGGTAATTGCTTATTAGTTAAGGAGCTCAATCACAAAAAGTTTTTAGATTTCTAAGAAGGTGATATCACAACTAGTTTCTTCATAGTAGTACCCAGATTATTTGATGAGGATGGTAAACTTCACTCAGAAACAATTATATTTTGGACAAAACTATTTTGAACATTCTTTCTAAATGAATTATTTTTACATATTGATTGAAAAGAAATTCTAGACTTAAATAAAAATTTCTTTTAAAAAATAATTTTGAGTTTAAATCTCAATTTCAAAAATTTTCAAAAAGGCGGAAATCTATCTCTAGTGCAGAAAAGTGGCACTCTTGATATTATGTCTGCTAATAAGTAACATGCACTCAAAACTACCCCAGACAAATCTACAACTATGCAATTAACCAACAAGTGAGAAACTGTTCATAACTACTTTGTTAAAAAAATATTATAATTTAAACAATTGCTATTGTTTTAATATAACAAAAAAAAAGAATTACAAAATTTTTTATTAAAGTGTTTTAATTAGGAATGATTTTGTAAGTAAATTGTAGAAATTTTAAAATAAATACTTTACTTCTAATATAGTTACCAACAGAGGAATACCTCCACTGTAATTGGAAACAAAATGTTTCATAGCATTTTCTAGAAATTAAAAAATAATAATTAGCAAAAAAATAAATAAACAAAATGAGGAACACTAAATAATTTTAAATAAATCTTGAAAATATTGCTTAATTTATGACAAAAATTTCATTAAGAAAACTAAAAAGTGCTGAAAACAGCAACTGTTCTTTAAAATTACTGCTATAATACTTAATTAGAACTACTGTAAAAATTACTGTAAGATTAATAAGAATTACTATAAAAATATGAATTTAAAATTATATCAAATGGCAAAAGCTATATAAAATAAAAGGCAATTATTTTATTTATAAAAAAGTGACTAATAAATAAAATAAATCCAGTAAAAATGTTACTGGTCAACATTATTGATTGCAAAGCTAAAACTGATGAATAGTATGAATTAAAGATTACTGGTGAATAAAATTTAATCATTGGATGAAAAACTTGCCCTTCAGTTAAGGAATATGTGAGATAATATTTTTTCAGTAAATGGATTTGTTTTAGTAAAATTATTCCATAAATGAATCAGTCCAAATCAAATGGAAAATATATAGAAAATGTCTCTAATTCTAATAAAATTGATTCATTCAACAGTTATCAAATTCTTTTCACAATAAAATTAATTTGAACTTTAGTGACAATTCTTTTTACTATAGCATACTCTAAATAAACTTATCAGATTCTTTAAATAGATTTGATGGAATCTCATCTGAAAGACTAACATAAAATTAATAAAAATAATCAGTTTGAATGAAAATTATAGAAAACCAATTTGAAAAATTTCTGTCCAAATTAAATGGCTGTTACTTTCAACCCCTGAGGCTGTGCTCTATTGTTTGAAGGCATTTGGGCTCATGGGCCTGTTTTAATGTTGCTGTCAACCAGGAGGGATAAGCCACAACAACACAATAAGAAATATTAATTTTAGATCCCATTAAGCACACAAAGTTTTATCTACTATGTGTACTTCAATGTATAAAATAACTAGAATATTTTAAAAAGAACATAGTAATTAATGATAAAAGATAAAACATACAATAATCAATCATTGAGTAAATAAATAAAGATTCAAATATAGTTTGAAAACGATTAATTAATTTGAACATTAACTTGAAATAGATAACAAAATGCTTTGTTACTCTTTAGGTTCAAAAATATTTCTAAAATATTAAAATTACACACATATGCTCTTTGTTAAATTATATTTAAGATTTAACTAGAGATAAATTATTATTCATAATAATAATATATAACAAAACTTCTTAATATTCCTTGTTTTCATTCTGATTTATTTCAGTTATGTTGTTTGAATTCACTCAACAAAGTTAATGAATTTCAATTTCAAATTTTGAGAAATAAGCATAATTCTAGAACATTCAATTTCGAATGATTAATATGATTATAGTTTTAATTTTTTTTTTTTACAGGTTAAAGAAAAACACTCATTAAATTTCTGAGATTTTTATAATTATTTGCATCAAGCCAAATTGTTTAGCTGTCTGAGAAAATAACTAGTTTCCACTGAATAGTTTTCAAGAAATGTCACAGAAACATTGCGTTAAAATTTGAGCATTCTAAGAATAAAACACTTTGAAGTTTAATTTCCATTTTTTCTCTTGTTCGCCATTCATTCTAATCCACAGTCACTCATCAATTAACTATTTGATCACTTTCTATTTTCCATCATTTACAAGTAAGTTACTTTGATTTTTTTTTAAAGGAATTCTCCCTTACAGAAATAATATGAATTTACTGTTAGAAAAACAAGGTACATATTCTAAGAGAGGGTTGATGTTGGAGAATTAACTAGTAGAACATAGTTTTAAAAACACACATTGATTCATAAATTAATATAAAATAAAGCTAGCATACACATATTTAGTAATGCATCTAACTATTATAACAAAACTAACTAATATCTAACTTTAAAATATGCTGTAATGAAAGAATACATTATAAAAAAAGATTTTGGCATAATTCAACAAATACACAAATATACATATAACTTCATCACATTAAATAGCTCTGCTCACCTTCGGAACATACTGCAAGCTGCAACTTTTCAATAGAGCCAACATACAAAGTACGGTCGGCACTTGTCTTTAAATTTACTAATTTTTCTAAGTTCTCTATACATTTATTAACCACAGAAAGGGGGTCTTCATTTTGTCTACATGCACAAACAGTTGAAAGAAAATGTAATCATTCCAAGTTAATAAAAAACACAGTTAGTAGAGCATTCAGAAGTTATAGAAATGTATCAGGTAGATAACAAAGACATGATATAAATATTAGACATGAAAAATTACATAACCTACAAAAGCAGATTTTCATAAAGTGAGTGGAAGCAATTTTGGAGAATAGGAAAAAGCTTGCTACAAATAAAATATTAAATAGAAACTATAAATTAGTCTACAAAAAGAGAGATGTCATTTTTGAAATGAACATTCTAAAAATGACGATTACCTTTTATTTTATTTATTTATTTATTTTTTGGAAAAAAAACTTAATTTCATATAAGTTTTTAAATAATAAAAAATTAAGCAACAAAACAGATAAAATATCTGATAACTGAGATTCATTAGAAAAATTATTAAGACATGGTATTTTCATCATGACCTTAAGGGTTATTTAATCTAAAATGTCTTAATCAAAAAAATAGGAAATTGATTTATATTAAAAAATGAGGCAAATAAAAATACTTAAGCGAAATTGAATTAATTTTTTTTTAAAAAGATAACCAAGTATGGCATTAATCTTTGTTAAAATCATTACACAAGTTTATTTTTAATTTTCTAAAAGAGAAAATAGATATAATAAAACCACTATCAAACACAATTTTTGAATTTGTCGCATTTTTTAACTTTCCATCATGAATTCTAGATGTTTTTGATTTATAAATTGGCTTAATAAAGTAATTTCTTTTATGAAATTTATTTTTACCATCCAGTGGTTTTGTTTTGTGAACTTTTAAATCTTCACATATAATCAATGTTGGGAAACTCTTGAAAAAATTCATATTTTTTCAATTTAAAAAGAAAAATGGGGGAAAAATTGGCAAGTGGTGTTAGTAGCAAAATGTAGTAGCATACACCAAAATGTTCTTTCCTGTTTATAAATATGCTTAAATAAATGTTTTAAGACATACCTCTCTCTCTTTTAATTTACTTTTATTTTTAGTCTTCACAATTTTCCAACATTATTTTTAAACAAGATTTTGAAAATTCAAGAAATTAACTTGGTAAGAAATAAAATTATGTTCAGTGCTTAGTATCACAATTGTGAAAAATTCTACATTCAAAGTATTTAAAAAAAAAAAAAAAAGCCTGAAAATTTTTTTGGTTTGTTATCAATTATGTAATTTTTGGATTTAAAACAAACTGATTTTTTATTTACGCAAATAATCCATCTTCACACATTTGAATTAAATGCTTCAATTTCAGTCCCAATCACTGTGGAACAATTTACTTGGCATCAGACAAGGTGAGTGCTAGGGAGTCTTCTAAATTTTGTCTCCTAATGACTCATGAACATTTTAGAAAGTTCCCTTGAAAGATATTCTGTGGTAAAGGACAGCTGTTAGGCTCTTTGCCTTGCAGTTTTTACCTGCATCAATTTCCATAAAAAAAATAATAAAAGCTCTCCAATTTACTACTTTCTTTTCAACTCAAATTGGCCTACTCACTATTTCTTATACAAAGATAACTTTTCCCATCAAATTATATAATACATGCCAAGCTTCCAAACTAAGCTAAAATTTGATCTCAAAACAAGTATTCAGTGTGTTTAAATGCAATATAGAAACATTACAGTAAATTTCTAGACATAGGGCGATAAAAATGTCTGATAAAATATTTGAAATTTAACTGTTAATTGTTTTCCAGCTACTTCTCGTCGGTGACTATCTCTACTATTTCAGAATAACTCTCATAAAAGAAATGTTTTTTTAAATTAATTTAAATGAGTGAAATGTAATCTAACTTTCTTAGTAAACAAGTATTGGTTACTTACCAAGCGGCATTTGACGCTTATGTTCATTTGCATTATCCAAAGCCATTCTATCTGTTTGAAAATCCGCTTGCACAGTTAAATTTTTGAATTTTTTAGCTGCTTTTGTGCTAAGTGATGTTGGATACTCTTCTAATATGCTTATTTATTATAGCATTTTTTATATTTGTACATACACATCAATAATTTTATAAATATAAATTATTCATAAAATTATCCATGTATTTAGTATAAAATGTGCAACTCCTAATTATAAAGAGAGAGGTAGTTTAAGTGACATTTCAGCATTATCTCGAATTTGCTATCAAACAGGGAAATTCTCAGTGATGTAATCAAAAGAATTCCTCGTATATTCTTTTGATTTACAAGGAATATTCTTTCCATAAAATTTGTAATAAAATTAATTTTATAAGTAATATATTTAAAAAAAACATTATGAATATAATGTTAAATCTTTAAGTGTAAGTGAGGTGGCGTTTGTATATTTTTTCTGTGCAACTCCTGAGACTTGTGCTTATATAATAACAAAATATTTCTCACATAAATCTCAATCTTCGATTATATCTGTTCCAGATAATCGCGAAGTTTCCTTTTGAGTAATGCTGCTAAAATTCTATTTCTAATAAATCCAAAAGTTTTTTGAATAGACTGTTTAGGAGTTACTACTATAAAAGGAATTTGTTGGTAAAAAATTATAGCATTTTTTATGCCGATAAATTTTTTCTGAAATCTTCAAATTTGTTACAAACATCATTTTCCTCCCATAGAAATTTACACAAATGTTAGCTAAAAACATTAGAATGATTTAAAGATTTATGTGTGTACCTATTAGTTTCGTTTTTGTTTCAATTATAATTTTCAAATTTCGCATTAAAAGCGCTGGCTCAGTCGGATATGTTTCTGGTTACCTGTTCTGCTCAGTAGAGCATCTCTCCCGTCATCCTGAGCCAGTCACATGACACCTGAGCCGCCGCTCGCCCCCCCCCGGAGAGCATTCAATGCGCATCATTCTGCGCATCCGTTCTCCCACAAGTCAGGTACCGTACCCACTGTTTTCTAGATTCAAAACTGATGCCTGCGGTCGGCCGTTATTATGAAAATCGGTTATTATTTGGGTATAAGCCGGATTAAAATGGAAAATGCGAAATTTTACAAGCATAATTCTTAAAGTAATACTTTATAGAAAAGATAAAAACGAATACAGTATAAACGCAAACGAACTGAAATCTTAATTGAATGAAATTAGTCTTGGTAAGAATTTTCTTAAAATAGTATCACAGTTTCTTGAAATGACTTTAAACTAAAAAACTGAATATTTTAAGTATTCATTTCACATACATGTTTGAATACGCCCTTCTTGAGAAGATTAAAATATGGGTTTATATAAAATAAAAATTTACATAATTTTTGTTTCCGACTTCTATATACGAGATAACTTGGCGATTAAGTCGGGATGGATGTATAAATATCGAGAAAGATATGTTTATGCTACCACCTATATACCCGCCTCAATATTGACTCCGGCGACTTAAGCAGCCAAGATGCGCGGCGCATTCTCACCCAACAGATGACGGCACAAGAGACTCTTTTACGTGCGAAAGTTGATGAGACCAAAACTTTCAAAGTTTAAAATGAACCATTACAAGCATCCAAGTCGCAAGTAGGATTCGAACCCACGAGCCGTTAAACAGAAAGTAAGAACGCTCACCGTTCTGCTCTCAGTTCGGTCGTGCAAGTCCGGATACGAGGCATCCATCTCCCGTTGTTCAAGTGTGCTTGGAATCGAACCCAAGACCTTTCGTTTTGAGCAGCGTCGTCCCATGAACAGGTCCATAACTTAGACACCGCGTAGTGGACAGCCAAGTAGTGATTGACAGTGAAAGCGGGTGCTCGGGAGTTACCCTCTCGCGTAAATCTGGGACGGAAGCTGCCGATTCTTTTCTGCTGAAAGAGAGCTCCATTCAGGCTTGTCGGGGACCATCGTCTGAAAACCACATCGCGGTCATGTCCGAGACAATGATCCGTAAAAGCCAACCCGAACCGGGCACATAAAAAGAAAATCCCGCACAAGCTTTCCAAAGAAACCTGTAAATAGCTTTTCAGCAATATGGGTAAAGGTAATGTGGGAAGGGAAAAATTACAAGTACACGAGGGTCACTCTGAATTTTTTTGTGATACAACTAGGTTTTTTAAAGTTATACTTACAAAATTTTAGGTGTGTTCAAAGTAGTCTCCCCCAGCATCAATGCACTTTTGTAGACGAATTTTCCACAGATTAAATGCCTCAAGCCATTCATTTCTTCGAATAGATGAAAAAAATGCATTTAAAGCCACATCAATTTTTTTTCTGAATAAAAACGACGTCCACGTAAGTTCTTTTTTAGATTAAAGAATAACCAAAAGTCGCACATAGCTAGATCAGGTGAATACGGTGGATGTTCGATCACTTTAATTTGTTTTTGTTTAAGAAACTCAACTGTTAATCCGGCTGTATGTGAAGATGCATTGTCATGGTGAAGCATTAGTCCCCTAACATTCAGTTCTTGTAGAAATTCTGGAAGACATTGAGTGGTATACCAGTTTGCTGTTACTGTCTTCTGTCCTTCCAACTCGATGGCTTTGACCAATCCCGTACTTCTTAAGAAAACGGCAAGCATCACTTTTTTCAGTGCGCGTTGTTTTTTCACCATTGTCGGCGTGGGATCACCTTCAAAGACCCATACTTTGGTTTATTGACGTGTTGGAACGTCAAAAAACGGTATGTACGTTTCATGACCTGTTACAATTTTAGAAATGATGCGGTGGCCACCATCATTCAGCATATTAAGAGTTTCTTGACTGATTCTGACATGCTCCTCTTTTTGATGCTCAGTTAGATTATGGGGAACCCAACGGCAAACTACTTTTTTCATATGTAATTCTTCATGAATGATTTTGTGTATGGCTGCGGATCCAATGTTAAGTTCCTTCTGTATCATTTGATAGGTACAGCGATTATCATCCATTAACGTTTTTCATATGGCAGACACATTATCCGGGATGACTGCTAACGGCGGCTTTCCTGTGTGTTCTTCATCCTGAAGAAAATTGTGACCTCTTCTAAATTCTCTAAACCATCTGAATACAGTAGCACGAGCTGGAGATTCATCACCAAATGCTAATTGCAACCTTTGAACACATTCTTCTTGATTTAAATCCTGCTTTGAAATCGTAGAAAATCATAGCGCGAAAATGTTCTCGCCTCAACTCCATTTTCTCTTCGGTTTAAAATTTATTCCACGCTAAACAAGTTGAAGTAAGTCAGTAATAAATGGTCTTCTGTGTTAAAATACTTTGTACTTTAAAATTAAACCGTTATTTTTATTTTGTAAATTCTCGTCTGCGCGTATCTCAAAAATTTCAGAGTAACCCTCGTATAATGAAAGCGAAAATGACATTGAAATGAAATCTAAACGGAAAAAGCACATGGGAATTATTTTTAATGTAATAGAAAGACACGAGGGATTCAAAAAAATAATCTAAAGGATAACTGTGATTTAAAGGGGAAAATCTGTTAAAAACAGTCGTCAAAAATAAGAAACTATATAAAAACTGACACCGGTTAGCCAAGGGTGAATTTGAATATACAAAGGACGTCGCGTCCTTTCAGAAGGACTTCTTTCAGATAAAAGGTGGTATTTACGCGTGTTATGAGGGGGGGGGGCGAATGGAAAACTCAAACGCACCCACCTTGCAGAATGAAACACGACACACACTGTTCCTTTCGACCTGGAGGGCTAAAAACGTGAATAATGTCCTGAAAACCAAACAAGTATAAACTTGATGAAAAGAAGTGCTGCCCGACATCAAGAGAAAAGACGTAGAGCGATCAGTAAATTACAGGTAAAGAAAAGTGATGTGAACGCACAAAACTGAATGAAGGGAAAGAAAAAAAAAAAGAGTTCACTTCTGCTGGCACACGACACCTAAATCTTCGCACTTTGAAGATTTCGCGAATCTTGATCTAAAGCGGTGGTAGACAAACCCACGAACCAGAAAATTTCTGACCCCACGAACCAGAAAATTCATAATTTAGATCCCGCGGACCCCTAATAGGATTTTTCAAGTGTTAAATATATTTATAAAAAAAATTGTGATCTAAGAACACATAAAATGTACCTAACAAATGAAACTATTTATTGTAACTAAAGTATGAAAGATTTTATTAACAAACCATAAAAGAAAACTGAAAACAAAGCAATTAAAATGTGGTTTAAGTATACCAAATTTTTAGTATTATGCTTTCCTAACGTGACGGATGTTCCAGTTTACTTGAAAAAATAAAATCCCAATAAGTATTATAAAATCCCCAAAAATTTAAAAAATATTATCCCCATAAATATCAAATAAAAGAAAATATGCCATGGTTAAGATTTAAGATCATACCTGTCTTAAGAAAAACGTCAATTTAAAAAAAAACCTTAATAACATAATTAATATATTGAATATATATTTCATATTTTAACTCAATACTTCCATCAGCCCACTTTTAAATACTGTACAAGGAGAGAAATGCAGCAGCGTTTTTATATATAACTTTTCTCACCCATTATCATGTTTCAATGCATCTTGAAACATAGCGTGAGATGAATAAGTGAGTGTATTAGCATTTTTCGGGGGAAATTTTCTCGCGGAGCACCCCTTTGGCGATCTGAAGAGCTACAGACTACAGTGCAAGCAGGAAGATTAGTGGCGGTCGGGTTAGAGCGTGAAAAGGGACTCACTTGACGTCCGTCTCCATGCTGGCAGGACCCTGGAGCTCATCAAAAAGAGGCTTCCTTTTTTAAATCCCGCTTTTTTCGCAGCATTCGAGAGCAGCAGGTGGGCCTGTGGAGAGATACAAAAGTTGAAAATAGTCACTTTCAGAAATGGGTGGGGAAGTCACTTCCGCCAACACACAGCACCTGATGATGAACGGTGGCGAGCTAAATTTAGGTTTCAGAATACGGATTTCAATAAGTAAATCTGAGTCGTTGGAAACGTTACTTATTTAGTAAAAGATGTAATTTTTATTTTCCTATAAAAAGAAATATTACATTTTTTCATGAAACACTTTAAAAATTTATAATCCTTTCTAAAATATTTTTTTTAATTTAAAAAAGTCTACATATATTTTTAAGATTTATCTCAATTAAAAAAAATGCACACACATCACACATTTTCGAAAAATCAGTAGAAACATTTTAGCACACCCGTTAACAAGATATATAATCCAAGTATTCCTTATTTTTCCAGTTTTTCGTTTTCAGAAAAAAAAAATTTCCAAAATTTACTGCCATTTTACAAAAATTTTTCCTGTTTTCACAATGAAAGTTTCATAAAAATCGAATGATTCGATACCTTTAAAACCGCATACTTAAAAATATGTTTCTATCACATAATATAAGACAATTCAAAACAATAAACAAAAATTATTTTATATTTAGTAAATGAAAAATAGTAAATTATTTTTTAAACATAGTTATTAAATTATGTGAATTCATATAGTTGATTTATGAAGATTCAACGCTCTCTTCAGATGCATGCGTCTTCATAAAACAGTTCAATCATTTTTGTGTTACTTTACCATGTTTTTTCTTAGAGAATAAAAATTTAAGCTTTTTTATAAGCAACAAAAATTTCTTCTTTCACCATAAAAATACTCAATTCTCATTTAAAAACAGATAAATAATGTGAAACAGCGGGAGCAGTAAAAGCATACCGAACCACAGCGCCACCTGCCAACCCTGGAGGGGGAAAAATCACGAGATCCTACTAGCGACGATTTTGATTGAAATAGAATGTTTAATACAGTAGTACCGCAAAAAAAACAATTTTCCTCGTTGGACCATACATTCTGAGTATGATTTAAGTTAATCTTAACATTTTAATGAATTATTCATCAACCTTATAAAGGAACTAAGAAAAATAGAAGAATAAATTACATGTAAAAAAATAATCAACATTTATGTCCTAATATTTATTTAAGACAACTTTTACTACACTAATGTAGTTTATAAATATTAAAATTATATAAAAACATTAAATACATTATTAAATAAATTTAATTCAGTGACAAATACTTTTAAGAATTTAGAAATTATCAAATACTTTATCCATAAAAAACATAATATACATTTCACAAATTCGAATAAATCTGGCAATTTATTTATTTTTTTCATACGTTGCTGACTTAGCGTTTTTTAGAGATGAATTAGTGAACTGCTGTTCAAAATATTTTCCCTCATTATGAGAATATTTAGCAATAATTAAATTTTCAGCAGACAGTGAAGATCTGAATTCACATTTTTTTATGACTGAACACATGTTCACATTCTGCATTAGAATGTGGAATAGTTAAAGTTGTAAGTATAAACTGGAAAATATTGGAAAACATTTCGCGTTCAAACTCATTTTTCTAACAAGATGCCACTGTACATCTGCTTTTGGTTCATCCAGTATTTCTTTTGAGAGGAGAGTACTTTGTAATTTGCAGAACTCATTTTGGACAATGTCCACTTCTTTATTCAGTTTTGTATTGAGCAACAAGTTGGGAAATTAATGGACAAAGAATTTTACACTTGAAAATGAGGCATGATCTGTAAACATCATACTTCTGCATGTTTTCCATCTGTTAACTGTTTAAGCGACTAAAACAATTCAATGGACTTTTTTTCCATCAAAATTTCGGTTGTTTTTAAGCTTTTCACTGGAATTGCCAAAAATTAGATTCTCAAACATTATCGGGAAATCAGTAGAGTTGAGCAGGAGGGATGCGGAACTGTACGGCCGATTTGATAGCAGATGATGAAATACATTTTTGACTCTATGCCGTCAATAAGGCAAGTTTTACATACATATAAAAATATTCATTTCTAAAATTATTTTTGAGGGAGTGGGTCCCTCAGAGATCGGCTTTCAATCGAAGGAACCTAAAAATATGGTAGAAAGCATATATTTGTAATGTCTGCATGCCTCCAATGGGTAATATCCTGCATTTATCTCGTATCTATGATACATACCTGCCAACTTTCGGAAAAGTTCAGGTAACCCTCCTATAACACGGTATCTTATAACACGATTCGTAAATTACGGGAAAATTCCTACAACACGTCATCCTATAACATGGTTTTGTGGTATGGCCCTCTTCAGTTGAAACAGAAAACATGCGTGAAACATCAGAAAACGAAATTGGTGCCATATTAAAAGTCGCTAAATCAATAGGAGGCAAAGGTTTTGTGGATATAGCTACTGAAGACATTCAAGAATTATCAGTGGAAGAAGAAGTTGACGAAGCGGATTTGATGGAAATGGCATCCCTGGATGCAAATCAAATAGATTTTGAGGACGCTAGCTCTGATGAAGATTGTGCAGTTAAGAATTTAACATTAAAAGAATTACAAGAAGGCCTATGCTTAGCGGAAAATCTCGAGTCATTTTTCTTGAAAACAGACCCTTCCACGGAAAGAAGTCGAAAATTCAAAAGGGAGCTGCAAAACTGTTTAACTCCATACCGCGAAATTTACAATGACCTAGTAAGAACTAGTCAGCAAAGTTCGATTACAGATTTTTTTAAGAGGGGAAAACATACAAAAACTTTAAATAGAGAAAAAAGTTCTGAAAAAGAAGGCAATATTGTTCCACCCAAAAAACGTTCTCGGTTGATTGTACTGAGCAGTGACGACGAATAAATTCATTAAATTAAGGTTGCGTTAGATTAAAATTTTTTTCTTACTTTGTGTTGGATACACATTTATTATTTAATAAAATTAAGTTGTTTATGTCGAATTTAAAAAATATTTGTTTTTAATAAGTTTTTGGAACGTAACCCCCCTTTTTGTACTAGTTCTGGGTCTCATACAACACGATTTCACACAACACGGCATTTTCTAGAAACCTATTTACCGTGTTATAGGAGGGTTACCTGTATTTCAGTAAAACTTTTCGGGTGTCAAAATGACATATCAGATAGTATATTTTCATAATTTAATCAACTAAGTAATTACTCGACTATTAATTTTATATTAATTAAAAGTAAATTATTAAAAAATGAAAATGCAGATGCTAAGAATTTACTTCATCTAAAGATTTTATAATTAAAATCCATACATTTCAGAAATGCATTCATAATACACTACCATTTCTGTGTTTTCTGAATATCAAAATAATACTTACAAGGAAGTATTTTGCATTGCACAATGAGACTAAATTGCACTCTGCTGAAATATTTATTCCATCTGTCGGGGTGAATGCTTGGGAGTTTCCTCTCTGGCGATATAAAGTCCTCCCTGAAGGAAACGATGGACATTCAAATTATAATTTTAGAGCGTTGCGTCACGGTGATACTCTGAAGTAATATGTATCACTTACAAAACTGAAACGTGATTCATTCTGACAACATGAGGCTGGTCAATATTGTAAGTTTGATACTTCATGGCAGGAAGATACATTGGAGAAAGTACAATTTCACTCAATATTTGATTCCTTCCGCAGAAGATTCGGCAAATGGAATTCTCGTTAAGGTGGAGATGCAGGAGATTGTCTATGAATGTCCCACTAATACAGTGCTGATGGTTCACAGCTTATGGCACACTGGACCGGGGCCCACAGTTTAAAAGGGACTACAAATACCTAATGTGGGAATCGAAAGCGCGAACTGTTGAACCGAAGACTGCCAGCTCGACTGGTGATGATCCGGATGGAAATAAAAAATTGCATACCTGTTCGAAGAAGAGGTGTAATGGATCGACACTGAAATAAAACACAGGTTACAGTTGGACACTTACTAGACAGCGCTGACGAGAACTGCCTTTCCAACAGCGTAAGCTGCTCTTCGAGAAAAAAATTCGGAAGCAGCTGTCAGCAGTGATAAGAAACGGCATCCAAGAAATTATTCGTTGCGCAGTACACACAGTTGTAGTAAACAGTGTCCCCAATAATGTATTCCACCAAAACAATGGACAGTTATTTATGTAAAAATCTCGCTGAAACAATGTCAACTGATTAAGGCGACCTACAAACAATTGCTTTCTTTTTTATTTATTAACTTTAGATAGACAATGAAAGATAAGAAGTTGTCATTTTGAAAACATGATACTGAATGAAATATTTCAAATTTAATGTGAACAGCTGCAGGAAAACTTTTGTCGTTTCAACTCGAGCCAGTGGGGAAGACCGCTGAAAATTTGGACAAAAACCTTGAAAAATTTGTTGTTTCCCGGCGTTTTAAAGTAAATTGGAAGTAAGAATAAAAAGTAGAACTTATAATTTGTTTTATTATCTAAGAACGTTTTAAAGTAAGAATTATGTAGAGCTGATACTATGCTTTTAATGGTAATTATTCCAAAAACCCAGCTATTTTTTAGTTAGTGGGTAACATCAGGAAGTTAAAAAACAAAATCGATTTCATGGCAATGCAAATATTTATGAACAGATGGTTTTACTTTCCTAATTTCGCGCATCTGTTTTAAAAGCTATTTACATTTGCCCAGCAAAACGGAGGTTAACAGAAATGCCGTAGAGTCTTGCTATTGCTCGGACAGAATAATTCAAAAACACTGGTGAACGTTTTGGCGAGATTTTTTTAGATTTCAAAGCAGCATGTTTTTAAAAGAAGCTTGAACGATCTGAAAGTATGAATGGGAATTTCAATTTTGAAATGATTGCTGATGGCCGATTTTCGGTCACGCTTATGAGTAACTTAAAATCGTTTCTATTACTTTACTATGTTTTATAAGCCAGTTCTGCACATTTTTTCGAAGTGCCTGCAAATTCACCAAAACATTTGTTCTTGTGAGTTTCTTCCATTAATATTTCACTTTTGCCAGGATGATGATGTTTTCAATTCTGAACCTTTATTTTTGTAGGGGCTCTTCAAATAAGCACGAAACTAAGACCAGATGCTTTGTTTATTTATAAACGTTTTAATATTTTGAAAAAATCGAGAGAATTTTTACTTTTTTATTTCGCGTTATAGCCATTACGTAAAAAATGCAGTTTTCACAGGCAATGCGCTATATATAAATGGGTTAAGAATATATACATATTGATTTTTAAAAAGTTTAAATAAGTAAAAAGATGGCATTCACATTTTATTTAGAATGCATTTTAATATAATAAAAAACGGACTGAAAATAAAGGTGCAAAAACATCCACTTAAAAGCAATTTCCAATCATAGTTGCATATGCAAAACTGCAGAACAGTAGTCGAAATCAGTTACCAGTCAATGACATCAGAGAAAAGAACACTCTATTAAATCACTAATGCTTTGCGTGTTGAATTTAGTAATAATGTGATTCTTCGAAATAACTGTGGATATTTGTTATATTAAAATGAATGACAGTGAAATTTTTAGGAATGAAAATCAGGAATTTTATATTGTGTTATTCGGGGAGGAGGGATTCCAGTTTCGCACATGCATTGGGAAAACACCATAACAAGAATACTTATTCATCCAAAATATAAGCACGATTAATAACTCCAACACTATTTTATCTAATCAATAATTGTTAAAAAAAGAAAACTGATATAAAAAGCATTAAAATGAGAAATATTGCTCAATTTAGTAACAAAAATACTGCTACACATGAAATGTAAAATCGCCACATTTTTAGAGAAAACAAATAAAACTGTGTTTTCGCAAATATTTATCAACTTGTAGCAGCAATTTTATAGAATCAAATTTCATGCACGAATACAAATGGCAATTATAAAGAACCTCGTTCATGTGACACACTTACAAGAGTTTGAGATAAAAAATTAAAAAATTAAGCAATGTAAACACACTTTTTACGTGATCAGTAAATTTTACACGTACAGCCAACAAGAAAAATCTAAACAAGAAAACAGTTTGTCACTCTCATTCCACCTTTGCTCAACGCGCAAAAAATTCTAAATGCTCCGATTAAGCACTGATTCTAAATAAGTAGAATACAAAAACTATTCCAAATATATAACTGCGGAAAAATGAATGCATTTTCATATAACGATTTAAAAAGCCTTCACCTATTAAGTTTCAAAATACTTTCGCTTTGCCGTTGAATGCTGGCAGAGCACCTGCTGGAGAAGACTTATTTAAGTACCTTTATTTAGATTTCAGAAAAACTAGAGTCATTAGGAAAAAAAAATTACCTTAATGATAGGAGAAGCGAAGAAATGAACGGTAACGGGATACTCAGGATTGCTGTGGAGGAGAGCCGGGTTTTTATCTTTTCCACTAGACGAGATTTCGTTAAATATAAACTCAAGGATCTAAAACAATTCCAAAAAATACGCGCAAAACATTAGCAGTACAATTGTTGGAAACCGTTGAAAGAATTCTAATCCTTCAGAAAAAGAAAGGAAAAGCACGCGTTTTCTATTTATTCCAAAACGTTTAAGGGAAGTAACACCTGATTTACCTTCAAAAAATCGATTTTTCAATTTTAGTTATTCTAAATAAAGCATACTTTACTGAATCTAAAAAATGTATAACACTTATATATATATTTGACTTTTTTTAATGGTTTAAATAATCGAAAATAAAATGTACACGAACAGTGCAACGCCCCCTTGTAGAAAAGTTTCGGTTTCAAATATACCCATTGCAGTACCAATTCAAAAGAAAAGTATTGATTAAATAATTATTTGCATAACCAACGTTATTTATTTTTTTTTTTATCTAAATCTGGCATTAACATTTGAAGATAGCAAAATTTTCAAGCTGTGTGAGTGATTTGTTCACATTGCGCGCTTTGTTTGTGTTTACTTTGTGATTTGCCTTGTGATTACTAATTCGATTTATGCTGCTTCATTATTATAAATTATTTTATAACTCTGAGTTTAAATTGGTGTCAATTATTTATTTATCATGCCTCGAAGGAGAAGTTTCAACAGTAGGAAGACATCAGAGTTAACACACAGAAGTATGATCAAAGAGTACATCTGAAGCTGAAAGCGCTTCAAAACATAAGCTGGAAAATTCTTTTGTGCTTATGTGTTATGTGCATGTAATAAAGTGTTTAAAATTTGCTTTTTGCCAAAAAAAATTTTTTTTGTGGAGAAAGTTTGTGTGAAAAAGTTTCGTGAAATTTGCATCAAGAATTTATTGTAAGCGTACCTAATGGTAAACTACTTTTAAAAACACTGTAATGACTGCAATATTTTCAAAAATTAATAAAAATTAAATTTATGTATGTTTCTATTTAAATTTGATTTTTCTAGAAAGCTTATAATTAGTACTTTCCATAAATGCTATACTTTAAATGTTAAATTATATTTGCTAGCCTTAATACACACTTCCATCAGGTACAAAATATCCAAATTTCTCGACATCGACAACGTCTTACTTCCCTTAATACACTGAGTAAGAAAAACAAATCAAAATTTAAAAACTAAGAAAAAAATGCACATAAATTTCAGCACTTTCAAATCAACTAAATCGATCCATGTTTCAAACAAAAAAAAATTCCAAATATCTTTATAATAATCTAAATATCATAAAATGTGAGCAAATTCAACATTGTACAACATGAATTAAAAATAAATAAGGAAAAAAAAAGACAAAAAAAAAGACTGGAAGATTTGGTGGGATTCCGAGCCACGAAATGTTGAACCAAAGGTCCGAGGGACAATCATTGAATCCAATGTGGGAATTAAACTCATGAACTATTAAGTAGAAGGCCACAGTTATAACCAATCCCATTTGCCAGATCGGCAAGTGCAAATTATCTTAAAGGACTAATGTAGAGTCACATATCAACACAGAATATTTTGTTAAAATAAAAGTAGAACTGACTAAAAACATTAAGAAATCAAATGGTAACTACAGAAGCAAAAATCTGGATATAATCAATAATAATAAACGCATCCAATCAATAACTGATTGCATTTAATCATATTTTTCTTGTCTGTTGTGCAAAACAATAGAAAGTCTCATTTTAAAAAGGAGTAAAAAAATGACACGCAGTCACCTGGCTTTGCTGTCTTCAGCATACTTTGAAACTGTTGCATCATTTCCAAAGAAATCCGCAGATCCATAGCACACATCAAACGCTCTGCAATTTTTCATTTCCTTGCATGTTACTGTATACATTTATTAAAAATGAATGAATTTCCAAACTGATGATTTCATGAAATTATTACTTAAAGGGCACACAACAAGCATATCTTAAAGCACTTCCAAATAATTTGAAATTATAATCAGACATCCCAGGAAAAAATGTATAGAAATGAAACGTGGTCGATGGAACTCATGAAATGAAAGTATTAAAGGCACTTTCGCGTGCAATTCTTACATTCGGGATTAAAAAGGAAACGCTTTTCCCAGGGAAAGGTTTGACTTCATACATCGTTGTGAATAAAAGAGTTTCATTTCATCACTCATTTTTTGCACAGAAGATGGTTTGGTTTGGTTTGTTTGTCGCTCAACGGTCATATTTTGCACACGAGGGCTAATTAGACCGGGACTTACGGTTTAACGTGGATTCCGAACCACTACAAACATCCATGTCCAAGGTGGGATTCGAACCCACGAACTGTTGAACCGAAGGCAAGAGCGCTAACCATTCGGCTGCCAGCTCGGCTTGCACAGAAGAGATAGTTGGACCGGACCTACAGTTTAAACTGGATTCTGAACCACCATAAACATCCGTGGGATTTGAAGCCACAAACAGAATGCAAAAGTTCGGATGGATGGTGCATCTGTCGGAGTGGGTGCTTGGGAGATTTCGCGCCACCCATGCAAATGCTCACCAGCGATGAGAATATGGGTCCAAGCAGCCATCCCGACCGAAGCAGCGAAAGCAACAGCCTCAGGCTGCACGGTTATGCGGTTTCAAATATTGCATGCATATCTGTCAAAGTGGATGCTCAGGATTTTTCAAGGATTCTCTTTTCGACAAACGGATCTTCCGGATCGAGTGCTCCAGTGGCTCAGCAGCTTCTCGCTAAGATCAGAAAAGTGAAGCATCATTTGTCCACGTTAATCATGTGACGCCCAGAGTCCTTCAGCTCGTATGGCGTGGATGTGGAGAGGAGGCTGCCAGCTCAGATGTGACCGCATCACCTGACCGTGGTTCCAAATGACGAGGCACTTGGTGATGGACGAGTATTTCAAACCCGTTAACCTGAAGGTACATTCCGGGGCTCGCCAACACCGCATTGTATCTTCCAGATTACATCACTTTGCTGTCTTCTCTATGATACGACATCAACATTTACAAAGTTTCGTAAGCAAAAGATTTTAAAAACAAGCAACAACATTTGTAACTTTTAAGATGTCATACAGAAATTACTGTATTTACCGATTTTGGAGCACTGAATTTCAAAATTAATAATCCATAGGGATCTAAAGTTGCTTCAATGTTTATTAGTAAGTAATATTAAAGATTTACCATGAAACGCGGAAACAAACTTCAGAAAAGGCAGTGTAAAAATTAAGAAATGTTTTTCGACATCGTCCACAGCAAAACACATTGCAGAGACAGCATTATAGATGGGGAACTTGGTAAAATAAGCTGCTGGCCACCATAAAGGCAACATCCTGGAGGAAGCATGCAAATAACATAAAATTTAGAATGCATTAGCGGAGGTTTGGTTTGTTTGTCGGTCAACGGTCATGTTTTGCACACGAGGGCTAATTAGACCGGGACTTACATCTTAAAGTGGATTCCGAACCACTACAAACATCCATGCCCAAGGTGGGATTCAAACCCACGAACTGTTGAACCGAAGGCAAGAGCGCTAACCATTCGGCTGCCAGCTAGGCGCATAAGCGGAGGTGAAATATGCAAACGATTAGAATTTCACATCATGCGCGCCTGTGTAACCAATTCAAATGCTTGGAGATCTCGACGATTTCAAGTTCGGCAATTGTGTTTTTTTTTTTCCCTAAAAAACGATCAATTATACCTCGTAGAAAACAGCAATCATTTTTGGATCAAGTATCCGATTTCGACAGAGGAAGGATAGTGGCCTACCGAGATTGTGGATTATCTTTCAGAGAAATCAGTCATCGTGTTGGATGAAACCAAACAGCTGTAATGCGGATATACGATTGTTGGATACAGGAAGGTACGGCGGACCAACGTGTTGGATCGCATCTACCTCAGTGCACCACTTGGCAGTGACGGATCGCTCAGCCATATCACGAACCTTGGCACAGCACATTCAGTCTGTAACGCATCCTCAAGTGTCTGCGTGTACCATTCGACACCGTTCACAGAAGTGTGGTTAGTTCGCAAAACGTCCATTGCTTCGTCTACCCTTGATGCAGAACCACAGACGTCTCCACCGCCAATGGTGCGATGAATGAAGGATACAGACGGCAAAATACGATGAAATTGTCTTTACTGACGAGTCACGTTTCTGTCTGCAACACCATAATCGTCGCATTTGAGTTTGGAGACATCGTAGAGAAGATGCTTAACAGCTGCGTTATGCACCGCCACACTGGTCCTGCACCGGGTATTATGGTATGGGGCGGTATTGAAGATCACTCTCGCACTCTTCTAGTACGCATTGCCGGTACTTTAAATAGCCAGCGCTACATCTCCGAGGTGTTGGAGACAGTTGTCCTTCCTTACCTTCTGGGCTTGCCCACAGCCATATTTCAACAGGATAATGCGCGACCACAGGTGGCATGCACTGTCCAAGGGTTCTTCGTCAATCACCAGATTGAACTGCTTCCCAGGCCGGCTCACTCTCTGGATCTTTCGCCGAGAGAAAACATGCGGTCCATGGTTGCTCAACGATTGACCCAGATAACATCTCCAGTTGCCATTATTGATCAACTTTGGCAAAGTGTGGAAGCTGCTTGGTTTGCCCTACCCCAAGAACACATCCAAAGTCTTTTTGAATCAATTTTGAGGCGTGTGGCAGCGGTGATTTCCAACAATGGCGGCTTTGTGGCTGCTGATTTTGGCAGGAACCACACTTCACAGAAGTCTATAAATTTAATCATTTGATACTTGGTTAACGTGTTATCTACAAAATTTTGTTGTGATATCTCATGCCTTTCTTGGTGTTGCAATTTAGGTGGCCAGCAGTGTATTACAAGATATTTTTTCTTTACTCCATCCCAAGAAAAATTAGTGTACTTTAAAAAGAAAATATTCAAATAAACCATAAATTTTATGAAGATTAAAAATTCACAATAATAAAATCTCAAGATGATTATTCAAGTGGACTTAAAGCTGAAATTGAACCATTAAATTTTTCGATGAGTGAAGCAAAAAATTATGGATGGCCACTACAAAAGAGCGTTTCTAGGGCATGAAAAAATTCCTCAGATCTTCATTTTAAGAACAAAATTCAGACTTAATGACAATCTGGAAACTAAGATTTGCAATTCGATATTCAAGAGCATTTTCTGCTTTGTTGAAGAATATTTAAAAATAATTTAGTATTTTTTTTTGTTCGTTTTAATTGCAATCCATAAACGACTTCAACTCCAATGTGCTCCGAATCACTGTAAGCAACTGTGCCTGAAGTGAAAATCGAATCCATGAGATGAGTTGGCCAGAGCATCAAATGTTCAATAGCTTACAGCAGATAGCAGACCGAAGATCAAAAACTGAACTGGTAAGAAAATTTTCAAAAGTAAATTATGCAAATGATTTAAAATATATCATTTTATGAAAAAGGAAATCGATTTGTAACTCTAGGACTTCCTGTTTAATCCTTACTGATTGAGCTGCGACATGTGACATGGGCGCAAGGCGAAGGTACTTTTGTTCTATTTATTTTTATAAAGAGCGAATCTAAACAAAGTACACAAGCTTCATCTGTGAATATTCGATGGGATCTAATGTCTTAGACGTCTTTTGTATCGATACGAATCCTGAAAAGCAAAATTAATAGAAAAATAAGATTTTGAACTGATGTTGAAACAGAACTCTGTTCCAGTTGAAAGCGCCTATTCCAATACATTTTACTCTGGCAGTGGAACTTTAGGCATATCTAGCTTATTAATACAGAATAACCAGTTCGCTTGATCAGAAAATTTTGTAGAGGTAGCGCGGTGTGCGTGTGGAACATTTAATATAAGTAGCATCCTTAAACTCTGATTCAGTACAAAAATGTACGCTGGATGCTTAGGGCAAAAAAGACTTTGTCATTCCAATTCAACTCAGTCGATTGCCACAATGATTGTTGGAAGGAAGCAATAGCTAAAAACAGAAATTTTAGCTGCTGCAAAAAAGTAAAATTAATTTGTTGGAATTTCTGCAGAAAGCGTCTTACTATGCTGTACCACTTAAAGCCATATTGCCGATAGGAATTATCGAAGGTCTCGGTGAGAAAAAAAATCAAGCTCAGTAAGACAGAATCTCTTCAAGAAGCGATAATCAGCAGACAAATGGGCCGTGGAAAAAATAATGGACAGATTGATCATGATTCTGCTCTTTTGCATGCGCATTACCATGATTCTACATCTTATTGTGAAGTACAGCATAAATTATTTATTCGCCTTGAAAAGAATATATCGTACATACGAAAAGAACTCATCGAGTTTATACATCTTTTACAGTGTGCGCCCATTTGGTGTCATGACAATCAGTGTTTGTGAACACCACAAATGTGCGGAGGTTCTCTCCCAACAAAAACTTTCTTCTTGTCCATTTTCGACCCCGGGTAGTGAACCAGATATATTCGATGAATATGGTTCTTTCATACCATAAGCTTTACAAAACGATTGAATCATTTATTCTAACCAAGAGTAATCGTAGTTGAAGTGAGTGAGCGGTAAATGAAACAAGCACCTTCTTTCTTGGATACACAAAAGTTAAAAAACCACAAAAGGATGCAATATGAACACTTTTAAATGCGTTTCACAGTGAGATATAAGAAAATCGTATATTAATTTATGATCAAAGCATTCCGGTCACAAAAGAGATATTTTGAAACAGCTAAAAATGCATTCGTTTACTAATAATTTTAGAGTCTAAAAATAAACTTGAAATGGGAATTGCAGATTTTCATATTTTACGTCAGATCTCAATTGTTAGGAGTAAAACTTTGCATAGATGAGAGACACATGAAGCTTCTTTAACAGCAGAAAGGACGAATTATTCCGCTTTTAAAATAACACCAAAGGCAGACTTGCAGGAAGATAATTCTTGCAACGACATCTGCCGAAGCATTTTAGAGGGTCGAGAAATATCAGCCATTTGCTTCGCCATGACATCGTGACAGCTATTTTAATACCCACCGAGTAAATTGTCTGCCGCAAAGGTGGAAACTCCAATGCATAACATCTAGATTTCTCTAGTATTAAAAAGCGGCATTTCATATTATTTTGTGCGTAAAGAAATTAAAAATAGTAACTTTTTCTGGTTATAGGAAAAAAATATTTTAAAAGTATCTGAATATACCTGAAATCAGAGAGAACTGTGGGAAAGAGACCCTAACTCAAAAGACTTAAGCCGAAGATTATTTTTAACATGCTGAAAACTTTTCTCACATAGAATCAATGATTCTACTAGTTTTCAGAACTGATGTAAATAATCGACTCTATTTCCATTCTTCTTGCTCATTTAGTATCATCAAAAATGAATGCACACAACTAATACTTTAACAATAGCAGCGTTCTCTTCAATGATGTTCATTGTGCTGCTATAACATTTTTATAATGTCTGTTTTCTCAACGCCATAGTCAAACGAATTCACTCACCAATAATATTTTTACATCATACAAATGAAATGTGTGTTATTTAACCCTACCGGAAAATACAACATTTGCTATTTTAAGAGAGCCTCACATTCCTTCGGTCAGAAACATTGACTCTGGCCATCTCTTTACCAATCTTTATTAATTTTCCAGTATTTACTGTAAAACAAATAGGGAATAAATACTGTCCAAAAACTTTCAAAGGCACAAGTTAAAAGTGCACAAGAAAACTCTCAAGCACTCACCTTAACAAATATTCATGCGCATCATGACTCCACCACGAGCTTCCTGCTTCAACTGGTTCGTAATTCACTTCAAACAGTACTTTCTGATCTCTATGCGTACAAAGCGACCGCAGGCCATGATTTCTCTATTTTTAAAATCAAAGTCATTTCTCCCATAAGTACAATGGGTTAACGAACTGCTTGGACTGCGAATGCTTTCCACGAAAGATTATTGTATTCGGACAACGAACTAAAACAAATTCTAACAAACACTTTTAGGCTCTCAGAGCATGTTGTGCAGGGTTGCCAAACACAAAGGACCAAAATTCCTTTTTTATCTCTTAGACCCATATTCAGACCTCTTAATATCTATCCTCTTGTTAAGTCCACTTCTATAATTAACAATTGGTGATATTTGCAATTAAGAACATTTTTTAATTAAATAAATTTTAAAGTAAACAAATTTGAATGGAACACCAAAGAGGGATACTATTTAATATTTCCAGCTCATTAATATAATTTTTGCACAAATGTAGTTATACTTCTATTGCAGCAGCTAATTTAAATTAATTTTTCTCATTTTTCCTATATGGAAGCCTAAATAATGCAATGTAGATGCTCAAAAAAAGACATTAGAATTAGACTATGTACAACAAATAAAAGGTTATGCCACAATTAAAAAATAAGTTTTCCACAGCATTTAAACGAATAACATGTAGAGAAAATTAATATAAAATATTTACAATAATTTTCAATAAGACTGTCGTTCATATTTACAAACATTTTTGCCTCAAATGAAAAAGTTCTTACAAAGTAATAATGACATCATTTGAAATTTTTGAGTAAAATATCAAGATGTATTCTTTAAAATAAGTATCTCACATCTTTCTTCAATTGAATAAAGTATTCTCTTGGAGAATCTTATTTTAGAGAAAAGACAATTTTATACAAATAATCAGGGAAAAAATCAACAAAATTAAGATTGGGTGAATATTGTTATTCACACACTAGTTGTAAGGAAGCCTATTATTTAAATGATAGCTGATGTCTTTCATATGTTCTTTCCATTATTTGGATAACACAGAAACAATACAAATCCATTCATTAATAAGAGAAAGAAATTACTTTCAGAAATTTTGACTGCACTAAATAATTTTTCTTTCATGCAAAACTTAAAAGCAGCACATGAATTTAAGTGCTTAATATCATTAAACTTTCATAAATTTATATTTTAATTAGCGCAAATTTTTTTTGAACTCTTTAAAAGTGTCTTAGTAAAAGTAATCTTTAGAAGAAGAGAGAAAGCGAATTCTTTGAGCATTTAACAAATATTATTTTTATTTTTCACACTTTAAATTCATTTGTTGACAAATTATTTCAAAATATATTCAATTAGATCTTTAGCATACTTGATCTGGTTACCACAAAAGGCCTGATTTGAATGTGATTTACAATATATTTCAGATCAGAACAAATAGTCATGATGAAGCTCGATATTGAACTCATGAACAGTAAAATTGAACATTAACAATTCAATTATCAGTTCAGCTAAAACCTTGCTGGATTAATTAAGTTAAAAGATTTCCTTGTAATGTTTTGGCCCCAATGCAGAAATGATTTAAAATTACAATTCCTGATTACAAGACAAAATTGCACAAGAATAAAATTTCTTCTTAAAGTCACTATAACTTTAATAACAAATTGAATCGTGTGTGTGATTTATTATATAAATTCACTTAATCAATGGGAATAAAAATATTCATACATTTTACATAATTCCCTATCTATACAAAAATTCATAAGCAGTTTATCTTAAAAATAACACTCTAAAAGTAAAGTCAATACAAGGATATACAAAAAATAATTTATGGGGTTTTGAAGACTTCAAATGATTAAGATTTTCTTCTCATGAATGATAATTGCAGTCCTAATCATTCCATCATTTTATAATATTTTAAAGAATATTTATTGTAAATTGAATAACACATATTTAATGAATTTAAACATGCTAAAACACATGAGAAGGAAAAGGAATTTTAAATTTGATTTTTTTGCACATTTTTAACATTTAATGGCATTTTAAGATTGATAAAGATGAGAGGCAGTTGCATTTTAAATCCTGTAATGATAACTAAACCAACTTTGATATCATGAATAATCAGAGGCTCTCTTATGGCTATACTAAAAATTACGATTTTGAAGAAATTTTATAAAGAATTTTAAGAGAATAATTTGACATTGGTCATAGTTATTTGATGTTAGTTAACAACATCATTGCTCTGACAATACTTAACATTTTCAATATTTTATGACTTTAGCAAGTCTCTTAGTTAGACATCAAGTTTAATAAATTCATTAAAATTGCAACTAAAACTATATTATCAATGATCAGAATCATAGTTTATAAAATCAATATATTAATATTTGACATTAATCTGAAGTACAAATTACTAATTGGCAGGCTTTTCTTCTAAAGCTGCGCAATCAATTCAAATCAGTTACATCATATTAGGGTTATCAAGTATTCGTCTTGTTGTAATTAATACAAATAGCTTGTTTTTAACTAAGTAAAATGACATTAAAATGTATGCACTGTTTTATAACTGAGAATAATTTTTATTGGTTTGATTATTTTTTATAAAAACTCCACTCTAATAAAAAATCAAACTATTTTTTATCTAATAATTTAAACAGAAAAGAAGTAGGCAATATGGATTTATAAATTCCATAGCAATGATAACACCATACATTTTCAAATATATTCAGTTGATCTGATAAAAGTGTGAGGAAAGTTATTTTTGTTTATGCAATTTTATGGATTCACTCAATGATCAGCTGTTTTTTGCTTCATTTTTCTTTTGAGATAAAAAAATAAATAAAAAAAATAAAAAAAACTTACATTTTTTAACAAAAATAAAAATAAACTTGAAATACGAAATTTTCAGTACATAAAATTTATATATAAATTTCCCAAAATAAATTACACATAAATTTTCTAAAATAACTTTCTAATATTAAACTATACACTTATTCTTGTATAATTTAAAAATTTTTATTGTTGCTATTTTTAAAAAATGACAAAATATTTATTTCATAGAATATTTGTCAAGATTCTATATGGGTTAGCCTATAATGAAGATATATAACTTGAGAAGATTCTAGTAAACAATATTTTTCACAGCAATAGCAAGATGCGATCAAAAGTTGTAGTCACTTAAAATAACTTATTTTTCTTTAGAGCAGGGATGTCCAATTGCAAGTATCTGTTTAAAAATAAATATGGTTTGGAAGACCACATTATAAAATATTTCATGTGCAACTTTATCATTGAATCTTAATATATATTATATACAAAGAAATAACATGTTTGTATTATTACTTTAATTTATTCAAGTATAACAAATTAAACAAAAATAGTGGAAAATTTGAGGATGTTAGTTTTCATAAACTTATGCATCAATATTAATAAAAATATTTTTATTGGTAAATGTAGCAATCAATTGCTTCACTCAAGTAACTTATCAAAGAGGGAATATCTGTATTTTGATTATAAATTTCCTGCTGGAAAAACTGCTCTTTCACAATGATACACGTTTTCCAACATTGAACTTAAAATTTTGAAATTTGAGATATCATTTTGCAGGTAGTAAACAGAAAAGCCCAATACAGTTTCAGTTCTTCCTTAATAAAAAGCATACAATTCTAGTAGAAGGTCTGCTTTACTTACAGCTCTCAACTGAATTTGTAAGGGGTTGAGTAATAACTGAAACCTTTATTTTGATTTTTTTAAAGTCTAATTCTTCTGCAATTGTATCAATGTGTATGTGAGATAAATTTGAAACTTCCTCAAAATATTTTCACTTTAAAATGTTCTAACAACTTAACAAAAATCAAAAGTCATTTTTTTTGTAATGAAAACTTGTAAAGCTTATCCTTATTTTTAAATCCATTTATGTGTCCAAATAAGTTGGGAATATTCTGCTGTTTTTCTTGTAATTCTGAATTTAATTTGCTATGGCAAGACATCAGATTTATTAAAAATACAAATTCTGCTTAAAATAGTACATCTATCATTTGATTTTCCAATTCTGTAGTGTTAGACTTCATTTCATCTTTAAGGAAAATAGAAATTTCCTTGCATAAAGCAAAGAATCATTGCAAACAGTTTTCGTTTAACAAACAAATATCAGTGTGACTTAAGAAGTCCCCATATGTAGCAACTATTTTGGTTAAAAACATCATGAAACTTTCTGTAAGTCAAAACACAATTGGTCCCTCTTATAATATTAGTTATTTTAAGAACCACTTCATGATATTCAACTGACAGAAGGATTTTCCACATATGACCTCTCAGTGAACAATACAGTGTATCATAAAAGAGTTGAAGTTTTTTTTTTTCCAGTCCTGCAAATTCAATTTCAGTTTCTATTACAGTTCTGGCTCCAACAGTGACAATAAAGGAATATCTTTTGAAATCTTCATAATCTGATGTCACCTCATTTACAGCTTCAAAAATACCAATACCCTTAGTTGTACCATGAAGCAAAATAAGATCAAACATCCTTTGCTACACTTCAGTCATTTTAAATAGTTTAGATATAAATTACTGGCTGACAAATGTCAGACATAATGAAAAACATGTAATGCAGTTTCTTGGAAATATACTGATTAATAAAGTCCACAAATTTTGCAAATATATGATGCTTTGTGAGACTTTTCAATTTTTTGCCAATTTCTTTATTCTAATGAATAATTATGTCATTTTGATTAGACAATTTTTTTAATAAACACTTAACGTAACGTATTTTCATTTGGTCATTTTCCAGCACTACTTCATTAGAAGAGGATATACTTTAATTGTAATCAGTGTCAGAATTTTTAAAAATGTTGTTTCACTTTTTTCATATAGTCCATAATGATAGCCTTTCTTTACTCCTCTGTATATTGCTGAAAGTTTTCTGTGTAACGTAATGTCATTTCATACTGTATTCTTTGGAGATTGATAGAACGTGGCTAAAAACAATTCATTGAAGATTATTATTTGTTAACAGTGTGATTTTCAATGTTCATTATAAAATTAATACATGTTTATTATTTTTCTTTTCTGCAAGGATGTTTTACCCAACATTTTACTTGAAAAACTTTAAAATTGTTGTGTACTTCACACTGGAACAATTTTAATTAACTCTACCCATCTCACTTGACTAAACCATTTCATTCATGTGAGAATCGTTTCTCAAATATTCAAGGCTGACTGAGAAAGATCGATCTGATTTCCAGTAATAGTGTGGCAATTTACTATCTGATAGTAGGTTGCAGCAAAGAGAATGCCTTAGTGAATAGACTTTATCCTTCACCAGCAGCGTTACATATTATTTTTTTTGTATTTTATAGTTAATCTAAATGTTGTACACATTTTGTATTTGAAATTAATTTATACATTTGAAGGTTCATTCCACTACCTACACAAAAAGAGATTGTGAGCCACATATTGGACAGCCCTGCTATATGTTATAATTTACACCACAACTCTGTTATTAAAATGACATTTCTTTAATTTACATTTTTGATTGTAAATTAAAGAAATGTCATTTTAATGAAATGAAATTATGGTTTGAAAACAAATGTTGATAAATTTGATACAGTACTTTGCAAAGTATTAGAACTACAGTTATGAATATGTGTCTAAAGTAACTAATAAAGTAATTACTTTTCTAACGCCCAAAAAAAGAAAATGATTTACAAAAGGTGTTAATTCTTGAAGTAATATCAATTGAAATTCAACACCTTATGCTGAAGTGTCTCTGGTGATGCAATCTCCTTACAGTAAAATTTGAGTTTTAGGATGCAGAAAAGTATTGGTGCAAGCCTGTTTTATTCCCTTGAATCATTGAGTCTCATTGGCTCAGCAACTTAATGCTGATTCCCATAATATCATCAAAATGAAGCATCATTTGTTAAGGGTAGTGATCAGGAGAGTGACCACATTTTCTCTCAGTGGGTTGGGGATATGTTTATGTTAATCTGTGAAGTACAAAGTACTTTCACTAGTGTGGCATGTATGTGGAGTAAAGGGTGCCACAGCTCAAAGGTGACCTCGTCAACTGAAAATGGTTCGAAGTTTTATGAGCTGCTTAAAGATAGATAAGTATTCCAAACCTGTTATCTTTAAGGTAAAATCTGGCGCTCACTAGCACTGATATCTATGTATGCACTGAAACTTCAGATTTGAATTTTTGAAACCCATATCTTGCAGTATGTTCATTTACCCCACAATATCTAATGCTTGATGTATTCAGCAATTTTATACAGTATAGATAAGCCTAATTTGAAATCCTAAAGGAAACAATACTAAATGAGGTTCTTGGACATTTCTAATTGTCTTCTTTAGTCTATGAATTACAATTAATGGAAATAATTGGTTGACTTGCTTTTGCATTCACTAGTATTCTTATTTTTGACTAAATCAATCATTTGCATTTCTATTCTCATTTCATACAATGGTAAAGAACTTTATTCATTGCATTTTGTAACATATTAAATATTTCTTTAAAGAAGATTTAACTTTACTTTTTGATTTCTCTTTCTCTCACTTTAGTTTTACTATGATATATACAATTACTTTAAAAATTATGACTTGTTTATCATTGCTCAATAAACAATATCTGTCGCGTAAGGTGTTTCTGTTTTTGGCCAGTGTCACTGACTGAAATTCACTCCTGTTATTGAAATTGACAAATTTACATGCTATTTTTTTTAGCTTTTCTTAATGGTAAATAAAAATTAAATTTCTAAATATTGGATTTTCTCATCTCTCAAATAAATTAGTGATATCAAGAATGAATATAATTTTTTAGTTACTGAAGCTGTAATGTATGTCAATTAAGATATGAAATGTATAAAAGTTTTTTTTTTTGTAAACAGTTTATAATTAACACTAAACTGTTCACCTGTGCTGAACTATCAATTGTTTGAAAATTTTAAATGTTACTCATAATGGATTGTCAACTACAGATAAAAATTTAAGTCATGAAAAATCACACAAATTACTTATGGGGTGAATTTCTGGTTAAATATATGTTGCTTGAAATTCATCGCAAGAGAATGTTTTCAAAAAATTCCTAATGCATATGCAAGCATATAATCTGCAATACACAACGATGTAAAATAAATATTTTCATTTTATAATTCTAGCTTACATATTAAGTTTACTTTGTCACACACATTTAAAAATCTCTTAAAGTAGAATCCAAGTTTTGTTAGCCCACAGTTGAATTATTATATTTTTGCTATCCTTCCATTGTAATTCACAACTGTTTATATCTCATGGTTCCAGAAAAAAGTAATTTTCTATTTGTCAAGAGCAAATTTTTGATATGACATGATTCAAGTTAACTAAATAGTAATTATTTGTAAGATTTTATATCACGAAAGATTAATTAGTAAGATGTAAACTGAAACTTGTATTTAAAAATCTAAAAATGCACAATTACAGTTTTTTTTTTTTTTTTTTTTTTGCATTGGTACTACAGTTTGGAGACTTTACTGCTCATACCAATTAAACAGTGCAGTACCTGAAAAAATATAAATTTCACAACTGTGAAGAGGCATTTGGAATTTCCAGTTAACTTTTTTTAAATAATTTCCTATAATGCAACTACATAAAATTATATTTAAAACTATATTTACTAATTATTTAGAGAGTAAAACTGTTTGCTTTTAATTTATTCTCCAGAATGGAATAAATTTACATTACACTAATCCTCAACATAAAATTTCCAAATATTGAATTCCATGGCATAAATAATAAAGAAATGACAAGACAAATAAACACCAACAATCAAGAAATAATGAAATTTGAAACATGTGATCTCATACACAAATAAGAAATTTCTGTAGTTACCAGAACATATTATTTGCCAATTACACAAGGACGGCAATTTTGTTGATTGTTTTATCGTTATATAGAACAAAAAATTAATTAATTCTATATAATTTTATAACACTAATAACACGAATTCTAAGAATTAAATCAATTTTAAATATTTAATCATAACTAAATAAAAATTTATCATAATACTGTAAAGAATTAGAAGAAATATCCAAAAATACTCTTTTCAATAAACTAAAAAGCATTAATAAAAACCTTAATTTTTCAAAAATATGAAATATTTAGACATAATATTTGTCTTTCAATAAACATATTTTAAATTTCTAAGCAAGTAAAAAAAATTTATGTTTGCCTCGAAATATTTAGAAAAGTTTAAGAAAAAATTTAATAATATAAAGCAAAAATACCATAAATCCTGCTTATATTTATTTATGAAAAAAAGGAGACAAATACATATAATTTTAAAGAATCACATTAACATGTAAATTAAACTATTACATTAGAGAGAGTTTAATTTTTAAAATGAAATTATGTCGTAATTACAAAGATAAAAGATGAAAATGATTAATTCCCTTCAATTAATTTTTTATCCAACAAACATAAGTTGCCCATTAAATTGTTTACTTTTATAAATTCCAATTATTTCGATAACATATGAAGATTGATGGAAACGATTTTCAGATCAGTTCTACAAAAACAAACATATTTGACACATAAAATCTTAAAATATAAATTTTAAATCAGTCTAAATTAATGAGAAAACAAATAAAAGTAAAACGTATTTATAGAATAATATTAATTTCAAATACCTCCAGTAATTAAAGGAACGATGTTTAAATTCGCTGGTGAATTACATTGATCGGTTAGAAACCAAAACACAAACAATTTTACATATATCTTTCTTCACTTCACTTCTAAATTTGATAATAAAACATAAAAACAACTAATTAATTTTGTGTTAATTATAAATAAGTATCTGGCATCAATGCATAAGTTTATTTCTTTTAAGAAAGTTTCAAAAGCATTTACAACTGCTTGAAAACCCTAGATATCTATCTGGATAAGGCATGGAAGAATTGAATAAAGTTCGTATCTTTATTTATTCGATTCTACTTCGAGCGTAATATAATATTAAATATCATAAAATAAACTTAAATATATCCCAAGTAGCAAAATAATTTTTGGCCCAATATAGGGCAAACCTACCAAACCCTAATAATGGACGTAAAGTTTTCCCCAATATACATCATGCCAAGATAAGCCCAATAATGGACCGCTAACGGGAGCAACGTTTTCCCCGATATTAGGAGTACCAAGATGAGCCAAGATTGGTCCTACCATGGGGACCAAGGTTTCCCCAATGTAGGAAATGCCAAGATAAGCTCAAAATATTGGACCGAAAGGGTTGCCAAGTTTTTCCAGAATGCCGTGTTTGCTCCTATATACACTACTGCCCATTAAAATTGCTACACCAAGAAGGAATGCAAATAACAGAACGATATTTATTGAACACATACATTATAGTGGAAAGAACAAGTGATTAGATTTACAGAAAATTAGGATGTATAGATCTTGAGAAATCAGTACCCAGAACAGCCACCTCTAGCTGCAATAAGAGCATTTATCCGCCTAGACATGGAGTCAAACAGAGATTCTATAGCATGTACGGGGATCTTAGTCCATGCAGCTTCAATACTATGCCACAGTTCATCGACAGTAGTGGATGGTGAGTGATGGCGTGCCAATCGCTCGTCAACCATTGACCACACGTTCTCAATTGGTGACAGATCAGGAGAACGTGCAGGCCAGGGTAACAGTTGAACCTGTTCTGTATCAAAAAAGTTCAGAACAGTACGGGCAACATGCGGTGGTGCATTATTCTGTTGAAACAAAGCATTAGGGAGGCCTCGAAGATAGGGCAGAGCCACGGGCCTTAACACATCGGAAATGTTACTGTTGCTGTAAGTGCCGGTAATGTGAACAAGAGGTGATCGAGACGTGTATCCAATGGCACCCCATACTATCACTCCAGCAGACGGGCCACTATGGCGATGTCCAATGCAAGCTGGCAATGCGCGTTCTCCACGATGCCTCCAAACACTGATGCGGCCATCATGGTCCTGTATATAGAACCGAGATTCATCTGTAAAGATGACGTGATGCCATTCCCGCGTCCAGGTTCGTCGCTGATCATACCATTGAAGGCGCTCCTGTCTGTGACGCAGCGTCAATGGTAGCCGAAGCTATGGTCTCCATGCAGATAATCTATGCTGCTGTAAACGTCGTCGAACTGTTCGAGGAGAAACTTGTTGCCTTGCAAATGACTCCATTTCTCGACTCTGCGTTCGTGACGTGGCTGTCCGATCCCTTGTGACCATGCGGATAAGATGTCTGTCTTCTCTGCTGTTAGTGATGGGGGTCGCTGAGATCCTGCATGACGTTCCGTATGATTATCCTGAACCCATCGATTCCATATTCTGCTAACAGTCATTGGGTCTCGACCGACGCGAGCAGCAACATTGAGGTACGATAAACCGCAATCCCGGTAGGCTATAATCCTTCCTCGATCAAAGTCAGACACGTGATGATATGCATTTCTTCTTCTTACACAAGGTATTACAACAACTTTCTTTACCGAAAACAACGTTGAAACGGAAATTGAATACGAGAAAACTGCTGTCAATTCTCTGGTTTATTACACATTGTACATGTCGCTACTGTCGCCTGCTTTGTATGAATGAGCTGAAAATCTAATCATTTGCATATCACAGCAAGTTCTACCTGTCATGCAAATTTCACGTGTGTGGTGTACGGCTTTCCTGGTGTAGCAATTTTAATGGCCAGTAGTGTAGATAGCCAAAATGTTGCCAAAATATACATATTATAGAAAGTTAAATCCAATATGTCAACGTATTTTTCTAAGATGTGTGATTGCGTTTTTGTTTATTAAGAATTTACTTACTAATTGTAATTAAATTTCATTAATTCTTTCGATTCTTGAAGCTTAATCATTGTCGTTTTAATTTTTGATTATCAACAAACTTTAAATTTCTTTCATTATTAAGGATGTTTTACAAAAGATTCGGTGTTTGTAAGCTTAATTTTTCTTATATTGGTCATAACAAAGTTTGGTTACCATGAAAATGTGTTTTCTGTTTAAATTTAAATTATAATCGAAATTAAAAAAAATATTCACAAAACCACACACGTCTATTAGACGTATTTTATAGATCCATGGAGTCCAAAAGACGTCCTGGATACCTTTGAGATCTCATATAAAGGGATGAAAAAGCGATTTTTAATCCTTTAGGTTTGGTAATTTTATGCTCAGAGAGCCAAGAAATATTTGTTAGAAATCGTTTTAGTTTATTATCCGAATATGGGTTTGTTTTGTCCGATACAAAAATCTTTCGTGAAAGTATTCGTTGTCCAAACACAAACATTTTTCGTGAAAGTGGATGTTGTACGATTTGTTTTCAGTCCGAACTGTTTGTTCCCTGTAATTGTTCAAAAACCTTTCTGATAGATTTGTCCTAGATTTTTTCTTTTAATTGTTCATTTCAATAATGTTTGTTTACGGTAAGAATAATTATATAATTTAGTAATATATATACTTTTGGTAAGATAAAATGCTTTTAGTTGAAAAAGTCAACAATTGAAGTTATATCCAAGAATCATAAAAAACAGAAGAATTTTAATGATATCAACAATTATTAATTGAAAAAATATTTTAAGATAAAAAAGAGTACCTTGATTAGTTTTTGAATAAAATGTATATATGTGTGTGAGAAAAAGTATTTTATTTACTATTTTTTATTGTTAAATATATAGGCGCTGTTCACTTGAAAAATAATTGTAAAGAGGGAGCAAATTAAAAACATTTAGAGCTGGATCTTAGTAATACAAAAAAAAAAAAAAAAAAGAAATGTATCATCTAAATGGCAAAATATGTATGCATTTTGTTAAATAAAAATTTCGGAATAACGGTTGTAATTAGTATATTCCGAATAGAATATCTGCACCTAACAACATTGGCTTTAAACATGTGGAATTCTTTATAAATTTATGCATGAGTTATGTTTATATTCATGTTGTTTCATTTTTACATAAAAACAGAATATATTTCAAAATTTGACTGTGAGATGGGAACTAAAGTTCAAAAATTCAGAATCAAATAGTAATTAACATCTTTAACTTTCAACTAAGCTTAATACAATGTTTTGATAGTTTGTTAAAACTAAAATATTTCATTGAAAGTCAGAAATATTAATAAAAGAATGAATTTCTTTTTTGTCGATGATAGACTATATAAAAAAAGCTAATTTAATGTTTGAGTGCATAATAGTTTTTTTTTATCATATTTTCTTGCAAAGAATAAAATTAAATTTTTCATTTAAATAAATTCCTTTAAAAGAAAAGCACCATTTCTATTAAAATAAAAACAGTGTAAAACATAAAAATTTGATTATTTTCTAATTAGTATATTATACACAAAGATTGACAATATGAGCTATCAAGACGTGCTGTCAATTAATGCCGAAATATGGTTTTGACTTTTAATATTAAACAAAACAAGTTTTTGTGTTGCTAGAGTGAATTAGAGTATGACATTAGATCCTTATATTAAATCATTCATTCACATAGTCAAAATTGGTAGCTAATATTTACTTATTTAACATTACTTTTTTGCTTGTCAATTTCAATTAACACATTGTAATTTTCTTTTTTTTACTAATAAATTGTAATTTTATTAAACTATTTATTTTTTTAAGTATTTCTTTAAAAGAAAAACAAGTTTATCACTCATGTTAACTTTTTAATGTGAAATTACAATAGTGCAATTTTAATAGTGACAATTGTTTTACTTACAAAAGATACAATAATACAACTTCAAAGAGAAAAAACTTTGAATTTATCGGAATAATGAAAAAAAGCTTATGTTTTTAATGTAAGAATTCAAAATAAGATATTTGTTATAAATTATAAGCTACATAAAACGTAGACAAACCTATAAAAATACCCAAAATTGGTGCAATTTTTACTACTTAGATTAGATTAATTTTGACAGCTATGCTTTGTCTAATATGTTATGCCAAGCTTGGTCCAATATAACAAAATATCTAAGATCGGGACTATAATTAGACAGCTAGTAACAAACCAAAATAACGCCACAATTAGCCAATATAAAATGAAGATATTTTGTTATTTAGGTGGCAATTTGGCTCTTACTAGTCCTATTGATGGCTTCAAGAATTTTGTCACTAAAATTATTAAAAAATGGTTAAAAATGTTTCCAAGTGTCGCTAAATTGTTTAAATATTACAGATTTATTTTTTAGCTTTTAAAAATTCCCTATTTTCATTGAGTACACCTTGTTTAGACAAAAATTTCACAAATCGGGGATATTATGGTATTCGTGTTGCATCCTCCAAATGACACTTTTCATCGCCTTCTTCGACAAATCCAAGCGATTACAGTCACAGCATGGTAACCCAGCTACGATGAGCTGTAGGCGGAGCTATTGTTGCCCAGGGAAAATGTGATTGGGTGACATATATGGAGGAGATATAAACATCATTATGACATGTGAGTGGACGTAGTATATTAAGCAGCGTTTTTCCTATTCTGAGATATTTCGTTCATAATTATATTAGGATTTTTCTGATAATTTTATAAAGCAATTTTCTTACTTTAAAAATGCATCCTTTGCTCACAAATTTGTCATTTGTAACTTTATTTCTCGTTGCTGAAAATGAAGATAAAGTTAAGGAGTTAATGCAAGATTTAGGTATTTAACCTAAGAGGACTGATGTTGCTCCTAAATGTCCGAAATGTGGATCAAACTTGCCAGCCATAACTTCTTCATTTCATGTCACTGGATTTAGATGGTTATGCGAAAAAAGAAATATACAGAAATTTTTTGGTTATATTAACCCAGCAGAGAATACTTTGGTGTACAATACGAAGTTAGCATGCCAGGATATTCTGTTTATCATAATTTTTTTTGTTTGGAAGCAAAAACTAAGTCATTGTATTGGTCATTTGAATAAGTGGAGGAAATATAGAGGTCAACCCAGCATCTCACCAGAAACTGTGTGTGACTGGTATGGTTTTTGCCGAGAAGGGTCAGAAATACATGCTAGTCATAATTATCGGCAACTTGGTGGTGCAGGTTAGTTAACATTTTATTTATATATAAAAATTTCTTATAAGATTTGTAATTCTTTTATTTTTTATATTTGTTTAATTTTCTGATAAAATCTTAAAATTTAACTGTCAATAAGCTGGTTATATATGTAAATAATTATTTTGTATTATAATATTCAAAATTGTAATAAAATTGTGAACTGGATAGTCTTCTGTTGACTACTTATGAACGTCGGTTTGACATCCACGATGGATGAGTTTTGGAGTAATAACATTTGGATCTTTAATAGACATAATTTATATGTCCATGATAGATAAGTTAGAAATATAAAATGAATTTTTTTTCTTCATTAGTAGAAATATTTTAAGTGCATAAATTCTCAGTTTAGTTTCTTGTAGAAAATAAAATTTACATTTTAATTTGATTGGAATTTATTTAATAGAAAAGAACCATTTATATTTAGTGAAATAAAAATAGTATAAAATATAAAAATGTGATACATATATATATTATAGAAAAATGATAAGTGAAAGTAATATGATCTGATGAATCACATCTTTCTCTACAACAGGGACGGGTGCATGTTTCCATTACACATGCACAACCGTATGATAATGACTGTCTCCTTCTAACTATCAAGCATTGAGATAGATCTGCCATAATATGGTCCGCCGTGTAGAGGTTTTTTGCTGGATAAATAGTAACTCTAAGAGGAAGGATTACTGGGGAGAAGTATAGAAAAGTTTAGCTTACTAGGTGTGTATGTTAAACGTCGTATCCATAAAATCCAAAAGACGTCATGGATAACTTTTAGACGTCCATGATATGAACAGGATGGTCTTTTGTTGACTGCATATGAACGTTGAATTGATATTCACAAAGGATGAGTCTTAGAATATTAACATTTGGATCGGTAACTGAAGCTATTTATACGTCCATGGTAAATGTAATTTGAACGTCCATAGTTGTTACATTTAAGATATTCAGTATGGATGTTATGTGGACATATATTAAAAGTGCGTAATTAACTGCATGTGACCCTTCTCTTGCTTATAGCTTTAATAATTTTAAATTATTGTTTATTCATAGACAATAGTTGTTTATTTCCCCATTAGGCAGTCCGCAAAATCATAGATAATATTGCGAGACAAGCTGAGCGTCTCGCGAGTATCACATCAGACCAAATGACGTCATTGATGTCTTAGTTACGTCAGAAAAGATGGGTGAGCTCGAGATAATTCTGGATTTCGAGCAGGTTCGAAATATCTGGCAACGTTCCGTGAGACAGAGGAAAATTTTTTTTAAGGAAAACTCTTTGTTGTGTTTAAAAAATAACCAACAATAATATTTCTTGTATTTTCAAAGCATAAAATAAATATTTTGATTAAATTACATAACGTGAATGTGTTAAAATTAAATTATTAATTTACTAAATAGATAATTTCCATATCTTAATTTAAAAAAATATTTGGTATCTAATTTGGGCCATTGTGTAAACTTACTTCTTTTAAAATGTTAAGATTCAATAAATATTTAAATATCTAATTTGATTTACAGAATATGCTAAATTATAAATTAGGATGTGACAAAATGTTTAATATTCCGAGTTGAATGTTATTAAATGAATGACATTAAATATAATTCTTCATTAATTCATGTATATATTTTCTTTCAATGTCTACATACATTATATGACTAATAATACAAATCAAGAAATGTTAAAAATGAAAATAATTGGAATAATGGAACAATCAGAAATGGAGTTGTTGCCGGCTGGCTTGTTGAAGAGGTCCCTGGATCGTCGATCCTCTACCCTCTTTACTATCAGGAGTATGCTGGAACTATAGCTGATTCTGGTTGGCTTAAAGTATTTCAGTGCATTTAGGGGAGGGCCTTATTTGTTATACGAGAAAAATTACAAGTATTTTTACACGAATACAGTTAATTTCAAGTAATTATTTAACATTAGTATTATCTTTTGTTTAAAATCATTTAAATTATTGAAACACAAAATTTAGTGTTAGAAAAGTTGAAAATAGCGTGATTATAGTACATGCATGAGCCTGTACAGTTTTATACAGTGACAAAAAGTAAAAAAGAATAAATAATATGGGTGTTAGTCATAGTAAAATTTAAGAGTTAACAAATGAAAAATATATATGTACAAGGTTAATATCCTACTCTTTATTAATATTTCTTGTTAGTAGCTAGTTCTATACAGGGTATATTGGTTTTATTTTACGAATTTAAGTTCATGCATATTTGGTGAGGAGGCTCTTGATAGTATCCTGGCATTTGATATTTTTCCCGCCGTTGTGTGACACGTAATAATTTTCATTTTTGTGTTTCACCGAACATTTCCATGATGAGAAACATCTTCTCTGCTATTGCAGTTTCGAATGCGCCTTATGGCTTCTGAGATATTTATCCCAGAGAAGACTTCTCTAATTTCCTTTAGTAGGATGAAAAGTTCGCTTAATTCACTTTTTTTGCTTCATTATTGAAGCGCTTTGTTCTGCGGGGGAGACTGTATCAGGTGCCACACTAGGGGAGGGTTCTGAACGGCCAGCTGCCACTTGAGCATAGGAAATTTCCTGCCTGACAAAGTTTAATTTTTTGTGCCTGTTTGATTTTAGGGAATTTTGGGCACCCTCTGTAACTGGCAGGGTGATTACCTGGCAATTGTTGTGCTTTTCAGCACATTTAACACATCTAGGTGCCATATGGCATACTTGGTTTGACAATTAAAGCAATGTAAAATTGTTTTTGGGCCTACAGTGCTCCATCTTAATTCCAGAAATGTGGCATAAGGTCTCCATACTAGATTTTTTGATATCAAAGCTGTCATATGGACGGGAAAAAGGGGGAGGGGCTTATTCGTTCGCCGGCTCGTCATCCGACTAATTTTATATCCTAATTTTTCCAAATCATATGCAATTTCTTCGCATTTGGTTGACATGGGTAGATTTCTAACAACGAATTTTTTATAATCAGAAATGGAACCGGAATGTTAGCAAATTCGCATTGGTTTAAGATATCCATTACATCAGATAATAACGTTTTAGCTACACTACACTACGACATCGTAGACAGTATTCATAAACAATGAGATGGCGTCTTAATGGGATTATCTACCGAATTTGCGGCTTGCCTTAAGAAGAGGTAATTAATGGAGTAAATTAGATAATATTGCCTTTCTTTTATCGATTCATATATTTTAGTATTTTTAAATAACTTATTTTTATTCCAATGAAGTCGAAATATAAGAAAGTGTAAAAACTTAATTGTGTTATATAAGTGTAGAAAATGAACAATGTTTAAATATATTCTTATTTTGATTTAAAACAGCTACAAATGTTATAATTTAATATTAAAAGTTCACATTACTTTTATTTGAAAATTGTGCCTTGATACAGAATGTAATAATTTTTTTAGATCATTAAATTTTTCCGTTATTTTTAGGTTGAAAAAATATAAATTTTGGGAATAGGTTAAAAATTGCTAAAAGAAAATTTATTATTCTGCAAAATAATTTTCTTAAATAGAAACCATTACAAATTCATTACATTTCTGTGTCATTCAAAACATTTTTCTCTCCTAAAGTTAATTTAAGGGAGTAAGACCTGATTTACCTTCAAAAAATCGGTTTGTCAATTTTAGTTATTTTAAATAAAGCATACTTTTCTGAATCTAAAAATGTATAACACTTATATATTTGACATTTTTAATGGTTTAAATAATCGAAAATAAAATGTACACAAACAGTGCCACGCCCCCTTGCAGAAATTTTCGATTTCAAATATACCCATTGCAGTACCAATTCAACAGAAAAATATTGATTAAATGATTATTTGCATAACCTCCATTATTTTTTTTTCTAAATATGGCATTAACATTTGAAGATAGCAAAATTTTCAAGCTGTGTGAGAGATTTGTTCATATTGCGCGCTTTGTTTGTCAAACACAAGGACTTACGTATTTATCTCTTGAATTTGCCAAGATAAAGATTAATCATTAATTCAAATTTATAAATTTTTTAATATAGTTTTAATTCCAATATTTAATAGTTAATTAATATACTTTTTACTGTTGATTTAAAAATTTGAATACCAAATTTTAAATTCAAGATTTTGTTTCTTGGCAAAGAAAAAAATTATATAGCCCAAATATTTCGATGTATGCTGAAGAAATATTTTAACTCAATAGCTATTAAAATGTTTATTTGAAAACTAATATTTTTTATATAAATAAGTTTAATAAAGGATGTTTATTTATTAAGTGGGAATTGTGTACATCTTTGGTGAATTAGCATTGTGAATGACCTGTGAATCTGATTTTCTATAAGATTTTATTTTCAGTTAACTTATAAACAAAATTTTTTCCATAATGATATTGGTTATGCTGGATATTTTGTATTTTCTTATTTTGTACTATTTTTTTCATTTAATACTCTTAAAAAAACATTTGATTTTAATATCTTCAAAGAATTATCTTTTTATCATAATTTAAATATTTAAACAAATAATAATATAAGAATGCTCATTTTAAGGATAAATCATTAATTATAATAGCAAATGAAAATCTTAATTTATTGATATGATTTCCACTAAAGTTATATTTTAAGCAACATCCCTAAAACTTTTTAGATAGAAAAATGTTTGAGAAAAAAGTTTAGTTCACTGCAAAAATGAAATAACGAAATTTTATTAATATACGGCATTTGAAGAAACTATATTAATCTGTATAGGTAAGTTTAAAAAACCTTTGGTATATTTTTATTTAGCAGTTTTACTTCCCTTTTGTTAGACTTAAAAACATAAAAAATATTTATTTGAAAACTGAATCTTAAAGCTATTAAAAATATATTAGTCTTCAAAATCACAAAAAATAATTTTATTTCTGAAATTCAAATCTCTTGCTCGTTTGTGTACACCCTGAAAGGTAGTTGAGGAGCATGCTCTCAGGAAAATAGAAATAAAATGCACACATAAACAGAACAAAAAACTAAGTTTTAGAATGAATCTTATATTTGTATTTCTATTCAAATTTTGTTGACTAGTTTTATTTAATAATTGGTTCTCTGATTTAATCATAAATAGAAACATCACACAATATTCTTTTAATATATTTTTGATTATATTCCTTTAAAGCTATCTCTAAATGATTCACTTTCTGCAGATTTCGAAGTCATTACCAGTAATAAAAAATTGAATGGAATGCGTACGTTTCACACAATAACCTGATTTTTACGTGTATTAAATATCTTTGTTGATCTAATTTGAATAATATTAAAAATGATGTAAACATTCCATCACAGTAAATATCATTTATTTACCTTTAAAGATGTTAATTGGAAATTCATTTTTCAGTAGTAAGTGTTTCATATGACGTTCTGATAGGCAACAAAAATTGCTTATGGTGGGTTGAACCTAGCTTTTAAACATATTGAAAAATTATTTTTTTATAGTTAGCTTTATATAAATATAATTTTATAAATATTTGTATAGCTTTAATTATTTTGATTTCCTAAATTTTATTTTTAATTAAGCATATTTATAAAATTTGTGGATGAAATTAAATTTAAAACAATTTTCTTTGAAAAAGAAAAGCTTTTACATGTTGTGTTGTTTTCACACTTTCAAACTTATATTTATTTTATTAGTATTTAAATCTAATTGGAGATCACATAGAGTAAGAGAAATTAAATGATTAAAAACATGGTAATTTGTTTTTAGTGAGGTCAAATTGTAAATAAACATTTTATGTATTAAATTTCATTAAGAATTTACTGCTGTAAAAATGATAAAAATTTCTGTCGAGTGAAAAGTTGGGAAAATTAATTCAGCTTTCTCTAATAATTGCTAACGATCCTTCAAAAATTGCAATAATTGTTTTAAAATTGAAAACATCTTTTCTTCCGTAAACGAAGTAAACATTTTAAAGAAAACTAAATAATAGTATGTATACATGAAATATTTATTTTTAATAAAAAAAAATTAAAAATGAAACCAAAACTTAACTTTTATTGTTTTCTTTTTTTCAAGAGCCAACAGTGAAATGTTTGAGGTAGAAAGAGGACTTGATACAAGTTGATTTCCACATTTAAAAGAGAATCTTTCTTAAAAATATAATACTTAACAAATTTTCTTATGTTAAATCAAATCCTTCAAAGGGAGTTTTCTTTTAAAAATAATATATATTTATGAAATTTTTATCTAATACAACGGAAAAAAAACCACTAATTTTTCAATCAAACAATTACTTCGATATTACACGCGTTGAATATTAAGAAGGAGGGGACCACTATATTTTTAATTCAAATTATTGTTAAAGTAATGAACTTTTTATAGTATAAAAAATATTTAAAAAACAAGTAAATGTTAGGAATGTCAAGGAAAGTTTTCATTTAATAGTTAAGCATGAATTCTATATATATAAAATATTACCAAATGTTATTAAGAAATTAAAACTATTACACACAGTCATTTTATATAGTGACTCCTTTTAACTATCCAAGCTTTAAAATTGAAGCGCTTTTAGTTATTGACTATCTTCAAATTTGAAAACAAATATAAACATTGCCATGATAATTTAGTTTGAAAACTATTTGCATGGCAGAAAAAATACATATCTTCTAGATAGTTAGCGTTTGCCAGGTTCTGAAGCAGTAGGCGGTGGAGGTGGTCCTTGATGATGAAGTTTATCGATATAAGCCATGAGTATTTTATCACGTTCTTCCTCAATGCATTGTAATATTAAATAACGTTGGTCTTTTTTCAAAGCTTGCAATATTGATTCAAAATGATTCGTATGTTTTAAGAGATCTTTTGACTTATGTGTTATGAGCTTTGTTTCCGTTAATAACTCCTTAAATTCCGTCTTAGCAGTCTTTATCTTACCCTTTATGTATTCTTTGAATTCTTTTTCGCACTTCCGATCGTCAGAGGAAAACCTCGAACACCTGGGATCTTTTTGAACCATGGCTTTGATATCTTTCCATCTCGAGTTTAAAGATATTTCTTTAGTTTCCTCCAAGAGCTGTCGGAATGACTCTTTTTTTCTTGAAATCAGATATTCTATGTGTTTTTCAAAGTAATGTTCTCGTTCTTCTTGTTTCAAGTTTCTAGCTGTTTCCCACCTATGATCATTTTTCAAGACTTTTCTTGCTTCCTTCCATGTCAAGTGAGAGGAACGTATTAAATCTGCAAGTAGTGCTGTGAAGCATGCAACAGCAGATTCATGCTCAAAAAAGTCTCTTTCTTTTTTTCTTTCAAGCTTCTGAATCAGTAAATCGTGCTTAACTTCTTCTTCGCGATTTCTTAGACTTAAGTAAATTCTCTCTTCTTTCTTTTTAGAAGAAAGACAATCATGGTTTGAAATATAATCCATGTACTTAGTGAAAAGTTTTTCGCGCTTTGACATATCATTGACAGCTTTGAAACGATGGTCACTTGATAACTTCTTTACTACATCGGACCAACAATTTGTTTTACACAAATTACTATGCTCTTTTAAAAGTTCAAAAAATTGTTCTTCCTGTGAATACAATTTTGAATCTTCTATAATCAGGGATTTCACATAGTCATGGAATAAAGTTTCCTTATCTTTCAGTTTTTCTATTGCCTTGAAACGCAAATCTTTGCTATGCCGTTGAACGAAATCGGAAAATTTTGTTTTATGCGTCACACCAGCTTCCATCAAAAGTTCATTGAATTTTTCCTTTTTATAAATACGTTCTTTTTTGCGTTCATTTTTTTCTTTTTCTATTATATCTTGTATATGTAAATCATAAACCTGTTTTCGCTCTTTTGAAGAAAGCAGAAGATACCTTGGATCAAATACAATCTTATGTAGTTCTTTCTCCCACGTCGAAAAAGCTGAAACATTCTTATCAGCTAATAGTTCTCGAAAAAATCTTATTCGTATTTCGTGTGGTAGATTTTCCTTCAATGTTTTATTTTCAGGCTCAAAGACTTCACCACTAGTTGCAGTATCACTTAATATTTCTTTCGAATCTTTTGATTCAACAATGTCTTCTATTTTCATTTTTTTAGCTACACATTTTCCAATCAAATTGTCTTCTGGATCAAAATTGGCTTCTTTTTTTGAATTCAAATCACTAGTAGATTTGTCTTGTATACTTAATTTTGTTGGTGACTGTTTGATAAGATCAAGTACATCCTTTCGATATTGCAGTTCATTTGGCAATTCCCAAACAGATATTTTGCTGTCAGCATTATAAAAAAATACTTTTTCATCTCCAGTCCAAACAACACACCATTTGCTTCCCAGAACTGGAGTACATGAAACAGGACGAGATTTGTCAACTGATGCATCAGATTTTAAAACTTCTGATTTAAGATTAGTCTCACTGGGTCCATAACAAAATAAGGACTTTTTAATAGCTTGTTCAGAAAAAGTTTCATTTAATTGAACTGCATCAGATTTATCGACTTCCATAATTTCACAGCTTTCAATATGTTGCAAAGTACTTTTATCATTTTGAGTAGTGTTTTCATTTTCACCGGACATTTCTGAAATTTTAGAAACTTCAGATAAGGTGGAAACTACTGTCAAGTTAGATGCTTCCTCTATGGAACTTAAAATGTTATGGTCATTACAGAGCTTACCATTTTGGTTACATTCAGTTGTTAGTGGAGATGGGAAAATTTTCGAATCCGTATTAATATACGATTGGGGGGCACTAGAGATATCTTTGTTTGATAATTGTTCAGTGAGAATATCATTTTTGGTTTCATCTGATAAATTGCTAACATCCGTACGTGAAGAAGCATCAAGAGAATTATTAAAAAAATCAGGATGATGGATAGAAGGCTTGATGCATAATGGCAGAGGAGGCTGCTGCTGCGGTGCTGGTGGCATATAAATATTTGGTGGCGGGACCAAAAATACTCCCGGATGCATAGATATTGGAAGAAAAGGTTTAAAAGGAGGTAAACAAGAAACGGACATTTGATTGTTAGATAGGGCCCCTTCATTTTTGGAAATATCTCTGGTGGAATGAGATGAGGGCAAATTTTGTGTGTTCCATACAAAATGTTTCAATTGTTGTAAATTAAATATTTTTACATTTTCCGGTTTTTCCCATTTTGTCTCACGAGTTTTCGCATGGTAATAATATAAACGACCACTTGATGACACTGTTTCTATCCATACATTATCGTAGATTCTGTAATCAGGAGTGAGATCCTGCGAAAAATTTTGTGGCGCCTGATGCCTAGGATTATAGGTACCAGTGTTATTCTCCCCTGATCGATGATAGAGCGCAGTATCATCAATGTTTTGCTGGTAATTTGGCGTCCTACATGTTAAAAAAGAATTTTCATTACACCGTAAATACTGATAGTTGAAATGACATGGGCGTTGATAATTTGAAGGAACTGGGAAATTTTGTGGTTGATCAGAGCAATGCCTCGGCCGCATCGAAGATCTAAAATTTCTGGATGGTTCATTAATATTTAACAAAACTCTTTTTCTTGGTAAAGCTGATGGACGTCTTGCACAACCATGTCCAAAATAATGAGATGGATGAATGGGATTTTGAGGCCATGAAGATGGCTGTCCATACTTCGGATAATCTTCTTTGGACATGTTTCGGAATTCTTTCATAAATTTGCCGCCTTAGAGAGCGATTTTGAATTGTTATTTTGGTGAGAGTTGATTAATGGATGCAAATCTTCTTCTATAAATTAATGGATGCATATCTTCTTTTATATGATACTTCAAATCTGAAAATAAGGAAGAGACGATGAAAAATACAAAATAAATATTGCAAGTAAAATTTTGTATTAAACGTCCCTAATTATCATTAATTCACATATATTTAACTTGAAGCATTTATTGCACTGAAACATTCCCTAAGAACTAACACTCACAATGAGAATAATTGATTGACCGTCTGATTTCAATTTCAAAGAAAATGAAAAATTAAGAAAGCTAGGTAACAAAATACGTGAACTTCTTATTATTAATGTGCGTTAGTTTGAGGTATTCAATTTATTGCTAAACAATATCAGAAAATTAATCTGATGAAATTGGTACACTTCTAAATAAGCCATTTCTATTTTGATCATTAACAAGGGAATATTACAAATGATATGCTTTTTTATTTCAATATAAGACTTCATTTTCATTAATTTAAAGATCATTTCAAAATAACATGGATAATTTTCAAGATGACTTTATTTTCTAATAACTTGGAGTTAATGTACTTTCCCAATTTTTATTTCAGACATTTGTTTTTATACAAACTGTCTTCTTGCAAAAGTTTATATTCATTTCCCAAAAGCTCATTACTTATTAACTAAAATATCAACTTTACAATGGTGACTAAAATTATGGAAATTGTTTTGAAATTATTGTTATTTTTTAAACTTCGTTAACTATAGAATATATTTGTTTACGCTTAAATACAAATGTTTGAATATTAAAGAGAAGGAAATTTAATGTAAATTTTAATCAAAAACACAAAATAGCTATAGTCTAAAAAAAGTTACGCCTCGTTTATTCTAAAAACAAACGCAATTTATCAGCATATTGTAAGTGTATGGATGAAAAGCGTACCAGCGACAATCACATTTTTATTTGAGAACGAATCAAACGTCAGAAACCAAATTGCAACATGTTTTGATTTGTAAAAAACGTTATTTTGCTAGAATGGGTTTTGCAGAAGAATGCATATTTAACTAAATTATGCTTTTTTTTCAATATTTTAATCCTTTTCTTAATGCAAATAATTTAGCACCATATCACCAATAACAAGAAATGATTGGAGATTGCAAAAAGAAGCAGAATTGCGTATTGAGAGAAAAACGGTGTCTCTTTTGTTGAAATTTCAAAGTATATTTAGGGGTCAATGATGGACATATGAAAGTTGGGCTTTATTAAAAAAGCAACCGAGTGAACAATAGAGCAAGATCAGGGTAAAAAGTGAAGATAAAGTGACGAGGGTGAAGTGTACGAATTATTCCAGATATTTTTAAGTCATAAATTTTTTTACATAGTTTTGAAGATAACTTTATCTACTGTATAAATTTACTGATACTGAGTTACAATTATTTTTTTTCTGAGAATACAATTTTCAGTTCAAAAGAATATTCAGTTTATATGTTAATATCTAATATTTATAAAATTTCATTCATATTTTTCTTTCGCTAATCTGTTTTTGATTTTTAAATAAATATTGTTAAAGACTTTATTCAGAAATAATTTTTCTTAATTTAATACTGATGCTTTAAATATATAATTTAAGAAAAAATTATTAATCTAATTTAAAATCAAGAATTTCTTTCACGGGCTCTTTCGATTTATATATTTAAATTATTATAAGCTGCTCCAAAAATGCAATCATTTAATTGTATTTCGTTAAAAAAATTAGTCGATTATAAACCAGTTCCAACGTTAAAAAACTCAGTTGAATTTGGCTAAATTTGTAAAAAAAATTTTATACATACAAATTCCCAAAGCATATTATTTGTTATTATGAAATGCAAAATTATGGAAATATTCGATTATTATTTTAAATGAACGAATTAATTGTGTTTTCTGGAGTTATTTACCAACATTTCCGACTGATGACTGAGTATCTTTTTTCAAAAAATTATTAAAAAGTATATTTTTCAAAATTAAGCATAAATTTTTAATCTTTGATTTATAATGAAAAGGAGAATACTAAAATCTTGGTTTAGGAAGAATTTTATTACAAATCTTATTTTTAGATGACAAAAAAGTTTTTGGTTAAAACTAAACTTGTAAATAAATTGAAATTTCAATAAGAGCAGATAAAATTATTCAATGTATAATAATGGATTTTGACTAAAATGATAAAACACGTTGAATAATTTATATTTATAACGAAGAAAAATTAAAGCAACTGATTGTCTTAAATATGAAAGTACAAAAAATTTAGATTTATATAACTTGCTTTACCTAATTTGATAATGAAATAATGGTATATTGATTATGATGTTTATACTTATATATTCAAAAACATTTTACAAAAAAATGTTTTTGAAAAAATAAAAGGATTAATCTGAAAATGAGTACACAACGAAACATTTTTTTACAAAAGAGCTGGCAATAATTTTTTATATTCAAAAATATTAAACAATATTTTGCTTCAATGAACTATAAATCTCGAATAAAAATCGAAATGAATAAAATTAGAAAGCAATGAGAATCAAAACTTTTTATATTTAAAATTTTTTAAAAATTTTACGCAAAAAATTAAATTTTAAAAATTAATTTAAGCAAAAAATAACTGATAGAAGCATCAATTATATTTTTCGAGTCTCATTCTTACATAACTTATATTAAATAAAAAAAAGAGTTTTCTTATTTTGGTATTAAAAATTTTTTAACGGTTATTTTTTGTTAGAACCGTATTTTTCTTCAGCATTTATTACCAACTCCACAATGATTAGTTTTACAAACATTAAGAATAGTATACAATAAAGATATTGTTTCTGACATCAAATTTTAAGATCATTGGATAACGATTACTCTTATAAAGTTGGAACGATCAAGGTCTATGACTTTTTACCAAGTAATATACTCTTCTATTTGACATATTGAACTCATAATTTAAATAAAGTGATAATATATAATTATTTTAATTTTATAACGTATAATAAATATTCAGAGCAATAATTTTCAGCTATGCGTATTTTATAGGAATAAAAAATGATTACATTCAACAAGTTGAATAAATTTTAGCAATCAAAAAGCAAGACAAATATTATATTGATTAATGTAAACTCAACATTTTACCAGTAAATATATGTTATTTTTATTAGAAATTAATTAATAGCCTTTTATAAAATATTGGAAATCAATTAATATCATTTTTGAGTCAGTAATTCATAACAATTGTGTGAGTCAAAACATTAAGATGAATTTTAAGAAACAAAGCTACTTTCTACTAATGAAATAGCAATATAAAAAGATTTTTATTTCCCTGAAAATGTTGAGTATTGTTTAAATCTACGAGATTAATATATTTTTTCTCCCAACAAATGACTTACATACTCAGTCAATTCCATTTCCCTTTCAGCAGAGAGAGAAATAAAAATTAATTTTCCCAACACTTGTGATTCTTATTTTGCGGAATATCAGTCAAATATTGCATTACGAGACACCATATCATAACATATATAGACATAGAGAAAAGAAAATCAGCACTTTTCAACCACGATAATTATACCGTACTTCTGGGCGTTATACCGTATAGTCTTCGGATCCATCCTGAGACCAGATTCTCCGTCTCCTGGTGCTGCGATATTGTTGCTCTGGCAGGGGGTAGCTGCGCACTGCGGCTTCGCCGCACATGTGCCGCTCGTACTTGGCGGGATTACTACTCGCAATTGACTGTTATGACCGTGTGCCCTCGGGCGGGTCGGTCCCAAATTTTCCTAAATACCGTACTCGTAACAGTTTTAGGATTAATTCGTCTTATATTTTCGGAAATCTCCGCTATTAAAAAGATGGAATTAAACGCAATTTGGAGAGATCCACTTACCCACTCTTGGTACTTTGGGAAAAAACCTCGTTGGTGGCAACAGCTCCTTAGGATACAGCAAACTGTTCTTTCACGTTTTTTGAGTGGCCACATGAGGTCCCTTTCTTTTCAACAGGGCCAGAAAGTCTTTCTGGAGTGTCACTGGGGCAAGGCTGATCAGGCCTCCCCGAGACATATTCTTGACTGTCTGAATTTTACTGTGAACGAGGTTTTGGAGAATCCTATTTTATTTTTAGACTTTTTAATGATTTTTAGTTTTATAGAGATGGTTTAGTTTAGCTACACCATCTGGGATAAAAAAAAGATTAATTCGTGAAAAGTAAGTACATTGGTCACAACTGAAAGTAAACAGTCAAGTGTGTAAAGACAGTAAAATTTCCGTTTAATTCTCAACCGGCTCTGTTCTTGCTTTTCGATACAAATTCAGCTGCGTTCGTTGCATTCCAACAAAGATTTCTACATATAATATATTAAAATGTTTATTGGAATGCAGATTTTAGCTCACGCAAAGCAGTTTATATTATTTTGCCGACAGTAAATGGATGGAATATGAAAATTTTCATACTTTACAAATCTTAACGAATGCGATTTCGAAACTAGAAAATGAAACGATTTATACAAAAATTAAACAGTGAAAAAAATTTTTTTCCTGATATTTTAAATAGTCAGCTACACCTAATGTGGAAGCACTGCTTATATAAAGTAAATTTGGATACGATTTGTTAAATCTTCGCAACAATTAAACGATACTGGAACAAATTACAATTTTTGGAAAAATCCAATTCAATCGTAAACGAGGAAGCACATTCAACAATGAATGGAGGTTCAATATAAAACATATCTCTGGGAAAAGGATGAACTTAGCTATCCGCACTTGATTAAAATCGTAATGGTGTCTTTAGGAGCTACCCGAGTTAGCGTTAAAAGGGCGTATTCAGTGTTGAAATTTATTCTTCCAGACAATAGAAGTAAGCTCTGTGAAACAACGCTAGATTATATATATATTATAAGAGGCAATTATCATACGTCAAATAAATAGATAAACATAATTATTATAAACATGTGTACGCATAACTGATATAAACATAAACCAAGTTGTCAAATGCGAATTTAACATGAATTTTTAAAATTAATTTAACAAAATTTAATACGAATAACATGCCAATGGTCACGGTTCTTTGCTCACCGCTGGTTAGTTGAATCAATTGACTCAGTGTATAAATTAAAAAGAATGCATTTTAATTTTGATAGAATTAAATGCTTATTTGTCATAGGATGGCATTTTAATACAAATAAGAATATACATACAATAAAATTATCTTTTCAGAATTGAGTCGACATATTTTAATTGAAGTGGAACGAAAACGAAATTAAAATTACCGTTTGAATCACTGGTTTAAATCTTTTGTGCTCTCTATAATGTAAAAAATAAAACTATAGTCAGACCTATTGTAACTTATGCAGCAGAAACTTGGATTACTACTCAGAACTTCCATATTACCTTTGGAAAAAATATATGGACCAAATAGGAATGGAAATTTATGGAGGATTAAGATAATTTAGAATTAAGAAAGCTCTATAAAGAAAACGATAGTAAATGTAATGAAAACAAAAAACGATAGCGTCATGTGTTCAGACGTTTCAAAATATTGGACATTTATATTTTTAAGATTACATTTGGCATTCTTATAGTATCTTAAAATTTCTATTGTTAACTTTTGTGTTAATATACTCTAATCTATTACTTTTGTATTAATATTTTTAAATATTTGGGTAATGTGACAGATCTTGGGCAATATTGGGTGTACTCGAGAAGAGTTAGAAACATAAAAGTTGTGCAGAAGTTGCAATAAATCATCTATTAAAAGTTAAAATATAATACCTTTAACCTATATACAATATACTTATTTAAAAATTTTAACTAAATGAATCAATATTTGGCGATTTTTGCAATAACTTTGATATTTTATCGAAATTTAAGTAATACATTTTCAATCAGGACAAAAATATAAAATTTTAATGCGAAAATTAATATTAATGAAATATGGAGATAAAAGACATAAAATATTAAAGTTACTTGATGAAATGATAAATAAGATTCTAAACGTCTTACCATACATAATAACTGTCTTCAGATTTCTTTTTTTATCATTTCTGTAACCAAAGCAATTGATGAAGATAATTAAAGGATCTACAAAGATATGAAAAAATTTATTATTCACAATATTAGAACCATTTTCGAAGAACACCTAAGCAAATATTTTGCCCAGTTTTTACACCACTGCTGTTAATATAAGCAAAAATAAGCCATTGCCTCATAATTGCGTAAGAATTTTAATAATCTCTCTCAAGCAACTTAAACTAATTAAAATTAATGTATAATCATTATTTTAACTAAGAATATGAATTACAAAGCAGTTATTTTTTCCTAAAAATATAATGCAATAACTTAAAAGGTTTTTTTTTAAAGATGGAAACTAAAAATTTATGAAACATTACCAAATTCGAAGCGATTATTTGATATTATGAAATTTAGGGAGAATAATTAATGTTATATGTAAGTATATAATTATATCAAGAATTATCTGACTAAGAAATATCCGACAATCTTAAATACAGAAAAATTATACCGACAATTATAAATATAATAAACACTATATATATATATATATATATATATATATATATATATATATATATATATATATATATATATATATATATATATATATATATACTACATATATATATATATCAGATAAATCATTGATTTGTGTATTTCAAACTAATACGAAACTATATTTCATACAATGACGTTAGTTTTAAATTATTAAGAAATTAAAGAGTGATTATATAAATAATTAAAAGTCAGAAAGTGAATTTCATTTTAATAATTCATGTAAAACAGAAGTAATAATCTAAATTATTCTAAAAAGAAATGGCTAAAACTTAACAATGCTCTATAACGATGGAAAGATCAAAATTATAATTTTTGTAAAAAATTGAAGCTGCATTTTATAAAGAAAAAATTCATGTTGGGAAAAAATTCCGTAAAAAGCTTAATTTATATACCCCTTTTTCCTTTAAAATAAAGATAGGACAGCTCGACCGCTCTAAACCTTCTTTCCAGAATCTCACTATCGATCAAGAAATGAAAGCTCCTGGAAAAAATGTTTCCTACATGGAGACATATAATGGTAGTTCACAATAGCTCTTAATAAAGGACTTCATACAAATAATTTCACAAAATGTAAGAAACGTAAGCATTATTTGAAATAAAATTTCAGATTAAGCAGCTAAATTAAATATATTATTTGCCCTGTATTTTATAAGAAACATTTTCTCTCAGATAATTTTGCTTCCAATATAGGAAAACATTTAATTGAAATCTACTGTTTAAAAAATTATGGTTCAACCTCTTTTATGTTTAATTAAGAATTTTTTTGGGCAGTACTGATTGAACTTAAGAATTCAAGGAAATGGTTAACAAAAATTAAACATTCATTCATTAAACATTCAAAATGAAAAAATGAACATTCGCTTATGGAAAATTTTTTAAAAACTTATTTATAAAAACAATTTTTGAATATAAGGCATTTTTATTTTATAAGCAGAGAAATAACAGCTTTGATATGGTACTAATAAAATAAATAATTAAATAAAAACTGATTATAGTACTGTTAATATCACTATTTAGGTGAATAATATTACCTTTATTAGATTTGAGTAAAATTTACTGGGTAAATAAAACATTTTTCTATTTTATTAATTAATATTTATAAAATAGATAAATATAAATTATAAGGTAAGAGATGAATACTAAGATGTACAAAAGTGACAAACAGAATTGATTTTAACGTAAATATCTAAAAAGTTAAGAAAAAAAATATGTATCTGAATAACATGTTGAATATAATAACATATTCATGTTATTAACATGTTTTTATATATTCATATTCATGTTATTAACATATAATAACATATTTTTCTGTCTTTTTATTAAATATTTAGAATATTTTTACCTTTAATAAAGACATCTTTGAAATATGTATCCTTTTTTTTTCATTCTTAATTATTTATTCAGATGCACACAGACATTTTACTAGTATCTTAGGGATAGTTAAATAATTTGAAAAAAATATGATAGAATTGTTGAAAAAAATTATGAAAAATTCAAATTGCAAAAGACACAAAGGATAATACAGATTAAAGTTATACCTTATCTCAGAGAATTTTCGGACCTGAATTTATCACTACATGTGTGTGTGAGCCAAGTTGCATTAAACACTTCTTTAACCGTTCTGTTTGCTGAGTTTCTATTTTTCAATGTTAATATCGTGGGTGTAATTCTATAGAGATGAAAATTACTATGTGAATCGGAAATAGATGCGATTTGTAGATGTGCATTTATTGTCAAGATCAAGTGAAGATTTGAATGCATTAGGGAACAAAAGGATTATGGATAGGAACATCATCTGAATTTACTAGTGATTTGGTTCAATAAGGAGGAATAAAGCAAAGAGTATAAAAATAAAAGGGGGATATCAAAAAAGTATATTAAAAAATATATATAAAGGGGAGCTACAATTTAACAAAAGGGAAAATCTGGTTAAATTAGAAGTTTTCTTAGGTTCTTATAAGTTTGCTATTTTTCAGTCAATACTTCATTATAAGTTTCTTATTTTCATATTAATATGCCAGGTTTGTTTTATCCACTTATTAGAATTTGTTAAATGATTGTAGTAATATATTATCATTCCAGCTTTTTTTTTCATTTATACATAATTTTCAGTTGCAAATAGCAATTTCTTTCACATTTTTGATACTTATACATTTTTTACTCCTCTGCGTTTTCTATTTTTCTTCCTACTGTTATTTATTTAGCTGTAAAGGAGGAAAAGATTTTCAAGAGGACATATCGAAATTTGTTTAGATTTTACTTTTGGAAAAATGTTACATTTTACTTATAAAAAATATCTAATCTTTTGTTGTAATCTCTGCACAAATCTCTTAAGTTTTCAAGCTTTTGAAAAATTAGTGGGAGAGCTGTAGAACTTGTCATTACTCTAGAGCTAAATGACATTAAGAGGTGTCGTGAACGCTGAAAAATCTTTTTCTATAATCTAAAAAGTGACTTGTAATATATTTAATTTAAAGGAAATGATAATGTTTTTTAAGAAGAAATTTCTTGTGTAGACTATTGAACGAGATTCTTATAGCAGTGTCACTTTAGGCCGAGTCAGTGATTACACTGAAACTTAACCGTCTATGACAGCCTGTCCAAATATTCCGGTTGAAAATTCTCCAGAGTCACAACTGTTTCCTATGCAGTTCATATCAAGAAATGGACATTGGACATTTTCAGACATGTATTGCTCTCACTTGTCGATACCTCTGCGACCGATTCTGGGAAGCGAGAGAGCACTGACTCAATATTAGGTCCTTTGTATTTTTGTTTGCGTTCTCTATTTTATTCTGTATAATAGTTTTTTTTCTAGCGGTCAGAGCCACTGGAAATAAAAATCTTTATACCGGCTTGTATAGTTTGCTACACTTTATTTCTTTTAAGAGAATGTTAATTTCGAATTCTGTCTGTTTATTAAGTGATATAATTTTCAAATTTTTCCTTTTCATTCGAAAACATCAGGTGCATTTTATTTAGGCTTTTTTTATTTTTTGAAAACTACATAAATCAATTCGAAATGCTTATCCCTAATCCACTTAATGAGAACGAACAAGTTTTATTGAAAATATTTTTATTACTACTTCTCTCTCTCTCTCTCTTCGCAATTTTGGTTTTAATTTTCATTAACCTATTAAAATATTATTCTTTTAATTGTTTACTTTCGGTTTCTAAATGATTAATTTCTTATTAAAAGCCTTTTTTTCTAATTTTTTAAAAAATCTCTTATATGGGCATTTTTAGTTACATAATTTTTCCATCTATTCCAATTATTAGTTGTCTTCGTTCCATTGAATCTAAATATTCTAAAAGACGCTTAAGAATATGTTAATTTATAATTTATTTGAAAAAATGTTTATAATGTGACATTTTGAATAAAGAAAAATATTCTGAATTTATCAACATCTATGTGCAGATAGGAATCTAAGTTAAAATATGTCTAACGAGACCATTTTAACTAAGTTTACATTTGTAATATGAAATCAAATGTTTAATATTCGCAAATTAAACGTGTACAAAAATTCACTTATAGTTTCAATATTCACTGATAAGTTTCGAAATTGCAGACATAGAAATATTAATGAGAACAGATTAAAGTTTGATTAAAAATTTTTAATACAAAGTTTAAATATATTTATATTTCAAACTAAAGCAATAACAAATCCCGTTTCATAGTTAAAATAAGAACATAGTAATTTAAATCTTTTATAACAGATTTTCTGTCTTACACATGAGTTTATCACAGTATTGTAGTAATTTTTAAAGAATAAATAAAAATCATTTGATTTCCTTCATTAGCATAAGATGTTGATTGGATAGTAATCATTTTTAAATGAGATATATCATTATATTTTATTTTTTATATCCCTTCTACATTCAAGAGAAAATGAAAATAAATAAATATCAATAAAAATATATTATGTTATTAGTATTCTGAAATCTAGTTATTGCATTTACTATCACATTAACAGGAATATTTTCCGAAAATGTTTTTCAGATTTATTTTAAAATGAGAATATTTAAAAGAAAGAATGGAATATATCATGATTAATTTTATAGTTGATAATTTACTATTAGATTTATATATTTGCTTCTAAAGCTTTACTCGCATTTTAGTTTAAAATTTAAATGATTTTTTCAACTTATCATTCTTTAATAAATATCATTTGGTTATGTTATAATCTTTGTCATTTATATAATTCCTACTTAAGCATACATAATTCTTATCAATAAATGTATTTGTTTTACAAAAGGTGTTACAATAGTACGAGATGAAATTTAAGAAATTATAAGTTAAAAAGAATAGTTGTCTAAACACATAATTGTTTACAAAGGGAATTGAGACCGATCTTTTTTTAAGAGGGCAAAAGCTATTTGTTTTTTAAAAGTAATTTCTTTGAATCATACATATTAAACTAAACTACAGGTGCAGAAAATTATTATATAAATGATGTTCAGAGGGATTGTTTATGATAAAAACAAATAAATTAAAAAAGCTTATAATTTGTTGATCTGAATTTTATGATATCAGTTCCATTCCGAAGTGAAAACTCTAGCACGCGCGCGCGCGAAATGGTTTAACTTTTAACTGAACAACATCATTAGTATTTTATTCCATCGGTTTTGAAACACTAACATGTAAAAATCAAAAAACGCAGAAAAATCACTTGACCCAAGGCAATACTTTATTAATAAAATGTATAAAAGAACTAATATTTACGATTGGAAGATTAAAACTAATTTATATTGTATTCGACAGAGCTTTAAATAACAATTAAGTTTCTTGTGTATAAATTTTTAAATAAACTCATTAATTTATTTAAATCTAGCAATAATTATAGCTCTCGTATGCAAAAAATGACCTTTGAACGACAAGCAATCCAAATCCCAGCAAATTTATATTTATTAGATGAATAAATTTCTATTACTTTGAAATAACTGTAAAATATCGCGCGCGCGCGTATTTCACATTAATACATCTTATTTATTCATAAAACGCAGATGTATATAATTAAAGCTAATCAAAGAATGAAGGATATCATTTTATGAAAAAATCAAAATCGCTTAAAAATGTACATTCTAAAATTTTAAGCGTTTTTTAACTTAGATATTTTCAATTTAAATGTGATGCAAATATATTCTTTAAACAAATTTATTTTACTTCATGATATTAAAAAATTCTGAACTATAGTTATAAAAATCGCTTACACATTATCACTCAAATTTATTCTTGAACTTCAATTTGCTCATACAGCTATGTCTTAAATGTACACTATAGCATAAGAATACACTTGTCATAAATATCACCAACTTCAAATACATTCATGCAAAATATTGAAATCTTTCTTTCTGTATACTATAACAATGATTAAAAATAAATAATACAGATTAATTTTTTAATCATTTTAAAAATAGAAAAATAATATGGCCTTAAAATTTTAATAATAATAAGGGATTTTATTATAAAAAACTTAAAATTATTATTACAAATTAATTACTGAAAAAAAATTATCTTCATAGATAAATGAAGAAATAACAACTGATATAGACGTAAAATTGTATTCTACAGAAGTATTATTTTTAATAAGAAAACTTCAAGCATTGTAAGAAATATGTATGAAAAATATTCCGATGAATTAAATTGAATCTTCACATAAAGCTAAAACATTAATATAAGAAATAATAAAAGTTTGTAAAAATGTGCAATTAATCATAAAAAATATATAAGAACAGAAATCATATTAGTTCTCAGTAATAATTATTATAAATATATCATAAAATAAGAAAAAGTTTTGATATATATTATATTTGCAAAATTAAACAAATTATATAAAAACAGAAAGCTGAACAGGAGAAATAAACGAAAATCACTACCGATTTCTAAATGTTAATATTACAACAAACATTATAATTTCAAGGACTGTTGAAAGCGAAAATGATAAAATTTATATAAAAACATCAAAAAGATTCATAACTGTAATACCTTTTATTTTGTAGTATTATTTTCAAGAAATGTAAATTCTAAACTCAAACAGAACATTGATCTTCAAAAACATTGCTGTTGTAAGCATCTATATTTCAGTTATGTATCAAACTGATGCCAAACGGAACAGCAAATATATAAACTAGTTTTGAATAAAACGAAAACGATTATTTTTCGAATAATAAAATGAAAACGAATACAATTTAGTAGCTTTCTTCCAATACTAGTAATTTTCACATCGAGAGGAAGAAGACAATTACAGACGGAAAAAGTGGCAATTACTTATATGTTTTTTATATGTTCCAACAGAAATTTTGAGATCCACGAAAATTAAATACATAAATCGAAATGTTTTTTTTTACCACAAACCTATACTTATGTGCAATTCTAATTTCTTTTTCTCTTCATTTTAGTATGCAAATGATTAATACTAATTCGTCAAGAACTATGCACATTTCACAAGAAAAATCGTAACTCGTGTTTATTTTCAATTTCCTTCAAGAAAGTAATCTAATAATTTCGTTCGGGAGGATCTGATGACGTAATATGAAAGTATCTAATTGTTTTATAAACTCACAAAAAATATAAATTCCTTTTCTACAAATAAATGTAAAAATAAGAAAAGGCAAATTCTGTACATATGATTTTTATTCGGTATTCTTTCGTTTTCAAAATGTTCAAAACACACATATTCAATTGTAACAAGATCAATCGCAAGCAAGAAAGAAACATTAATTTAAATATTTTATTAATATTAAGTCAATAAATATGTAAATTAATGATTCATATATTAGTTCTCATAAATTAAGTTATTATATTGTGATTACATATCCACTTAAGATTTTGTATTCATAGGTGCTTTCAAGAAAATTTCTTGGTTTTATATTAGTATATGAAATAAGTAACAGCAAATAGAAGTTGTTGCTTTTTGAAAGCTATCATCACTGTCTTCTGACGGAGAATTATAGTTTTAAAGTTAATTTTCTGAAAAAGTAAAATATTTCATATGTGTATTATTCTAATTTCTTACTTGCAGTTTAGCCTAAACGTTAGAGCGTAACATCTTAATCATTTCATTATTGTCAAGCTGGTAGCTTAACGGGAGGCGCTCTAGCCTTCTCAGTCTAGGCAGCTAGTACTTTCTTTTTTCAACTTGAATGTTTATGTTTCTAGTATTTGAAATCCTCATTAAATTACAGAAAACTGTTTTATACTTTGTGTGTAAAATATGATCATCAAATGACAAACCAACAATTTTGTTACTCTTTATTCTGCTCATTAAATTGTTTTTGTACATAATATGTATCGTATACAATTTTGAGGCAAACCTCAAATGTATTAACCTCAAGCTTTAAAATAAAATACATTTATGTTAAGAATATCTTACTCAGAAAAATACGCTTAAATTAATGGGAATTTAAACAATAACTCTATTACAATTTATACAAATTATTTAATATCAGTGATTATACTTAAATACTGCGTCACCTAAGATTTTCATATTATATTTTTGCTTGATTTAGTTCCGTAGTTGAATGGCAATGATGTATTGATTAATTTAAAAAATTGCTAGAGCACAGATCAATGCACAATATTACTTGTAGCTGCCAATCAAAAACAATTTTTACTTTTGTATTCAGGTTTCTTGAATTCTATTACAACAGCGACGGTAACTTTATAAATAGATCGAATTATGAATCTTATTATTTTATTTCTATGGAAATTTTGAATTGGATTTGAAAAAAATTTGTAAAAGTGAACATTACGGTCAGAGTAGCGACATTTAACGATTATAAATACGTCAATTTGAGGATGACGTAAGTATTGGAGTTTCATTAGCAAATCTAATGTGCGCCAATTGACTCTTTGTAAAATATTGTTACGACTCGAGAAATAAAACGTTTGTATCTTGAAATACTTTATTGAACACATTAAACTGATACTATAATACACTATTTACAAGAAAAACAAAGATATTTTAATTTTAATATTTATTTACGCAAACATGAATACTTAGAAGAACTAATCATTTTCGTTTTAACCGTTAAATTAGAGCAACAAAAAGTGTTGCCAAACGGAAAAGTTAAAGTTCCGAAAAGAAAAGAAATATGAGAAATATGAATTACATACTCCCACTTTTGTTTTGGGAAAGGACTTGCCAGATCATGCAAGAATAATTGCTGTGAAATTACTTAAGAAAAACAAAATTAAAGTCGACCAAACCGATTATGTTTAGACTGATGCACATCTGGACTAACAGCATTTTTAGATATTTTAGGTACAGGAATCATCATTTCAGGAATATCAAGAGTTCCATTTACAGCATCACTTGTAGTATCCGTAGCCTTCAGAATATTCATCGGTACTTTGTTTGCACTCATCTCTAATAAAAAAAGTCTGATGCACTGACGGTTGATTATTCAATTTGCGACTCTCTCGACATTATCCTTGCCTTTGAATAACTTCAAGAACAGTCCAAAAGGAAAATTCAATTTTTTGTTGTCACCACACCCGACCAGAACTATAACTCCAACAAAAATTTTCTTTCACTTAGACTTTGATATAGGATTACATACAAGTTCACTTAAATACTTATTCTGAAAACATTTTCGTAAGTTATCAACTTACGAAAATTTTAAACTTTGTACATAGCGAACTCTTTTCAACAAATGTTTCGAGTCAATAATGTCTAAGACATGTCTTTCTGATCCTCTGATATCTAGTATGAATTGGGCTGGAGTTAATCCAGCGTACTAGGATTCAGTGGAGGGCAAAAATATCATTTGACCTTTTACAAGGCACGTTCAAACTGTTTCTTCCCAATTCAAGGTTTGGAGTGCGTTGCTCGTGAAGTTTTAGAATGTTCATACCATTGTCAGTGTAATAATATTGAACATCTTCCTTATCTTGCAAAAAAAGAATTTTTTGTTTACATAAATTCTTCAGATGACAAGAATGTAAGAATCTCTAGGTGGATTGTCATTTAAACGATGCATGTAAGCAATACAACCCATGCCTTGATACTTTGGAATAAGAAAAAAAGATTCACTTAAATCAAAGTCAATGACTTGAAATCAGTAAGAAGTTTCATTCTATTTAAAGGTGAAGGTGCAGTATCAGGTTCCAATGGTTTACTTGAATTATTTTTGGGGACGACGCACTTGCCTATAATCTAACGAACTATCAATTGCCCCGAAGAATCCAGTAATGTTCTCGAATGATGTTCAGTGTCGTTTGAACAATACTGTGTACCATGTTTTTATGGACCTTCTCAATGTAAAATCTCACAATTGGATGATAGGGAAAAATTATTGGTCTTTGATCAGCATCTAAATCTTTATCTAAAATCTTAGCTTCATCCTTTATAATTTCAGATTCTACAGAAAATCGTACTGATTTGGCTTATTTTTTCCTTTAATTTGAGCAAAAGTTCTCTATGAACTACTCTTACAATGGCAAGTTCAGTTTTCTTTATTTTTCCAATTGTTAATTCTGACGTGATTCTCAGATAATTCCATTCAGAATTATCGGAAAACTAAAAAATTCACTCAATCATATGGAGAATCATAGGATAACTTGAGAAGTATAATATCCTATCTTCAAATTTTTTTTTAAAATCAACACTCAGATTTGCCAAGACAGTCTCGCTGGTTACAGCAAGGCTCCTTCAGGAAGAATTATTACAGAATACGACTAGAGTTCTGGTGGATCGCATAAACAGTCTGGACCATCCCACCATTGACTTCGTACATAATCAGACCAATTGCAAGAGCGAGAAGGCAGATCAGCCGGATTAATTTCTCCAGGTATATACCTACAGTCATTGACGTTAAAGAGTTTTCTTATTTCATTGACTCTATTTCCCACAAACGTTTTCCATTGTTCTCTTTTGATTATCCATCCTAAAATTACCTTAGAATCATTCCGCAAAATGGCCTTCAAAAGCAAGTTTAGATTTTTGAGTATACTGACAGTCATTCTGACTCCAATAGCAGCTGCTAATATTTTTAGTCAGGGGATAGTAGGTCTTTGAACAGGTGCCACTTTAGATTTTTCTGCAACTAATGAAACCTTTATATCGTCATTATTTTCACTTCGTATGAAAGCACAATAAGCATATCCTTGAAAAGATGCGTTAACGAAGAAAACATGCAAACTAGCTTTATCAGGAGGCCTATAGAATATTATTCTAGGAATGCTGCATTCTGCAAAACGATCTATATGCTTAGCTTATAATTGATATCGTCGCTGAATATCTGAAGGTAGTTCTTCGTATCACTTTATCATACTGACCCAAGCTTCTTGTAGCAATATTTTCGAAAATGAAGTTGCTGGCGAGGTAAAATCAGTTGAATCATAGATACTGTTGACGATCAAATGTAATTTTCTCTTTGTAATGTCCTCTTCATCTTATAAATCTTTTTTGGCATTTACGCAACTTATTTCATCAATCTTAGTGTCCCAGTTTAGTCAAAGAATATTTTGCTCAGAGCTTTGAATTTCAATAGGAGCCCAATACCTGAATTCAAATGATGCAGCATTTATGAACTCTAGAGCTTGCTTCTTGAATATCTCTAACTCTTTTTTATTTTCCATACTGACTGTCAAGTAAAGCCGCTATAGTCTGGATGATTAGGCATCGTTCTCGTCATCGAAAGTTAGTGAATTCGAAACCCGGATGAACTGAAGATCTGTCGTGTTCGCTAAAGGTGACTGGGGCATGTTAAAAGTGGGCGTGGTCGCAATGTCTTCCTAGTGAAATGATACCAATGGGGGTTGCAACCAAGTATTGGAGGTCTTCTGCTTGGTCCTTGCTTCAAAATCAAGTAGACTCCACCCAGCTGCTTCTATCTAACTTGTAAATCCCAACTCAGGGCTAGGTTCAGGGAAGCATGTTGGTGAAACAACAACAATAACTACTAATTGTCAAGTTATTCACATAAAATTCCCCTTTTATCTTCTCAACTATGTCTTTAAACAATCATCCTTAAATTCTACTAAACTAAGATTGTGTTTTATTGTCGCATTCAGAAGGAATGGGCTGGACTTCCCTCCAAATACTAAACATTTGTGTCTGAAAAATTGCATTTCTGATCAATCATAGTCTTTTCATCAAAGTAACCTCTGGTAATTACGGTGTACAAATTTCATATTAGGTTTCAGGAATACTTGTTTTATGTCCACAATCATACCGAGGTCTTTAGGGTGAAATCTCGATAAGAGTGGAGTAATCTGCTCAGAAAGATTTGAACCAACACTTAGATACCCGTTCAATGAAGTGAATCCAGACAGCTTAAAGGACGCATCAAAGACTGGATGGATTTTAATCATATTGCTTGTCAGTTTTACAACTGGTCTATGAGGAAGATAATGATTAGGTTTTTGAATTTCCTTTTTTATGGGAGAGTTTCTATATATGGTGTCTTTTTCTCAATGCTTGAAAACATTATCATAAGCTTCATAAATTTTCTCTTTCCTGAGGCTTTTGTTCACTGTGTGAAATCTTGATTCAGCAACATCAAATTTATCATACACAGATGGATGAGCAACCAACCAATGAAAGGCTTCTTCGCACCTATTTTCATATCTTTTAATAACTGTTTTAAAATATTCAAAGATCTCTTCTTTCAAAATTTTTATATTCTTGTTTTATATAGGATCAGCGATTCCTAGTGAATTTAGAAGTTCTGCAAACAAAAGGAAATTATACCTACTATAAAATCTTTAATATTACATCTTAGAACGCTCGAAACCAAAATTGTTTAGATGGCTGATGTACCAGACCTAAGCACTTCTTGTCAGAATTTTCTAAAGGGCATTAGCTCCTAATAACATTTTAAGAAGACGTTTTCTCTAATGTCTGTTAAGAAAATGCCATGACTCTCAAGTTCAGCCAATAAAATTCTGTCTCGTTTTCTAAGAAGTGTCATACAGAATTTAGGCTGATCTGATACTGATATTTGACGTGAAGCATCCTTATAATTTCTTTCTGTTTCGACACAACAGCGATTATGTTCTATTTCTGGAGTTTATTTTCTTCCGATAAGAAAAAACTTTTTTCCTGAAGGTGAAAGTGTAAGTTTTTCTGCCAAATCCCTTTTTATATAGGATTGGTGAGAACCATCTTCTAGGGTAGAGCGCGACTATAATGGATTCTTTCATTTGAGAAGAGGGCTTTGAAAATAGTACGACCGAATTCACCCCTTCCGAATACGTACTGGTTGCGCAGAAATTTCAGCATAATATGATCTATTTGCTTCAAGCAATTCGGTACAAAGTATTACATAATTTTTTTTTCAGATAACGTAGCACACATTGCTGTGACACTTTAGATCTTTATGACCACTCTTTAAACAAGCCAGATAAATTCCTTTTCTTATGATAGGTGCTCTCTTTTTCTGTTGTGACATAGTAGTAGCTTTAACACGATCTGGGTTTGAGCGATGATTTTCACAAAATATACACTTAGCTCTTACGTGCGTGGATGAAACTAGGCCGATCCAGAAAGTATATTATTCTTAAGTGCATCATCTTCTTTCTTAACCTTAACTTGAGCCCGGAAACTTGATCAAATTAAATTTATCATTTCCTCGAGATTTACCTGAAAAATTTCATGAGCTACTCCAGGAATCTTTGATTTTTCTTTCAGCAAATTCATTGCTGTCGTTTGAAATACTCCAGATCTCGAAACATCTCCCGGAAGTCAATATTCAATCAGAGGAGACAGAAAGTCTGAAAATGTTTCTTTAGTTCTTTCTAGGGTATCTAAAACTCTTAAATGTGTGATGCGAACTGGTCATATAAGGCAATCAAATCTGTGCAGTTCCCCCCTTTTATCGCATTTTTCATCACCATTGTGAACATTTTACGAACATACTCTAGTACTAAAATAATTATTTTCTTCCAAATCATTCCTTTAATAATTCTTTAATAATTTAATAAACTTTAACCGCTTTGGGGTAATTTTGAGTTTTAGGTCGAAACCTTAAATTAATCCGGCAGCTCTGGACCCAGGAGTAGTTGCCCGAATTAAGTATTCTCGAACACTGGTAATAAAATCGCGAAAAAGATTTAAATCTCCCTTATTTCTATTTTTGGCAATTGGTATTTACAATTAAATGGTGACAGGATTGATCTATCTTCCGAGTTTTCAACCCTCAACTTGAGAGAAGTAATAATTCAGAAATTACAAAATTACTGAAAAAAATTTACTCAATTAAATAATAATTCAGAAATTTCAATATTTACGTAAATAACATTTTTAAATTTCCTTGAGAGAAAATCTAAATTTATATCGAACCTTAAAATAAATAGGAATTTTTAATAAAAAATAAAAGACAATTACTTTTTCAATTTAATAAAAAAGTGTGGAATAAATATTTGACGATTTCCAAGAAATGCTAATTTAACCCAATAAAAATGAAATTATTTGCATAGGTGTATCGATCGTATCGTGAAAATTGGTTCTTAGGCACAAAGTGTCCTTACAAACAGCTAATATGGAATGACCCTAAATAGATATTTAATACAAGTTATTACATTAAAATTAGAGTACTAAGAATATCAAAATCACAACTAATAAATAAAAAATTAGTTAAAAATTAGATATAAGATTTATTTTATAATAATGTTTTGTGCAATCAAAATCAAGCATTACATTTCAATGACAGTAACTGAAATATAACTGAATAACGTTACACAGTTTTCTTTTCCAAAGAAATTAACAATTAAAATATTTGTTGAAAATTTATATAAGATAAAATTCTTATGTAAATTTTTTTTATTAAAATCTTTTATTAAAATTTGCATAAGATAAATATTTTCATAGCAATTCATTTGGGTAACAAAATGTACTAATGTATCTTCATTATAAAAATTAATTTAAGCACAAAAAATAATAGTTTATATATATTACATTCAGAGCATAGTAAGAAATTTTTAAAATAATCCTTGTTATAGATTTCAAATGATTACTTTCAAGCCTATAATACAAAATAACTGCAAACAAAATTTTGAACACTTGTTATCTCATTTCGTGCCTGAGGCGAGTCAGAAAACCTGTATTTGAAATACATATCTCTTCAAAACCAAGCTATAAATTTATTTGAAATATAAAATTTTGGGATTTTCGTGATCTATTAAAACTTGAAATTTTTTAAGTCACTTCAATTCAATAAAGAGATAAATGAAACTTAATTTCTCTGCAATTTTTTCTATCACTGAAAAAATGTGACTTCAATATGTAAGCACTTTCAAAATACATAATTTCCTTTTGTTTATAAAATGTTGCTTTTGTACGTTTGTAACTGTGTGTAATACGATAATATCAAAAAATTAGACATTTATTATGAGAAACATTTATAAAAATTAGAGCATCTAGTTTTAAAGATATTTAAGACTTCAAACATTGTTAGGAAAATAATAATAATGTGACTCATCTAAAGTATCATCAAAATAATAAATTTTATTCAAAAAAACTTAAATTTAGGTTGATTTGACAATTTGTGCATGCATATGCCAAACAAGGAGTCATCGTTTTCAATCCGTCTAAGAAAAAAGTAAAAAATTGGAGAAATGCTAAAATCACAAGAATTTCTCTGTACCATTCGGAAAGAAGCTTTCAGAGTCTAGGGATTTGATGAGGCATCACAAGCCATTTGGCCATTTACCTCGTTTTGCAATGATTTGGGTGGACATTTTGCAGTTGAAAATTGGCATTATTGTTAAAACATTCAGTATATTTTTTTCCATATACATTAGTTAGTTAAGTGCTTCCAATGGATTGGCACTCTACATGACTTTTATTAACAGAGCAATGAATAATCCAAACTATCTTTCGTTTTTTTAAATGGCGGGCACTGGTGATTAACCCTTCACCACAACAAATCCGGCAACTGCTGCTACTCATTCGTCCCAGTGGGCATCTGTGAACCAATTCACGGAGGCGAGTACCCACGCCATACTACCACGAACTCTTTCATAGGGTGGGTCACATTCATACATCATCTCAGAAGAACGAACACAGAGAAAGTAACATCCATACCCGAGCCGAACGCTGGACCCACAACTTAGTACACTTTCAAACTTACTGTGTTCAAACTCCGTATCTATACGCCTCCTGTAAAAGACCTCACTCTTGTTTAGTGATTATGTATGGGCTAAATTGAATGTGATTGTCGAAGGGCAATAATCAGGCAAAGGCAGCAAAATTAGGGGAATTTTTTTCATCACCAAAAATAAATAATTACAAAATTTAGGTTGACACTGGCGAAGAAATTTAATTACGGTGTATTACATGGGGGATTTTTAGTTATGGAGACTTATAACTCGAATTTGAGCAATTAGCATTCCCAGTAATGAATATTTTTAATACTCATTTTAATTCCTAAAATCGGTATGAAATGAAAAAAAATAAAAATAAATGTAAGAATTTCATTCAAATTATTTTCAGCTAATTTAGAATTATTTTGAATTATTTTCAATCATTCTCACTGTCACACAATTTATCCAATTGCTCAGTTTTGTTCGAAACTAACAATGTGTGACAACCATTTTTTGGTAGTCTTTCCTCATAATTTTATTACATGAATCAAATTACTGTGCTTTATTCATATTACTTGTAGCGCTTAAATTTTTAATTAAATATTTGTATTTTTTAAAATTTTTTATTTAATTATAGCTAGATATATATTATAAAAAAAAACAGATTAATTTAAATTATAATACTATGAACATTTAAAAATTTAAGAAAATATTATTCATGTTCCATTGAATTTCTATTGATTTATCGTATTCTTCAGAAAATGTAATCCATCAATTGGTTCTAATATACCGTTAAGGTTACCTAACTGAAAATCGTGCCATTTTTTTCTGATTTTTACATGGGCCTTACTGGTTAGGATGAATCAACATGAGGTTGATGATCAAATTCCGATACCTATTACTTTGTTTGGCAAGATATAAACTATTAAAAGTCGCCATTATGATCATAATGCTGATTTTTACCCTTTTATGTTGTATGGTTTTGGCGTCCCTAAATTTTGCTACCACAAGCAGTTGTTTGTCTTGTTTAACATGTGCTATTTTAGGATATTTTTCATTGAATAAGATGTGCGGCAGGTAAGTTACAGTATAAGAATGTCGATGAATTATTTTTAGATAATTATTACTGGGAAAATTTAGATACTGGGAGAATATGAATTCATTGATATTAAAAAAATAGAATTTTATCCATGAATTCTCTTAAGAAGAATGTTCATGTGAAAATGTACATTTACTTAAGTCAATTTTTTATTCCAATGTCAAGCATTGCACTATTCATTCATAATGTAGCATCAAAGGAGCATATTAGTCTATTAGACTTTTATTGCTCGAGGTTTAATGTGCCCCAAATGTGATATTAATGTTAATGAAAAATATATAAGCCCTTTATTTACAGGAAAATGAAATCATTTTTAGGGGCTGAACGAATAAATTTCTGTGAATTTCATTCTCATGCATTTTGCTTCCTCCTCTTGTTTTATTTTCAACATAGTAAATTCCAATTTCAAATCGATTATTAAAGAGAATATTATTAAAATTTTCTAAAATAATTTAGAAGAATAATTAGAATTAGAATTTCTTAAATTATTTAAAAGCAATTTATTTTAAAAACAGATTAATATAAATTAATTTTTCCCTTTCTTATTATATTTTTAAACAAATATTGAGGAAAATAGCTAAAAGTATTCTTCCACTCAAATGTAAATATAATATAAGAAGTTTAAAATAAATTACTCTCTTCCTTATACATTCTTCAAATTTTGTTCTTAAAATATTCGGTCTAGTTTGGGAAAACTATTTTTTGTCCAACAATTCCAAAATAAATAGACGAGAAAAGCAATAGCGAAAACAATCACTTTTTTTAGATGGCACTTGAGGGAAAACTTCACCCTCTGTTCACCACCTGTTGACAGGTAAATTAGTTGTTGCTACTGGAAAAAAGCATTCTGTTTGGGATGGAAAATAATCGAAGGAGATGAGCCCATTCAGTTCAGCAGAAGCGAGTGATGTGCATAGGATGCCAGCAGATGAAAAAAGTAAGTGTTCTGCTTCAATCTTTAATGAACAGTATGTTAATTTTTATAATTGAATATGCAAATTTTCATTTTCGCATTATTTAGAAAAGTTCACTTCGTCTTTTTAGATTTTCACTTCATTGTTGTTTTAACGTGTTAAAACTTCCATATTTATGGATGTTTATATGGAATTTCAATGAAGATAAATTACTAAATGAATGAAATATTTATAAAAGTAACAAAATTTAATGTTGAAATTTTTTGCCAGTGAAAAAACTGCAAACAACAAGCAGCGTTTTCGATTTTTAATTCCAGTGGATGTCATCCAATGAAATATCGAGGTTGAAGCAAGGAAATGTCAACTCACTGGTGCAGTTTCAAAACATTAAATATTTCTAATAATTTAATGTAATATCAAATGAAATCTAGGTATTGAAACACAAAAGTGTAATTAGTTTTAAATGGCAAAGAAAATTTTAATTTTTATTAATTTGAATGTAATACTTTTTAGAATTTTTTGTGAATATATATATATTAAAAGGGTACTAAAATGGTGTAATTTAAGTATAAACATTTATCTTCATCTAACATAAAACAACACCGAAATTGATTAGGAAATCTGATTTATTCAAAGAGTCTATATATTAGAATAAAAAGACAATTTTTTACTGATGGCGAAGTGAACGAATTAACTTGTGAAACAATTTTAAGAAAATGCTTACTGAAGTATTGTTATAATTTCGATTCACACTAAATGAACTCAGAAGATTTATTTTAAATTGATAAAAACAAAGAAATATTTTGTGAATTTTTAAAACCGCGCACGCAATTTTAATGATATTATCTATTCTATAAAAATAACATTCTAAAATTTAAAAGAAGAGTTGAAAATAAATGAAATTGGAGACAAAAATTTTAATATTTTAGCATAAGTTTTGCAGCAATCAATCTGCTTTCTGTAATCTTGTAGAAAACTTAATGCTTATAGGAATTGTGTATCAATATTTTATATTTCTTTTCTAATTTTTTTGACCAAACTATATATATCAATAATTGCATTGATCATTTGCTTTAGTAACGATATCAAACGACTATATAAATATAGCCCTTTATTAATTTATAATTTTTGGGGCCGCTCATCAGCGGAAGAAAGCTGCTTGCGGGAAGACACGCAGTTTTCATTAAAATATCATGAGCTGATTTTTAGAACTAAAAGTAAATTGAGAGAAATTTAATTACATCTTTTTGTGGTTACAAGAGGTAATTAGACCGAAAACTACATTTTAATACAAGTTTTGAACCATTACAAATATGGAGATGAGCATTGCCATAGATGGAAAGGAACTGTTATAATGAAAGGCATTTATCAGTTCTGAAGAGATGAATGAATTAAATACTGCTTTTTAAAAATAACCGTTAAAACATTTGAAAGTTCTTTGGGAATCCTTCCAATTTTTTATGCCTGCCATACTACAAGAGACATGCCACAAAAATTGAAACTAATATTTTACGCAATGTTAACACTGCGAATTTAAAATATAAAAGTGCAATCGATTTTTCAAAATAACCGATGTGCATAAACATTCGAAAGAAAGCAGATGAATTATTTTCCTATTACGTGTTTCCTTAAAGATCTCTTTATTTTCCCTGCAGAAATGGACTCTTGAGTCACGTTCGCTTGAGATGGTTGCTTCTTTGTTATGATTGTTGGTGAAAAAAAAGTTTCAGAAACAGTTAAAGAAGCTTACGGTAACTTTCATGAACTTACAATTTTAGAAGTCATTGTGATTTCACAAAAAGAAACAGTGTTTTCCTACAGAAATGGCGACCAGAATGTGCTGTCAGTGATCGAACTGTTAGCTCTGGGTGAACATTCTTACCAGGCGATTTGCGGATTAAATGTGAGAAGACAGCGGCTTGAACTAACATCTCAAAAACGCCGATACTTCGCATTTTACATTCACTGTATTTGTTCCAGATGGATCTTTGTAAAGAACTAATACCAACAAGAATATATCCATGTTATGAGAATGAAAATAGTACAAAATCATACGCATTTCGTGAAGACTGTGATGAAAACTGAGTGCATTATTTTGGTTCAATTACCATGTCCGCAAAAGGTGTATCAAAACACATAGATTCTCTGCATAAAAAATCACACCAACAATATTGTCTGAAAAGGTCACGATGATTACTTCCTAGAAAATAGAAATGCATAAAGTGCTTCCGAAAACTGCTGCGGATGTTCCCGTTTTGGAAATTTGGCGATACCAAGTATCATGAAAGTGGCAGGGAATGGATCATGCAGTCGCTTGCCCACTATTCGGGTTCAGTGATACCTTGATCATATTGAAATCATTCCATACTCTCTTGCAATTTTTCCAAGAAGAGAATTAGTAAAAATTGTAAAAATTTGAAAGCAGAAAATTTCAACAGTGAAGGGCTCCTAAAGCTTCTCTGCTGGCTTCCGATTGTGGGATAAGTGAGGAGACAATTTCCTTGATTGGTATTTTGAAAAATTATAATTTTTTTTGCTGAATACACTTCTTAACAGTTTTACTCGCCATTTTATGGAACGTCTTTCACTCAGACTGAAAAATTATAGTCGAATAATCTAATTACAATTCAATTAAAGTTAAGGCTTAGAAACTTATTTTTGGATAATTTATATTCAGAACAAAACAACTTAAAAATTTCCTTTTTATCAACAATGTATGCATTCATGGTTTAACCAAATTAACTAAATAAAAGTAACTAAATGAAATCGAAGTACAAAAACCTCTTTCAAATGTGAAGAAACTTCATTTTTTATATCAGTTGATTTCCAATTAATAAATGTGATTTTTGTTATCACTTTTCAGCTTTGGCCGGTATTAATTGTTAGGATGTTACTTTTTGCTCTACTACTTATGGTGCTACCACATCTCAGAGATGCTGCCCAGTCCCCTCGGTACGCTGCATATGCTCCGTTCACTTCTTTTAGGTCACGATTTACAACTCATCAAGCGACGCACCCGTAAGTGACATTATTTAGACTATTTAAAAGAGTGTTTGGATGGATTTAAAATAATAATTAACACTGTCTTTTCTGTTTCATCCACAACTCTTCAAATAGATCTAAGAGACAGTGTTTGCTTTGTATTGCAGTTTAACAGACAACTATAGTTTGCGGAACACATTACCAGTGGCTCATCTAATGTGGATATTGTAATATACTACATAGAATACAATCCTTAAAAATATAATATAAATAATAATAGAATTCAGTATTAGTCTAAAATATCTATTATTTTTAAGAGGCTTAAGTCAGGTTTTAATTTTGAGAGAAAAGCTATTTAAAAGATCAAGATTGGTTTCTTAAATGTGTCAGTGGATGGAAAAAGATAAAATTTATTTCACATATTTACGAAAATTACATAATATGAAAGAAAATAAAATCAATATATTATAGGTAAATAGATATGTTCATGAACAGAAGGGATAATATAATACATTAATTACTGCAATTAGTTTTTTTTTTTGCTATTCATGAAGTACTTTATGTACTTCGAATATAAAGTTTTCAAAAACATAAAAACTTTGAAAGGTAAATATTAGTAAATTATTATATTGCTCAGTAATATATATAAATTAGTATTGGAAAACTATTTGTTTTACAATCTCTGTAAGTCAGTTTTTATAATTTAATGTGGTTTTAGTACATTTGAGATATTTCTTTCACGTTTATTTTCGTTGACTATTAACTATGTAAGCCTTTATTCATCAGTTTTTCTATATTCTGGATTAAAATTACAAAAGTACTTAAACAGAGGAATTATTTTTGATACTTTGAGTTTACTCATTTAGGCTAACGATTATAATGATGCATTTTTAATTTAAGTATTATTGGTATATAGAGAAAATGAATGATATAGCATTCAATCAATATTTAAACTCAAATTTTTCCATGCAGGATAATAAGGACGAAAATAGTTGTGATTGATGAAATCGCAAAAAAAGAACATCCAGGCGACAGCAGCCACGAAGCCTACCACGAGGACTCTGAATACCAGTCGCAAGACGAAAGCCACGCAACGCAAAACGAACTCCATCCAGGAATGAGAAGGTATCCGAAGGTTAGGCATTCTCTGAGAATTCGGTTGGGAGCGCGAATTCCTGAGTACTCCGTTCCAATCGAATTGTCAAGCTGGAGGCCCCTTTTGGGTCCTTCGATAGGATACCCGCCCCTCAGCCATTTCGGCGAAAGAGGGGTGCACACGGCGGTGGAAGGATTTGAACCTGATCCAGATCCTCATCTAATTCTGCCCATTGGTATACCCAGACTTCATAATCCGCAGATACGACCTCCGCACCAGCACAGGAGCCACGGTTACGGTGAAGACCTAGGAGTCCATTACGATGAAATTGGAGAGGAGGCTGCGTTAACGGATACCGCTTTTCTGAACGCTAAAAATGCTATGAAAAAGCTACAGATGCTACGTAAACTTGTGAACTATAAATGAATGGTTGGTTGAGCCCTTATCGCGTTTTGTACGGTCATTTAGAAAATAAACATCGTTTTGTGACGAAACATAATGAAAATCCATCGGAGGAATGTTATTCTGGATACTTGTGTGTAAAATCTCGCCCATCAAGAGCTTTGCCACAAACATCGTCAAATTGATTCATATTATTCGTAGGTGCTTATAGTTAATTATTACTATTAGAACGAAAAATAGAAAATAAGGTAAAGAAAAATTGGAATAGTTAATTTTAGAAAATGACTAAGCATAGAGATATTTTAAATTCATTATTTTAACAACGACAACCAAAAAGGTTATTTAAATGAAAAGTTTCAAAAAACTATTATTGTATTCCACATTTGATAGTTGTTAAATCCACAATAGGTAAATCTAATTGCAGTCCAAACAGCAATGTTGAAACCCCAACCGAGTTTCTCTCTAGGTTTATTAATATTACAACTCTGTGAATCTATTGACTTTGAGCGAATATTTTTTATCAAGATTGTTTAAGCACTCACTATTTAGGTTCCAGAATCCGATGTCTTTGAAAACACTCAATAGCATTCTGTTTTATAGTTGGTACATCACAAATACACACTATTAGAATCAAAATCTTTTCTTTCAACAAACACAAATGTTTTATGAAAACATGTTGTAAATTTCTTTTGTTCGTGAAAAATTATCTTATTTATCGCCACCTAGAGGATGGGACTGTTATATACATGAAGCTTTCTTTACTTTACTGTGTTTCTACATCATGACATTTAGTCTTTACAGAACTCTTAGTTTTTGAGTCATGTGACCCCTTTTCTCTGCAAAAACGTTTATTACCAAGACAGGTAGTAATTGCTAGGCATTGAAAATTATTCCCTTCCAAATTAATCCAGAGATTCTTGAATTGCACAACAAAGAAGAGATATAAGGAAGAAGGCTTCCAAAAAGTAATGTTTATTTCTTGCTTAGAAAAGCTCGCCTTAGTGGTCTAATGAAAGATTTGCTCTTCTCGAAAGAGAGTGATCGCCTCGCTTCCTAAGAGGGTGGGCTAAGTTTGCTGTTTTTTCGCTCCACGGTATTTTTTTACTCAAATGAAAGGAAGCTACATTTTAAGGAACCACGAACACCAAATCGCAGGTAGAAATCGAACCCACGAATTGTTGAACCGAATGGCGTGACGTAAGAATAATAAAAACTCTGACCAGAGAGAGGTTTATGAATGGAAGGTGATTATGTAGACAGAACTCTTCTCTTATTTTCCAGAATTGTTTTCCTTTGTTTCTCAATAAGTAGAGCGTTTTTCTAACTAAATGATCTTTATTTTTTGGGTAATCTTCATACATAGGTATTTATAATATTTATGTTAAGGAAATGGGTGCTTTTAAATGTTTATTTGAGTTACAATGAATAAAATAATAATCAGCTTCAAATATTCATATCTTTGTACCCCTATTTTATTGAATTGGTGAAAGAAAACTAAATCAAAATGATGTTTAAAATTTGGACCATTTTTAAATGGAAATGCATTTTTTAAAAACAAAGGAAAAAAATATGTTTCTGAACTTAGTATTTGAAAATGTTTCTTCTAAATAAATTGTAATTATTTGGAGAAACAACTTGATTGTATTTATTTGCTGCTTTTAAGTTAAAATCATAATCTTTTGTTTCTAATTTGTCTCAGAATAAAAATTCATTTTTATTAATTTTTTATTGATTTACTGAATGTGAATAATAACTAATTTTTTTGCTGACATAGGTATCATACTTTCAGTTGAAATGCGTATTTTGCTCACCGAAATTAATTTCGTTTTTAATTCTTAATTCTCAACTCACCTAATAAATCTCACCTTTCCTTCTATTAATCCCAAGATATTTTGAGGTCCTTTCTTTAATACAATATATTTGGCAAATCAATCACAGCTGGCAGGAGAAAGGCAAACGGATTCATTGCTCCTAAAATTGTGCAACACAATAAAGAGTATGATTGTTAAAGTAATTATATAAAATACAAACAACTGTCTGTTATTTCAAATGAATCGTTAATCTAGCAGAGTTACATTTATCCACTGGAAGCTCTTTCGAAAAATTTTGGCTATAGGAAATTCAATAAACTATTGTAATAAAAACATGATGAGCACCACTTTCTTTCAAACTGTTCTGAATTCACCGATGCAATTCTATGGTCAGACAAAAAAAATTTCTCTTTTTTTTTCTATTCCCACTGAGTACGTTTTCTTAAAAACATTCACTATTCTTTTTATCTCTAAAAGCCTTGGTTTCGCCATCGAATGCTTTTTCCGCTCTCAGAGTGGCCAGAAATGCAGCAGGCAATGCTTCGTCACTGAAGGGAATTCCCAAATATTCTCCTTCGAATCATTTTTTGCTGAGACTTCAGTTGGCCGTGCCTGATAGGAAGTGAAATTCTGTTATGGTGTCTCTTGGCATGTTTTCATCATGCATTGTTTTAGTCAGTCAAGAGATAAATGAAATAAATAAAAACATTAAATAAAAAATGATTATTACTATTTTATTCTTTATTTATTTTTTATAAGAAAATTATATATTAAGAGTACTTGTTTATTATGAAAATGGAAAATGATGCTATTTATTTGATGTCCATGCCTCTCATGTATCATTTCTGTCGCATTTTTTATAACTGTATTAAAAGTGGTTGGACTTCCAAACATTGCTTTATGAAAATTTTGCCTCTGTTATGTCTTTTATTACAGCAGATGTAAATTATAAGCCCTCTGTCTATGCTCATTGAAGTTTCATCACTGAACTATTAATCATGTTATATTCGAATAAAAGCTATCGTGTTTAGGATATTTACTTAGTAGAGCATTCTTTCGCTTGATGACAGCTGCGAATTGTCTTGATCTCGACAAGAAACATGTCAGGTGGGTGGCTAATTTGATTTCGATGGGATTTAAGTCAGGTAGGGCCAAGAAAGCATGTGTGTAGAATTTATTCAGTTCTTCCAATGTAATGCGATATCAAGTCTTATTGAAAGTCTCGAAAACAAATGTGCGAGGTCATCAAGGATGCATTCAAACGCACAAGGATTTTGTTTTAGTTTCCTGATAAAAGTCCGTAAGTTTCGCATTCTATGCCATTAACATGTAGCATGATCCATCACCAGTGGATTGTCGGATACCACATCTTGACAATCCATTGGTGATGCTTCCATGTTGCGTCATGTTTTGTGCAGTCATCTGAAAAACCCTTATTGGAGGATAACTCCTTGGAAAGGCGAAGGTTTTGCAGGGTGAGATAGCTCTGACCCTGCGACAACTTAATGCCATAAAGATGTTGTCAGGTGTTTTAATGCCCATGGTGTAAATTGCTCCCTGGAAGAACATTTCCCCACATAGTGGGTCCTACTCACATGTTGCAAGCGAATAAACCTTGGAAAACCCAAGCACCAGCAGACAGCCAGGCATGCAGAAGCGAATTGTAAATCTCTTGTTGTTCAACTCTGGGATCTAACCAAGGAATTTTCTCTTTAACCTGCTCTCGGTATAGCAGCCTATAGGTTTGCCAACACCACTTTTAGTGAATGATGATATGCACAAATGCTCAATAATGCTTTTCGTGCGTTTTAAAATTGAATTTTTAGACAGCCATATTGACTCAGAAGGATGCGGAATACTTAAGATAATCCACAATATTTTCTTTTATTAATTGTTTATACGTTATCACGGGGCACACAGTTTAGAAAACTCTATTTGTAACTATTCATTTTTATTGGAATTCTTATGAGGATCATTGAAATGAACTTTCTTCTTTTTAAAAATCCTATTATTTCATTATTTGTTATATTTTTATTAATTATTTGGTTTAATCTACTTTTTTATAAAAAAAATTATGATATGACAGTAACACCAGCTTGACGACATTTTTAGCACATCGAATATCAAAAATGCGCCAAAGGACATTTGTGGCCGGGTGATCTGTCACCCTGTGGCCCATCGTTCCGAGTGCGTCCTCTTTGAGGCAGGAATCTTTTGCTCTGGACAGAGCGTGGCGGTGGACAATCCAAGTGCCTTGACGTGGATCCTGACGATCAGTTCGGCATCTATCGCATCCCTTGCTTCGCTGTCATCTCCAGTTGCTCAGAAGAATTATGTTGATTAAAAAGAGTAATTCAGTTTAATAACTTTCATTTTAGAAACTCTCTCGATTCCTTTCACTATTTGAAAATTAAGTTTTAAAAATAATAAACGTTGAGAAGTTTGTTATGTTTAGAGACGACCCAAATTTCAAATAATTTGGCATTTCATTTGGCTGCTTAAAGTACATCCTACCTATCAGACAAAATTTTCAAAAGACAGTTCTGTTTTTGCCAATCTAAGTATTTGGTTATTATTTTGATAAATCATTTGTGTTTCTTTAAGCAAAAGTTCTAGTTCTAGTAATAGTTTCTCTGTTTCTATTACACAAAATATAAATGGTTTTCCTTCTAAAAGCTAGTTTTTGTTTCTGTTAAAATAAATAAAATGAAGTACATTTTTGCTTAGTTACTTTTACAGATAAACCATGCCAAAATTTATATTAATTCCAGGTTTTAAAACCAGATTTTTAATATGAATACATTTGGTTAATTGCTGTCTACAGTCCAGATTATTAATGAGGAAGAGACGATGGACCAGCTGTTAAAGACAACTGCAACAACATTTATTTAACAAATAACACAAATAGGAAACAATCAAACATAGTGGCTCGAGATACAGCCCTGAACTTCAGCTCCAGATGAGAATTCTAACGTATGCGCACTTGAAGGAAGAAGTTGCGATAATTTGGCGGTATAAAATGTGAATATTGCTATGACTTAGTTTCAGCAACCCTATGGTCTTCGATTTGTTTATTTACATTCCTATTATTTCTTTTTTGCTAGCGAAAAGCGATTAAAAAAAAAAAGAATATGTATTTATGTATTATACCATGAAACTTTTTCGCTTTTAGAATAAGTCGTAGAATTTTGCAAATTTGGAATATTATTTTTTGAAATATGAAGGAAACGCAGAATTGTTTACTTATATCTTAAAACCATATGAAATACAAATAGATAAAAACTTTATCTGTATTTTATATGGTGCTAAATCGCATCATTAACGACATTTATTTTTTCGCAGATATGGTCGACGGGACTCAAGTAACAAAGAAGGGTAAATTGCAATTATCATATTTTCTTCTTATTTCTGTTCATTAATATAGATAAACATTTTAATAAAGATAAACATAAATGGGAATAAAATGCTATAATAAAATTAATTTTACTACATAAATTCTTTTCGACACTTTATCATAGTTTAATTATAAATTAATATTTAAAGTTTTTTTTCCCCAAAGACAAAATTAAAATTTTTTTGAATTCAAATTAAAACTTGCTTAAAAGTGTTTGCACCCATGAATTGTTTTAATAAACTTTGGATGTAATATAAATTAAAAAAAAAAAACTGCTGAATTAAATGATTTTATTATTTAGTGGGTACATTGTCTATTTTTTAAATTAAAAATTCTAAATAAGATAATTCACAAGCTGTAAATATTGAACATCTATAGTTCAATTTAAGAGTACAACTCATTTATTTGAAAAGAATAAGTTTTTAATTTTTAAAAATGAGAAAGATTTATAAATAATTTATCAATTTCCTCATTTATATGTATAAAAGATTTAAAGACACTAAGTATCACTTCTGATTTCTGTGCTTTAATAAAGATATTATAAAAGTAAATGGAAATAAAATATCATATGTAAAAAATTGAGGGTGAAATTAAATAAATTTTTTTTACTAAATATACCAAACATAATATTTATAAATTGTTACTTTACCATGCTTACATGATAAATGCCTGGTTTCCTTTTAAATTAATTATTTCAAGTAGTTTTTTTTATATTTTTCACTTTATTATGTTCATATTACAAAACCATATTTTATGTTTGGTTTAATTATAAATTTATTAGATCAAGTTGTTTTTTTAATTTAATAAAAATTCATGTCATGTTTAATTAAAACTTATTTATTTATTTTTTTGCATACATGAGTTATTTTAATAAGATTTAGTTAAAAAACTGCAGAGTTAAAATTTTTTTATTTAGTGGGTAGATTGTCTATCTTTTAAATTAAAAAGTCTACTAAGATAAATCGTAAGCTGCCAATACATTAAATATCTTTAATTCAATTCAAAATATAACTCATTTATTTGAAAAATAAGATTTTAGTTCTTATGAATGAGGAAATTTATAAATAATGCAGGATTTAAAAAAAATTCGCAGTTATATCTACAAAAGATTTTAGAAGAAACTTAGTATTTCATACGAGAAAAATATGCTGAGTTTTAGAAAGGTGAGTTAAAAAAATGAGTAAAAAAATATTCAATAAGATAAGCTTGCTAACAAGATGAATTAATCGCATTATTAACATCGACAAGTCAGCGAATCATAGCCAAAATCTTCTGGAGCTGACGACCGGGGCTCTATCTGGAGACACTAGTGCTCAGTTGACACGCATGCGCCAACAATTGCTGTTAAATATTCAGTGGGGAGCATACTGGAAGGAATTTGGGATAGCGTCTAGAGAGAAAGAAAGCGCTGAGGTTTTAATAATGCTCAGTTGAAGTATTAATAACGCATACGCAGTTAGGTAAAAGGTTCAGACATTTTGCGCATGTCCATGGATTTACGCAGTTCAGTGCCATTATTTGTGTTTATACTTTTGACTTGATTTCAGTTGCTAATTCTTGATGTGAAATGTCTATCGTATCATCAAAAAAAAAAAAGGCCTTTTTAAGGGCCAGTAAGTGATTCTGAAAGTACTCTAATGCTTTTTCTGATGAAGAACCATGCGATATTGGAATAGAATCAAATTTTCATTTAGATGAGAGTGAGATAGACACCACTTGTTTAGCAAGTACATCCAAAACTATAGTTGGAATATTCCAAAATATTTCCAGAGACAGTAATATTGAAGGTAAATCTGAGTCAAATATTATTTGTGAAGTCTGTAATATTAATTTCAAAATGAAGAAATATTTAAAAGAACACATGAAAAAGAAACACAATCAGGTTGCATTTGAAAAAGCTTTGCATAAGTGTCCAGAATGCAAAGCTAATATTTCTAAAAGATCTATGGAAGAACATTTGAAAGATCATAATATATTGACTTAACTGAAGAAAATTTAAAATTCAAATCAACTGAAGAATTTGAATTGTGGAAGAAAAATATAGAAGAGTCTACAAAAACAAGATTTCGCCATTTATGGTCTCCTAATTCTGCTGATAAAAAAAACAGTGAACTTTATCTGCCATCGTTCAGGTAACTTCATTTCTAAAAGTAAAGGACTACGTCATTTGAAATTACAAGGTAGTAATAAAATAAATTGTTACTGTCCAGCTTCAATAAGTGCAAACTTTAATGATGAAGGAACATGCTGCATAAAATACATTTCAACTCATCTTGGACATCAAAATGATCTTGTTCACTTGACTCTGACCAAAACTGAACGAGAACAAATAGCATCCAAGATTGCTGCTAAAATACCATTCGAATTCCATGAAACTAAAACTATAACGGAAGCTTTCTCCAAATCACACCTAAAACATCCTATTTCTGTAGAAACCCGGTTAGAATCTGTAAAGAACAATATCTCCATTTGTTATCATCTGTAACATGCTTAAAAGAAATTGTGAAAAGTGTTAGAAAAAACTTTAAAATCTTTAAAGCCATCTTTGCTAGCAGCAAAAAATTCTCAAGTGCAGGCAAATTTACCAGTTAGTAATGTTCCAGCAAATAAAAACATTACCCCTCAAAGATCCTTCAAACCAAAAAAAGGCATAAAAAGTCCTCACATTTACAAAAGCCTACTGAACAAGAGTATCAAAAATCAGCATTAGCATTAATTTTAAATCATAAAGGAGAAAAATTAAAATAATATAGTAAAATTGTTTGTTTCTATTTTTAGTTTATTAATTTTTTAACTTTATTCGGCTCCGCGCCAACGTTCCCTATCGACGGAATTTCACGCATGTGACAAATGACATTATGCGTGTACTTTATTTAACATAATTTATTTCCAATTATGGAAGATAAATTGTTCTGAATAATAATACTTATGCGTACATTAAATAATTAAAAAATCGAATAAGCAAACTAATTCAATTGAAACAAAATGACAGCATATGTCCTGTTGAAAATTTAGAATCATTTCAATTTTGTTCGCTATTATAATGATTCGAATTTTTGTTAATAATCGAAATTTAAATAATTTGATTCTTAAATATCGAATTTTTGACATGTATTGAAAATAAACTATTACCATAGATAATTTTTCTATGCTAAATAATTCGAAAGAAAAAATTATAATATTAGTAGAATAGAACGATAGAATAAACGCAATCATTTTTATTTCGAAAAAGATACGTTTTCAAGGAATCACCATTTTTGAATAGCGCACTTACAATAGCCACATTTATATAACGGCACGTTAATTATTTCTTCACACATCATTTAATAAGAAACTCAGGTCTCTGTCACAGATTACCTGCGAGATTGGCTTCCTCTATTCTTTCATTGTGGCATGCTTGGCTAATGATGCGCGTAAAACACTTTCCTACTCTCTGAACAGAAAAAAAAAAGAAAGCTTAAGGTGATAGACTTTACCTTTCTTTTGAAACGCCGATTCAGCTCTTAAATTTATGAATTTTTACTTTTAATAAATAAATTTCTAAATCAGCAGGAAAATTGGTGTAGTTAATAGAAGCATTTTTGATAAATGTGTAAAATCCCGTGTACGCAATTTCGTCAAACTGGAACCAAAGTTTTCATATTGTTCTCAGTGCATATTTAATAACGATTAAATCGTTAAGCTAATTTATAAAAATAAAGAAATATAATGTTTTAATAAAACATGATTGTTTGCGGAACACTTTATTTTCAAAAGTAATTAAACAAATATACAAACAATAAAACTTTCATTATTTTAACACCAAACAAAAACCTATTTCAATAAAAACCTGAAAAGAATGACATTTTAAAGACGTTGCATTTGGTAAATTGTTTTCTGTTATTAAAATGTTGGTAGTTTGTCACCATATTTTTTCTTGTTGGCGGGATTTTACACATTAACCTAATTTTATTTTATTTTATTTTTAATTTTCAAACTAGGTTTTTTTAACATTTCAAATAAATGTGTATTTTTCTTGTATAAATTAATCAGTTAATGCAAAATATAAATATTCAGTTATCTTATCTCGTTCAAAAAATAATGTTTTTATATATTTATTTATATATATTTTTTAACTAATTATGTAAAGTGGTTGTCTCTTTCGTTCCTCAGATCAGCTCAGATCCTGCGTACGCCAGTTTATTACGATTTTCATTGGTTTAAAATATTCATGACATCATCAGATAACGTTTCATTTACGTCTCAACGTTCATTAAGACGGCGTTGTAAATCTGACTTGTCCACGAATTTACCTTCAAATCGCTTTCTTCGAGCGGCAGCAAACAAGGCGAAGTTCACAATGGAATGCCTGAGAATACTGTCGAAGTTTATTTTGTTAATAAGAATTTTTTCATATAAGGAGCAAAGCATTGATATTCCATTGACTCAAGCCACTCGTATGTGGACAATATAACTGCAGAAAAGCCAAAATGAAAATATATGATACATGCATGGAAACATACAAACAAAATGATATAACAAAAAATCCCCTTAATGTTTAGTTTAAATCGGCACAAGGACGATTTAAATTTTTAAAAATTTCATTCATTAATAGAATTCTAAATGAATAATTGCAATGTTTGTAAGCAATCTCTTTTGAATTTAAGACTATTGCCTTGCTTATGACAACATTAAAATTTCTTATTTTTGTATACATAATCGTCATTTGTAACATGCTCTTAAATGAAATAGAAAGGCATCCCAGCAACAAGAATGGTTGTCACTGATAATAAAATTGTCAAAGATTTTGTTAGGAAAAAATTAAATAACTTTGGTATGCAAAGGCTGCTACATGAGGCGACATGGGATTTTAAACAAAAGAAGCAGATTTACATCGTTATTCATTTAAGAGCTAACTAGTATAGATTCAAATGGAAATAATCTAAAAGGCAACTTTTTTTTAAAAAAAGTATTTATAAATAAAGGTTGTATCAGTTATAATAAGGCAAAGAATGTACTTAAAATAATATTCACACACGATGCACTGAATAATTTTGAAGTGTTTGTATTATAATTAAAACTCACCAAATTAAAAATGTCATAGCATAGTGTAAAATATAAACAACGCCTGCTTGTGTGCATGCATGTCTTCCAACATACAAGAGGCCCAAGTTTTGAGTCGTTAGTGGTCTTCAGTTCAACAGGTCGTGGCTTCGAATCCCACCTTGAGCTTGGGTGTTTGTAGCTATTCAGAATTCACTGGGGGCTCCGTCTAATTTGTTGTTATGTGCAAAAATAGGATTGTTGAGTTGAAAGCAAACCGAACCCATTTAAATTGCAAACTGCTCCCATTGAAGTCCAAATAGCAACCATTTTAATCTAAGAAGTGTAGCCTTTATTGTATTATATAAGAAGTGTGTATTAAGATGTCTGCGTACTGGCTTTTACTTCAAAAGTTTATGCATTTGATTGGGGATGTTTGTGGTGCATTGGAACTAGTTGAAACGCATTTGCAAAAAGTGGTGCAGAGTGAGGCATTTTCAAACGTTTTAGGATTTCGATACAAACTTCCAGGATCCTTTAGCAAAGCTGCTAATAAAGCAGTCTTCATTTTACATTCTTCTCTTTTTTACAATAACAAAGAACACTCAAAATGCATAATTATCTGAATTTTAAAAAAAATAGTAAATAAATTTTTTTTTAAAATATGCATTCTGTTTTTAAAGCGGGATTATTATGCAATTCATTAGCAGGTCAACGCAAACTGGATTTTGTATGCATTTGCAATTTGTGGCTAGAAACTTGGTGATTTTTTCCAAAGTTGTAGAATTTTGTCCAAAATGATTCCAAAGGTGAGCAGTACTTGAAGGATATTCATTCAAAAGTGCAGGAAGCTTTTCGTGAGACTGAAATTCATTTATCGCATTACTGTTGAAGCTCGGATAGCAATAGGTCAAATATTGAAAAACTCATTATCAGAATTTAATTTAAAATCAATAAATCTTAAGATTCTATCAACAAAATTATCCACATTCATTCAAATACAAAATGTTGGTATAAATTATTACCAATATACTTTTTGTTAATATTTCTTAACAAAAAGTAATCAAAAAAGGGAAATCATTAACTGTACCTTGATAAGCGCAAAAACACTGCTACAGGACATGCTTCGGCGACGGTGGACCAATGAAAGGAAAAAGAGAGAAAAGCTTTACTTCGAAATTCTCTCTTCTATATTGATAAATGACCCTGATAATTTTGGACAGTCGAAATTGAACAATGAAAATTAAGACGCAAGTTTTATTTAAATAATTTTTACACCGTTAGAATTGTATCGAAATATTTAATTATTTCCACTGTCATAAAAATGACCAAACTGATCCTTTTTTTAGAAGGTTAAAGTTCAATAACTGCTTTTCTGTTACATGCAGATTTTTTCATAATAATCAATTGGGTTAAGTAACTGTGTTACATTTTTATTGATAATTTTCAAATTTCGAACTAAGTTTTTTTATTTTAAATTTATTCATTCTTATTTCTATTAATTTCTCAAGTATTTTTAAAATGTACAGTTATATTGTAACTTTATAAAATAATATGTTTTGTTTTATACTTGTTCAAAAAATTTGAGAAAATTA